>JAPPVO010000031.1:8264467-8589467 GCA_030407325.1 Camellia japonica | reverse complement strand
TAAAGACTAATGACTAATGATACAACTATTAATATAATATATACATTATATATATATTATATATTATTAACAATGAAGTAGCTTGATTTCCAACAGATTGAATAGTCCATCATATGTGGGATACCATATCCGGATAGATTGTTAGTCCGTACTTCAATTGTTTAACCAAATATCAGATTAATAATTTTATTAGACTATTAGTTCAATCCTAAACTCATGTCCACCTAAACAAACATAACATTTTCCACATATACTATATAACCCTTCTTTTCCTTTTTAGTGAATTGCACTCCTTCATCTCTCTTACCATCGTGCTACTCCATTCCTGCAATCCCATTCCTATGACCTCCACTCATCTAGCCATCTCACTATCTGACGCCACCCCAACCATTTGATGCCCTCATCTTTGCAACCATGCGAACCAGAAGGTGAAATAAATCCATTGAGATGTGAGATACACTACAACATATAAGAGTTTTAGAGACCAAATGTTTTGGTCTTTAAAAGTGAAAATTTTGTTACAAAAGACATTTAGGGACCAATTTCTATCATCGTGAGGATAGTCGCTAAAAAGTCGTCCCAAAAAGCCAAAAATAAGGTTTTTAGCGACAAAATTTTGAAAATGTCACTAATAAATACACTTTTTGGGACAAAATAATTTGGTCTCAAAATGATTTATTTTTTTAGACAAAAAATTTGGTCCAAAAAATATAATAATTTATCACTAATGTCCAATTTTCGTTGCTAAAAATATAACACCGACACTTTTTGCAATAAAAATATTTGGTCCCTTAAAAATAATTTTGTTGCTAAATTTTAGTCTCTAAAATCTTAGTTTCTTGTAGTGATAAATCGTCCATTATGGGTGGTAGAGAAGATTGTAAGGGACAATGGAAGGCAAAAAGGGTCGGAGGGTGATCGAAGTTAATTATGGTAAGTGGTAGATGCGTGGAATAATGATAGAGGTAGGGTTTGAGAGAGTGAGGATTGGTTTTATATTAAGAGGATATTCAAAGAAATAGATAGTAGATGCAAGTAATAATCCCTTGACAATTATAAAAATCCTAAAAGTGAACATGTCCACCATATCTTTCTCACGATAAAAATTAAAAGTCAATTCCTTTTATGAAATAAACTTGTAACTTGAGAGGCATTTCAATCAATTTTGCTACATTTTTTAGTTTTTACTCAATTGATTTTTACTTTTCATTTTATTTGTACATAAAACTATCAAACTTGTGTAAATTTTACGTTCACAAGAAATATAAATTTTGTTTGAAAATTAAAATCCATCGTGTAAGTAGTTATCCATAATGGATAACAATTCAAAAAATAGAAAGTATCCATCATAAAAATTGATGTCGGTACTAGTTTATTAAGAGCATTCCATTCTGAATCCTTTGATTTCAAAGTCTCAAATCACAAATACTTTCTCTACCCCCACGATTGTTGCCCCGGGATGGAATTAAGAAAAGATTATTATGGGGGCTATGGCTTTCTTATTTCTGTAAAAAAATACAATTTGTTATGGCATTTTAAAAATATATATCTCATTTTATATATAAAATATCTCCCAGTATAAAAAAATACGTATCTCATTTTATCCCATTGTACATTCTCTTTTTATTTTGCACAAAAAAAACTTTTCATCCTATTAGAAATTGTTTCTATGATGATTTTTTTTTTTTTTTTTTGTATAGTTATAATTTATATATCATATTGTACATACATGTGTGCTTATATATACGGTGAAAATTTTTATTTGTCTTTTGACCCTTTCGATGATGAAATCATAATTCTGTCCCTGGTTGCTCCTTCAATAATTTGTTTTTTCCTTTCATAATTTATGTGGATATTGTGAAAATTGTTGAATTTGTGTCATTTTAATTAAATCAATATACATCTATATTTTTTATTATTTTATGAATGAATAATTTCAACTAGTGCTAATTGCTTAGTAAAAAAAAGTGATTAATCAACAAAAAATTATTAGAAAATTCTCCTTCAAATACTTGTATTAAGATATTATTGTATTTCAATAATTCTTATTATTTTGGGCATTTGATTCATAATATCATAATTTTCATATTTAAAGTATTTTATGGACAAATTTAGCCTTACAAATAATTTTTGAACTCTTATCACCTTAATGATACAAACATTCACATTAAATAAATTTGATAGTGTAAATGTTAACGCACTTTTCACCCATAGGTTTTATTGCAACATAAAAAAATAAGAAAGATTTATGAATAAATATTCCAAAATAAATTATAAACACTAATATTGTAATTTGTCAAAAGTTATTTTTGAAATTTGTTTTCTTTAGGAAAAAAACAAACTTTAGCACAAAAAAAATTGACAGATATTTTTAAATTTTTTTTTTTTTTAAAAAAAAAAAAAAGAAAAGAAAGAAAAACCCGAAAATCAAAACCAAAACCAAAACCAAAACGAAGAAATCAAAACCGAACAGTGTTTATGATTCATCTCTCTCTCTAGAGATCGAGAGAGAGGGAGATGGGAATAGCGGAGAATGGAGTGGCGTACAAGTGCATGAGAAGGAAGAGCTTGAACAGTCTCAGAGAAGTATGTTTCAATAATAGGAAATTTATGAAGAATCTCACAAACGTCTACACAATTCCTCACTTCAAATGGGAGCTCTCTCGGCGGAGATACAAGTTTTTATATAATTTATACAAATAACTTTTTTATATTTCGATGTTCCCTCGATAAATTTCAAAAACAAATTTCCACAAGATATTTTATATTTTCTAAACAACTAATTTTTTTGACACATTTTTCTGGGAAAAAAATTTAAGATACAAGTTTTGAAAACAAAACAAAGCAATCTTTTATTAAAAATTTAACAAATTTTCCATAGTCATATTTGTCAATCTCATTTACTTTTTATAATTTTTACACTGCTGTTACAATTTAGTACCTACATATTTTCTTTAACCCCCAACATTCCCATAATTTTTTATTACAATTACACATTGTCATAAAATTTAGGATCAATTATCAATAGGTCCTAATAATTTAACTTAATTCCTGTTAAGTCCCATTGAAAGTTAATATGTGAGAACCCACATTTAATTATTCTAATAATAATAATTTTGCATCATAAGACGTGAATAATAAATTAATTTTATCTAAAATCTATTTAAAATATATATTAGTGTATAAGTTAGTTTTAAACCAACCCAATTCAATCACTAACAAAAACATTGTTAAGAATAATAATTTTGTAGGTATTCAATATTTATTGTTTATAATTTAATTTAATGAAGATTCAACATAATAATTATTTTGTAGGCACCGTTTGGGAAGTGGTTTTGTGGGCTATTGTGACTATTTTAGTCACAAAAGACAAAATAAGTTATTTTAGCCACAACAAATAAAATATCACATCAAACCCATAATCATTACATTCTTCTCTCACAAAAAAACCAAAAAATCAAAAAACTCTTCCCAAACCAAGCTTTTTAACCCAGATTAAAATAGTTAAAAAAGTCAAAAAATTAAAAAGCCAACCTACTTCCCAAACCAACCCTAAATACTTTAGTTAAAAACTTAAATTAATTAATTTTAAGAAACTCAAGCCAAAAAAATAAAAATCGGTCGCAAGTGTGTGATTAATCACACAACACTTGTATAGGATCATTATTTGTGTTGGGTTTAGAAGATATGATGGGACGTAATATAATGATGAGAGAGAGAGAGAGCCTCAGATGATGGAGTCCGGATCATCGGCTGCACTACCCTGCGGCCCACCCTGCGGCACTTCAAAACGACAGCGTTTTGAATGATTTTTTTTTTTTCTTCGTTCCTTCCTTGTTATTCAGCACCTTTTCGTTTTTGAGCCCTAGCAAGAAAACAGACGCGGCAGTGAAGTCGAAAGAGGGAGACGACCGGAAGAGTAAAGCGGCGGATCGGCGAGAGAACGACAGCGAGTAAGTCCGACGGGTCACCTATTGATGTGTGAGATCTTCGCCGGAGGGAGAATGTTGGCGGTGAGGTCGATCGGCCATTGTTGACGCGTGAGATCAAGTTGAAACTGTGATCTAGAAAATATAAAGAGATTTGAAGACTTAATGCCTTGTTCCATTGATATTTTTTTCCTTCTCTCTAGATTTCTATGTTTCTCTCTCTTCCTGTACATGTGATCTAGAAAATATAAAGAGATTTGAAGATTTAATGCCTGGTTCCATTGATATTTTTTTTCTCCTCTCTAGATTTTTATGTTTCTCTCTCTTCCTGTACATGCAATACATATTCACAACCATGGATTTGTGTTTTTTTTTGGTGATTTTGTGAGTGGGTTTATGAAATTTTGGGCCTTTAAAGTGTTAAAATTGAAATTGTAAACATGAAGAAAAACACATTTCCAAATCTCACTTTGCCATTGAAGTTGTCCAGTGAGAGGTTGATGATTTTGATACCAAACAGAGGAGGGAAATTAGATGGGAATGAAGGAAGTCGACAGCTCTGTTTTTCTTTTCCACTTTCCTGTTTTTGGTTTGAATGTTCAATGGAGGTTGAGAACAATACCCACAAAATTTGCAGAGAGAGAAAACAGGAGATGAACAAAACGACGTGATTTTGGTCAAAACGACATCGTTTTGACGAGTGCGGCAGGAAGGGCCGCAGGGTAGTGCCGCCGATGATCCGGACTCCAGATGATGAGCCTCTATGAGTCTTTTAGAAATAGAGTAAAAAGTTAGCTTTATTTATTTTCAGTCGTGATAGAGGCCTCGAATTCGTGGCCTCGAATTTGGCTCGAATGAGTTTTTTTTTTTTTTTTTTTTTTTTTTTGGTTCAATCAGAAACGAAGAAGATGAAGAATGAAGAAGGAGAAGAGAAGGGAGGATGAGGAAGGAGGATGACTGGAGGGGGGCCTAATTACAGCGGGAGGAGGAGGCGGAGGCGAGGCAGAGGCGAGGGCTGCCGGAGACGACGATCGGGCTGCGGAGACGACGATCGGGCAGAGGCGGGGGCTGCCGGAGACGACGATCGGGCGAGGCGACGCCGGGTGACGCTACGACGAGCTGCTGCAAGGACGCCGGGCGACGATCGGGCGGGGACTGCGAGCCCTCTTCCCCTCTCTTCTCTCTCTCTCTCTCTCTCTCAAAATAGCACAGCTTTGAAAAAAAAAAAAAAAAAGGATTTCGAGGCAAATTCGAACCTCAAATTCGAGGCCTGAATCATTAATCATTTATTTTTGTGTCATATCACTTTTCATATTTTCTACTTATAAAAAAATAAAATAAACTAAAAAAATAAAAAATTTAACTTTTTATCAATTTCTCAAAACAGTCCATATATGATTTGCATCCTTCTCCTCAACTGATCGGAGAAAAGTTTAAAAAAAAAAAATTAAAAATAATAATAATTTTCTATGAGCTAAGTTGAGTTAAAAATAGAAGGAAGAAGAGTAGGAGTTGAGCTACCATTTCATTACTCCATTTTAATCTTACTATTAAGGCTTCGTTTGGCATGTAATACTTTTAGTTTAAAAGTCAAAAGGTTATTAAAAAAATCAAAAAGTCTATAACTT
The DNA here is from genome assembly GCA_030407325.1 of Camellia japonica. NCBI lineage: Eukaryota > Viridiplantae > Streptophyta > Magnoliopsida > Ericales > Theaceae > Camellia > Camellia japonica. The sequence goes on along the minus strand of JAPPVO010000031.1, from coordinate 8,583,910 downwards.
ATACCAAAAAATTAATGATTCTTTTTTCTTTCTACTTTTTGTATATCTTTTCGTAAAAAATTAAAAAGTCATTCCAAATATACTAATTTTTTTACCTCGTATTTTAGCCTAAAAATTAAAATTTTACTAGAATAGCTTGTTCCCGAACGAGGCCTTAAGTAAGAAAACCCTCTCAACTCTCTCATTTTTTTTTTTTATTTGTTGAAAATTTTAGATTTGTGTTCATATGATTGCAACTAAATTTTATTTATAGTTGTAACTTGTATGTAAATTTTGTGATTTGTGCATCAAATATTTGAAGGTTATTTTATATATTAGTAGCCTTAAAATCATGGTAAAATCTTGGAATTAGACTTACACGTGTAGTTTGTGCCATTAAAGAGATGATTAAAGATTTTATTTGATTTGATTATATGACACTTAAATTTGTCAGAAACTTGTACGAATTTTTAGACAATTTTATACTCAAAATTTGGAGATGATTTCTTCTACAAAGTTGTTACGAATTATATCTAGTTCATCCACGAATTTTTTTAACAATTATTCTAATTTTGTACAAATTTATACAAATTTTTAATTAAATCTGAAACTGCAAACAAATTTTTCTGCATGTTAGAAAAATCATTAAAAATCCTATATTAAACCAAATCTGGTAATTTTTAAATACAAAATGAAATTTGAGAAGTTTAGTTTCAGAATAAACTTTTAAATTATAGAATTGATTTATAAATTTAAGTGTGGAATTATTTTAAGAAAATGTGACGAATCTATGTTATGAAATTTCTTGAAATTTTACATAATTATTTATAACTTATTTTGGGAATTTTTTTCTGGAAAATGACCATAACATGTTTGTTGAATATTTCATGTAATTTCATTAATTTTAGAATTGTATAAATAATTTATTTATAATTTTAATTACAAAAAGTGGCAAATTGAGAAGGAACTAAGATTAATACACAATTATTTATTAGGACTAAAAATAAATATTATGCTAGTCTAATTAATTGAATCATTTAAATTAGTAACCCATGCATGTGTGTGGTTGTGGTTCATTTTTAAGTATTTAAAATTATCATTTTATACTATGATTTAATTTAACTGTTTATTATAATTTTGTACATTGATTGATTATTTTATAACATATGTGTAATATTTTTTGTTGGGACTTTTAATGAAATGGTATAACACTTATGGTGAATGATTATAAAAACTAACTAAAATGATTAACGGCATATATAAAATTAACGATCGAGGGTTAATACCGATAATTCAGGGTGAGCCATAGTTTTTAATAATTTTTACATAATTGTATCGCGAAACCCTAAGATGACCCGGAACTTATTTGAACACTTATCGGTATTTGGCTTTGGGATAAGAGTAGATGAGCGGGTGGCATGCGGGGAGGTTACATACCCTTGACAAACCGTTCCTTTGGGACAGACCACAGATGCCACGGCTTGGGTATATAACTCTGAGTGTTGGCATCCTTGGTAGTTACAGTTAGTAACACTTAAATATTTGACCAAGGGGGGTTTTCAAATTAACCGTGGCCATGACTTAGTGCTTTGTAAGAAAATCTCTTTGGTAGGATTTTTAGTGTCACCTAAACAATTAAAATTGTTAAAATTATTTTAATGGTTGTTATATTGTTATTCTATTAATTTTGTTATTTTATCTTAATTATCATGATTATTAATTTAATTAATTTTCTCTTAAAAATAATGGTAGGTTTGTTATGTTTTCTTAACGTGTTGCAAAACTCATGACATATGTTTTGTTGCCCTGACGTTTTATGCTAGATTTTGACGAGAAAAAAATGGAAGCTAAAATTGAAGCCACTACTAATATAGAGCCTTGGCTAACTTGAAGCCATGACTTTAGCAAAATAAATTTTTACTGTCTTATGTATTAAGGATTAAGGATGTTATAATGTTGCTTAATGTTGTATTTGGACTTTTAATTTTTTTGTTCTTTATATTTAGTGTTGTTAAACATTTTGTTGTATGAAAATTAAAAATTTCCTATGATGTTAAATTTTTAACTTAATAAGTTATTTCTTATTTAATTTCCTATGATGTTTCAGAAAATAAATAAATAAATAAATAAAAACTTGGGCTGTCACATAATCCTAGTAAAATTGTAGCTAAAATAATTTTTTTGTGACAATTTTATGCATATATCTCTAAAAATTAACAATTACTAACTTTTTTTTGTCACTATTTTTATAAATTATTGTTAAAACTTACAATTAGTGACTTTTTTCTGTGACGAATTTTTTAAACTATCACTAAAAGCTGAAAATTAATGACTTTTTTTTTTGTGATTTTTTAAAAATTATGCTAAAACTTACAATTATTGAAGATTTTTGTAATAAAATTTTAAAACTGTCACTGAAAATTAATAATTATTATATTTTTTCTGATAGTATTTAGTGAAAAAGTCATTAATTATCACGACACCCATTGAATAATAAGTCTATAAATTAGAATTTACACATAAATCCCCCATAAAATTTAATTCCTGCCTTTTATCTCTAACCATCTAAATTTCAACCCTAAACCTTCTAGCCTATTTTGGAAAGTGGGTTAAAAGTCACTTCTCAACTTTTAACCCACTTCTCTCTCTCACAAAAAAATCAAAAAATAAATAAAAAAACAATTTTTAACTATTTTCCCAAAACACCCCTCTCTATCTAGCTATCACTCATCATCATCATTATCAATCAACACCATCAACACCTCCACACTCTCCTCCATTACCTTAATCCTTTTTAACCCCCCTTAGCCTGTTTTCACTCTCTACTGGCCATTTCCTAGATCCAACAGGGTATGTTTGTTTGGGCAGACTAGATAGGGGGTGATTATAATTCATCAGACTATTAATCTTGGGATACATTATCCTTAGACTATTTGATTGGACTGGATTTGTATCCTATATTTGTTTAGTCATAGGCAGTGGCGAAAAGAGGTAAGGGTTAGGGGTCACGTGCACTCTGGATTTGGGGAATTTTTTTTTTTTTTAAAAAAAAAAATTGCAAACATAAAGAAAATATTTTAAATAAAAAAATTACAAAAATTTTATTAAAGTGAAATGTCAATGACATTTTTAAAATTATGAGAATAATAATGGTTGTTTTAATTGAGAATGAAGAGACTACTATAAACCATATTATCTATAAAAAAAATTTGAATGTAACGGTGATGTCATTATTATTGACATGCAAGTAGAAGTAATCTCACTATAAAAATATGAAATTTATTAAATTGTTAGTTACATTTGACATGTGAAGTTCACTCTCTGTGTGTTTATATACTATTAGTTGATGATATCACATATTAATGATGATGTGGTAGTAACCATTATATTGAATTTTTAATCAAATTTTGTATTAAAAAAATTTATCATTATACAATTTATTTTAAGACTTATATCCATATTTTTTTTGTATTGTTCATAATATACTAGTTACAAATAACATTATTTTTCTGATGTTTCTCGAAATCAATCATAAAAACTTGCGTGAAATATTTTTATAAAAAATTTCGATATTGTAATTAATAAATGTCCAGTCTAATTTAATTTTCTGACTCCGCCACTGGTCATGAGATTAGATGTCTGGATTGGACTATTTTTAGTGCATTCAATGTTTGGTTGGACGAACTGGATAAAGATAAATGTTCAAAAAACTATATTACCCTCGTAATTTATAATTTTTATTTAATATATAATTTTAAATCTGTAATTTATAATTTATAATTTATAATTTAACAACATGAGAAAAATTTCATTTATAAGGCCATAATTTTTAATTTATTATTTTCAATTAAATTAAATTTATAAATTATAAATTATAATTTATATGTTTTATTTAATATATGAATTTAATTTTTTAACAACACTAAAAAAAATTAATTTATAAGGCTATAATTTTTAATTCATTATTTTTAATTAAATTAAATTTATAATTTATATTTTTTATTTAATATATAATTTTAAATTAACACCACTAAAAAAATAATTTATAAATGTTCGAAAGATTATTTTACCATTTTTTAATTGTTTATTAAATAATAACACGAGGGTAAAATGGACATTTTACACATTAGCCCAATGGGATACCAATCCCATGGAAATAATCCCACCCCTCAGGATACAATAATTCCTTATATGAGAGACTAATAGTTCGGAAGAACTATTAATTCAGAATAAAAAAAATTAAACCAAACAACAGTAATAGTCCAATCTCATAACCCAATCATTCAAAACAAACACCACCTATTTGTACATAAAACTATCAAACTCGTGTACATTTTACATTCACAAGAAATATAAATTTTATTTAAAAATTAAAATTCAGCGTGTAAGTAGTTATCCGTAATAATGGATAAGAATTCAAAAAAATAAAAAAATAAAAAAAATCCATCATAAACTTTTGATGTCGGTACTAGTTATTAAGAGCGTTCCATGCTGGATCCCCTGATTTCAAAGTCCCAATCACAAAGACTTTCTCTGCCGCCCCCACGATCGAGTTTGCTGAGTTTTTTTTTTTAAGTATTTAAAAAACAAAATAAGAGAATTAATTCACTTTTTAAATTATTTATAAAATTAATTTATTTTTTAAAATAATATTTTTAAAATATAATTTTAATCTAAAATTACATTTTTAGTATGTAATTCCACCTTCAAATCGTATGTTAAAAATATAATTTATGATGACATGGACTTCACTAAGATATATTACACTTTCAACATGCAATTTTAAGATAAAATTACATGTTAAAAATACAATTTTAATTTCAAAATTATATTTTCAAAGTATGATTTTAAAAAGCAGATTAATTTCTCAAATAATTTGAGAAGTAGATCAATTCTTAATTTTTTTTTTAGAATATTAAAAAAAAAAAAAAAACTCTCAATTGTTTTTTCCTTTCATAATTTATGTGGATATTATGATACTTGTTGAATGAGTGTCATTTGAATTAAATCAATATATATATATTTTATAAATGAATAATTTCAACTAGTACTAATTGCTTAGTAAAAAAAAAATTGATTAATCAACCAAAATTTATTACTAGAAAATTCTCTTTCAATTACTTATATTCTTAAGATATTATTCAGTGTGTTTAGTTTTAGTTTTAATTTTTTAAATTTAGTTTTTTAAATTTAAATTTTAAGTAATTTTTTTACTTTTTAAATGCATCTTATTTAGATGTATCTAAATAGTAAAATATTTGTAAAAAAATATTTTAAAAAATTAATAAATATACAAAAATATAAAAAAATGTACTAATTTTTTTTGTATTTTTTGGTATTTAGTGTATTTTTTAAATATTTTTTTCACAAATATTATACTTTTTAAGTATATTTATGTTAGGTGTGTCTAAAAATTTAAAAAAATTACTTAAAATATTAAAAAAATTCATTGAAAATATTAAAATACGAAAAATAAAAAATAGAATTTTTTAAAAACTGTTTTCTAAAAACTAGAACCAAACAAGCTGTTATATTTTAATAAGTTCTATTATTTTAGATATTTGATTCATAAAATCATAATTTTCATATTTAAAGTATTTTATAAACAAATTTATCTTTACAAATATTTTTTGAATTCTTAATATCGTAATAATGTAAATATTCATATTAAATAAATTTGACAGTACGAATATTAATGCACACTAATTCATAGATTTTATTTCAACATAAGAAACTAATTTAGATTAAGCGAAATATAAATAAATGAAAAAAAATTATGAATAAATGACTCAAAATGAAATATATGATTAAAAAATTATAAACATTAATGCTGTAATTTTACCAAAAGTTATTTTTGACATTTGTTTTCTTTAGCAAAAAAACAAACTTTTGCACAAAAACAAAAACAAAAAAAAAAAATTGACAGATATTTTTGGAATTTTTGAATTATTTGTTTATTTAACCAAAAAAAAAACCAAAACGAAGAAATCAAAGCCGAACAGTGTTTCTGGTTCATCTCTCTCTCTAGAGATCGAGAGATCGAGAGAGAGAGAGAGAGAGAGAGGGATGGGAATGGCGGAGAATGGAGTGGCGTGCAAGTGCATGGGAAGGAGGAGCCTGAACATTCTCAGAGAAGTATGTTTCGATAAGAGGAAATTTATGAAGAATCTCACAAACGTCTACTCAATTCCTCACTTCAAATGGGACCTTTCTCGGCGGAGATCAGTTTCCGGTAAAATTTTGAGGTGAGCTACTGTTTTCCGATTTTCTTTGTGTTGTTTGGTTGCTGAGAAAATTCGGGAAAATGAGAATCATCAGTTTAATTTTCATTATTAATTAGTTTAGAAAACGAAAAAATAAATGTGTAATTGTTAACATTTATATTTGGTTGAATGGCAATTTATCTGCTGGAAACAAAAACCCCCCCCAAAAAATCATGTCCATGTATGTACATGGTTGACTATTCACATAAAATCTCTGAGATTTCAAATTAATCAATCTTATATTTTATTAGAGATGTGAAATTTTTGAATTATTATGTCAAATTCATGTTGTCGGTTGTCAACTTGTGTTTAGAATTTTTATTTTATTTTATTTTTCTAAAAAAACTAAAATTAATTTGGTGAAAGAAATAAAAAAATAAAAAACCTTATTATTTTTATATAATTTTATCTTTTGGAGGTTAGAAATAGTTTTTAAAATTTTAAAAATATGTTTTTGATATTTATTTTTATCAAATTAGTTTCCATTTTTTTCAAAAATAATTATGATTTTTTTTTCTTCTAAAAAAAAACCAAACATTATTTTTAGAATTTTTTTTCTAAAAAACTAAAAATTAATTTGGTGAAAGAAATAAAAATAAAAAATAAAAAACTCTTATTATTTTTATATAATTTTATCTTCTGGATGTTAGAAATAATTTTTAAAATTTTAAAAATATCTTTTTGATATTTATTTTTATCAAATTAGTTTCCATTTTTTTCAAAAATAATTCTGATTTTTTTTTTTTCCTTCTAAAAACAAACCAAACATTATTTTTAAATTTACACTAGATTGGTGAAGCTAGCAGTACTTTAATCCATTGCAATAGTAAGAGTTGATGAAGTTCTTTGATGGTGTTCACTGTCTCAGAGCTGTTGGAAAATTCAAAGTAGATGCCAAAGTCCAAATCCTATTAGGAAGAAAAAAAAAGAAAAAAAAAAAAAGAAGAAAAGAAATCCAATTGGACCAAAAAAATGTAACAAAATCGAGACGGATGAGAAATATGCAACTTCATCTTTTCCCAAAATTCTTTCTCCTGAACATATATATATTCACAACTGTTCTGCAAGGTCTAGTGTGCAGATTAAACCAAGTTACAGACTCAAATCTGCACTATAGCTTGTAACAAGAACTCCATCCAAATTTGCCTTCCTTTGCAGAGGCTTGTTCATTTCATGCACTACCTTTCTACCTGCCATTTCAGTATCATGCACAAAATTCTACTTGAATTTTATGAACTCGCCACCAAGCTTATGGGTTTGTTTATTTATTTTTGTTGGTAAGTAATATTTCATTGCAACAAAAACTAGGAAACATTACCACCCTAGCGAACTACATTTTGTTTTGTAACATGGTATACTTTCATTCCAAAATAGAAAATTTAGTTATTTAAAGTGATCCCAAATTTTTTCTCTCTATATATTTCCTCATGGTTTCCTTTGGAGTAAAAATTTTAAATATTATGAGCAAAAATCTAAGGTGAGTGAAGTTTTGATAGGAAAAAACGTTAAAAATGGGTCAAAATGCTTATGGAAATGTGTTGCTACATGGTTAATTTGGAAAAACAAAATCTACATTTATTCTATGTCTAATTGTTAAAAGAAAATTGCTTCAGAAATACCTTAAATTCTTAATAGTATAATGTATACAAGTCTACTTCTATCATGTTATATTTTAGAGCAAATGGTGTACTACATTCTTGTTCCCCAAACTTTTGTAAGGTAGGTGTACCCCAATATCTTGAAATGGGACTTTTTTGAAATTAGTGTCCCAAATAATGGCTTCACAAGCGCCTGGGGCTTAGGATGTTATGTGGGTCAGGCTTAGAGAAGAGAGATGCCTAGATCTGTCAAATTTCTCAGAAGCTTTGCTTGAATTATTACAGCATTGAACACAAATAATGGTGCTTGGATCATGAGTAGCCAAATATGCCCTGGCTGCAGAGGAGGTTGTCTCATGGGGACTGCTATCCCCCTATAGCTGGTACAGGCTGGTCTATGAGATTGTAGGCTGGATGGCCAGTAATTTCTTAATAAAATCTTCTTTCCTGTTGGTAAGAGAAGGGTGCCTGTATTGGACAGTCATATTTGAAGAATAAGTATAAACTACCAAAACAATGAATCGCTGGATTGTTCATGCCATGGTGACTAAACGCTGTTTGTTTAGAGATCTTCTCAGTTTCTATGTTTTATTTATAGTCAATGTGAGTAAATATTTTAACTAATATTTATTCCTGTGATATAACTGTTACTTATCACCAGAAAAGAAGATAATGGCCTGATATTTGGACTATGTATTGCAGCATGGATGCTCAGGAGAGATCAAGATCCAGATTATTGGTATCATCAAAACACAAGAAGGTTCCAATCTTCGTGATGGTGCCTATTGATTTGTTTGGTATTGATACTTCTGGGGCTGCCAAAATTAGAAAGCAAGTGTTTTTTATCCTTCAGTTGATATTTTTAACTTTTCTCTTTGTGATGGGTGTATGGTATATGTATCACTGTCATGTATACAATGTACATTATCAATGTTGTACTTTCGATTGTTCTTAGTGCTGGAGATAAAACTGATGATGGAATTAGAGTCCCAAATACCTGATTTGCTTTAACTTTATCTGGCACTGCTGATTGCTCAAATTAAAATGCAACCCCATTGTTGGTCGAATAATTCTTTAGGACAAAGAAGGATGAGCTCTTCTTAGGTTTTCGAGTATCCATCATGCCAACTCCTAATTTAAGTTGCAATTAATCAGAGGTCTTTTTTTTCTTGTTCTTGTTCTTCTTTTTTTGTGTGTGTGTCTTTTTCTTTTTAATTTATTTTCTTGTATCCTTCAGTTTCAATGGTGACAGTACGTCAATGTATATTTTGTTCTTTTTGTTTCAGAATCAAGGCCTTAACTATATCTATAAAAGCACTCAAGTTGGCAGGTGTGCACGGCATTGCAGTTGAGGTTTGGTGGGGGATTGTGGAGCGTGCTTCTCCTTTTGCATATAACTGGTCTCTTTATGAAGAACTTTTCAAATTGATATCGGAGTCAGGGTTGAAGTTGCATGTTGCATTGTCTTTTCATTCAAACATGCATTTAACCTCAGGAGGGCAAGGAGGTGTCAGTCTTCCGCTGTGGGTTTTAGAGGTTTGTGTCTTTTGCTTTGTTATCGTTACTAGTTTTATTACTTTGATGGTACTAGTGATACTATCTACCGGCTGACAGTAGGGCAGTTAAAGCATTGAAACAAACTTGATTGTCCCTATATTACAAACATACCTGGATTGCATAGATCAATTCTTATTATACTAGTGTTGTTTCCTTGGCCAATTGTATCAACCTTTCCAAAATTATATGGCATATACTTTACTGGTAGTCATGGATAATGGTCTAGATCTGGATGATAATATCTAGTAGTGTGGTGTATGAACCTTTTGAACTCTTGAGGACTACCTTCACACCCTATATATTGTAGTGTGCTCCAACTAATATGCTTTTGCCTATGAAGCACGGATACTCCGAAATGGTCCCCGTACGCGTATCGGATACGGATACGGATACGGCGGGATACGTATCAGATACGGCAAAAAAATATTTTTTTTTTAAAAAAAATTTGAATTTCGGATACGTTTGGGATACGCGAGGATACGGTCGGATACTTTCGAGATACGGCGGGGCAAAAAATAATTTCAAAAACTTAAAATGGGGGTCAAAGTATAAAATATCAAAATAAGGTAAAATAAACAAAAAAAAAAAATCAATCAACCAAACCTACCTAGGTTGAGCAGCAGCAAAGGAGGAGAGGAGTTCATCGTCGTCTCTCGCTCAAGTTCGCGAACAGCAGCTCGACACTCGTCGATCAGGTTCGTCCCTCTCTCTGTCCCTTTCGCGCCCTCTCTGTCCCTTTCGCGCCCTCTCTGTCTCCCTCTCGCTTGATCTCACTCACTCTCTCTCTCTCTCTCTCTCTCGCTCGATCTGTCTAGTCTGGAGATGGACAGATCGCTCGATATCATCTCCCCCCTTCTCAGTCGATCTCTCCCTCTCCCTCTCCCTCTCCCTCTCCCTCTCCCTTTATCTATTGTCTCTCGCTCTCTCTGTCCAGTCACATTTTTTTTTTGTTTTTGTTTTTTTTTTTGTATGTATACTTTGTAAAATAAAATAAATCAAATAAGATAAAAAAAAATGAACTTTGTATGTATTACGGTATTACCTGTAAAATAAAATAAAATAAATCAAATAAGGTAAAAAACTTATTAATAAATAAATAAACTTATTAATGAACTTTGTAAACTTATAAACTCTGTCTGGTCTGGATAAATAAATAAATGAACTTCGTAAATTTTTTCCCTCTTAATTTGAATTGCATTATGGTTGTTATGGGTGATGCTATATTGTTGAAATTGCTGAAATTTAATTGAATTGATGAATTTTTTGTTATGGGTGATGCATTGTGGTTGTTATGGGTGATGCTACATTAATGTTTTGTTTTATTTGTTTACTAAATTTATTTTTATGTATGCTACATTATTAAAAATTGTAAAAATAATATTTTTTATGAACGTATCCCCGCCGTATCCGTATCCGTATCCTACTTTTCAAATTTTGTTGTATCGCCGTATCCGTATCGTGTCGTACCCGTATCCGTATCCGTATCCGTGCTTCCTAGGCTTTTGCATAAACCAAACCAAACCAAACAAGAGCTGTGGGTCCCAATAGGCCATGATATATTAAAACTTCATCGAACAAGAGAGGAATATATTAACAATCATATATTGGAATATTGTTTTAGGTTGACTAGTTTTGTAAAATGAACTAAGGCATCATGCATACCAATGCCTTCTTTTTTTTTTTCAGATTGGTCGTTACAATAAGGATATTTATTATCAAGACTGGAATGGTGTCTCAAATGACGATTATCTTACGCTTGGGGTGGATCAACATCCTCTATTTTGTGGTCGGACTGCCCTCCAATGTTATGAAGACTTCATGCTCAGTTTTGTTAACAAATTTGAAGCACTCTTGGGAACTGTAATTGAAGAAATAAGTGTTGGTCTTGGTCCTTGTGGGGAGCTCAGGTACTTCCCTACTTTTTACAGTTCCAAAAGGACAAAACAAAACCTTAGCAAGATAATCTTATAGAGTGTCAAATGCAGGTACCCTGCACATCCCATTGGCGATGATAGATGGAGATTCCCTGGAATTGGTGAATTCCAGTGCTACGACAAGTACATGTAGGTTGAAGTCTCTAATCCTGCAACGCCTTCTCATTTACTTTTGGATATTCACTGCTGATAGGCTTGTTGTCCTTTCAGGATGGAAGACTTAAAGACCGCTGCTTATGAAGAAGGCAAGCCTCAGTGGGGAAACAAGGGCCCTCGAAGTGCTGGTCGGTACAACAGCTTTCCATCTGGGGTTCCTTTCTTTAAAGAGGGACAGGAGAGCTTTCTTTCCGATTATGGTCATTTTTTCCTAGTATGTATCTTACTAATGTACCTTTGTATTGTTTAGCTAAAAAAGACGGAAAAAATCTTAAGTTTTTCCCCAAGAAAAAAAAAAAGGGACTTTATACACAACGTGACAAGTCAACATCTTTGATGCACCGGAAATGGAGCATGCACTAGCCACCTCTATAGTGGAGTTTTCTAACTCATGGCCAACTTTATTTTTTGTATAACGTGTTGTTTTGGCCTGAAGATATACTTACCAACAATTGGTGGTTTTCTTCCAGAATTTGTCTCTGGATACTATGACTCCGGAATGCTTTATCATCAAATATTGAGCTATGACTTGTAGGACACTTCTCCTTGTTGACTATCTGCTGTGTTGAACACTTGTTGAAATGACAGCTCTGTATGAACACGGCAAATACTAGTTCGGATAGAAAAGAGTCTACCTTGTCTACTTAAAAAAGGATAAATGAATTTAATATACCTTTTGTTTGGAAATATACAATGTATTGTTCATACCCATAAGCTGTTTGAATATTACCTGTGAGCTTTGGTTGAGCCAGGATTTTTCCCAAATTGATTACTTCGTCCTAATTGGGTAATATTCAAACAGAATTGCTTTCAACAGGTTTGCAACTGCCTGTAACAAAGATGGCATCCATGTATACTTATATAAAATGAAATTTATATATAACATTATCTGAATAATCTAGTTGAAATTAATAGCTGGAAGTTGCATATCAGTACGATTTTTGGTACACCTGGTTGCTTTATGAACCTAATAAATTGAATCTTTTGACTCTTGCATAATGTGAACAATTAATTGAAAATAGCAGTTGGCTTTAAGGCCAAAGACTCCATGCAAGAATGCAATGGAGGGTAGGCAAGTAAGATTATGGTGTTTGGTTCTTCTGTACTGAACTCGGGTCATTTTTCTTCAAGTGACAAAGATATTACTTCTGTGAACTTCATAATATGATAAAATGATGCCTTAACCATGGCGTAAGTCATACCAAGTAGATCAATTAGACACAAATCAGCTTCGGAGTTCTATCCTATGTTTTTCTCTTCTGATGATCATTGATAAATACTTGTAGCACTTAATATTAATCTGAAATGGATGGTTAAAACTAAGTAGTTCGAGCAGCTTGTGGATAAATCTACTTCATGGCCTTACTTAAATGGCATATCTCTATGTGCCTGGTAATGCAGGAATCTGAAAACTTATTTTAGGACATTTTGTATGCACTTTATGAAGGACACCAGAAACCTGACAATGTTGCTTGCTGTTTGCAGGAATGGTACAGTAGGAAGCTGATCTGTCATGCAGATGCTATTCTTTCAAAGGCAGTAAACATGTTGGAGAAATATCAAGAAAATGAGCAAAATTCTATTTTATTAGTGGCTAAAATTGGTATTATATATTGGTGGTACCAGACAGTATCACACCCTGCTGAACTCACTGCTGGTTACTACAACACTGCTATTAGGGATGGTTATGATCCTTTGGCTTTGATGTTGTCTCGTCACAGAGCTGCCTTGCAAATTTCGTAAGAATCTAAGTCTGAAGTTTATTCCATACTCAGTTGACATTGTATTCAGATGGTTAGAATTGGTTGGTTTCCTATTCATCTAACACTTACCTTGTAGAGTAGAAGATTAGGTTGGTCTAACAGCAAAACAAGTTGTACATCAATGCATAGGCTATGTGGTGGGTCAGTTGATATGTCACGCCACGCTTGAAGACAAGAATGGGTTGGGTCCTCTAACTTCATTTTGTCTATTTATTTCTATTGGGTCAAGAAAATCATGGGGAAAGAGTCCCTGGAAAACATCATTAAAATGGGGAAACATCATTTTGATTGAAAGTTTGTCCTAGGGATTTAATGTGGAGATTGCATTAAGGAGCCTTCTTCATTGCTTATTAAACTTCTCAATTTATACTTTCTTGGGATGGAATCTCAGCCAGCATAATAATTATTCAGATCCTTTTTTTCCCCCTTGCTGTAGCTGCTTTGAAATGATGGATATTGAAACCCCACAAACCTACCTTTGCAGTCCAGAAGGATTACTCCAACAGGTATTAAATCTTTCTCAAGTAATCAAGGTTGTTTCCTTATCGGGTTATTTGCAATCTGTTATATTTCATGGTCATGCCCATCATTCTTGCCTAATTAAAACCTTAATGCTGTGAATGGGTCTTGGATTTGCAGAGGGAAGGAAAAGTGACAAAAATTTAGCTTCTAATCATATTCCCAAGTTCTTGAGACACAAAACCTTTGTTAGGAGATATGTTCTGCATTTTTAATATACCTTCTTTTTTCCTAATTCAGTTGATATCTGAGAGAAGGGGCGGTGTTTATACTTTTCTTTATCAAGAAGTGTATCTGGCATTGTTGTAGGACTATGTTTTATGATATAATGGTTATTATTAATGTGCTTCTATTCTGCCTATTGTTTATTCTAAGTCGCTCTCAATTGACTTATCCCAGATTAGGGATGTGTCGAAGAAAAGGATCATACATTTGACTGGAAGAAATTCTTATGAGCGATTTGACAAGGTAAATATCATTCTTTCTACACGCATTGATCCAAGTTATGAAAGGAAGGACTAAAGAACTGTTTTAACATGAAGCCAAGCTTATGTAGCAGCATAATTATAAGCAACTCGGGGAAAGTAAAATGAAATAAAACTAACAAAATATTAACCAATTTTGCCAATATCATATATGCAGTAATCAAGTTATCATTGTGTGGTTGCTTGCATAACTCTTTTTTTTTTTTTATTTATAAATGTTCTTATGCAAATGCTTGCGCAGAAATGCCTATGGCTTTTGGGCATGTGTAACAATCATTCTACTGTCATTCAAATGTGAGACCAATATGCTACAGATGCAGCATAATCAGGGACTATAATTTGAATGTATATTTATTCCATTTTATGCTTGTTTATAAAATCCAGCAGTCGTGATCATGTTTGAAAACCAAAAGTGCTAAAAAACTTAATTGCTGAAATGGTGTTGTGAGAATAGTAGTGTTCGTTTTCGTTTTCCTTTTCCTTTTAGGATTAGGAATTAGTGTTAGTATTCTATATCTAATAGCATTCTCTATCAGTGGTGTATTTTGTTTAGGATTAGGATTTAGCATTCTATGTATTTGTGTGATGTATTCTTTGTTCAAGGCAATCTAATATACAGTTTTGTTTAGAAAACTTACATGGTATCAGAGCTAGGTTCGAAACCCTAGCTGCTTCGCTTGTCGCCATCGTGGTTCGTTGGTCAAAGGGTCATCGATGTTTATCAGCAGTCCAATTTTGCCAAGCGGTATGAGTTGGAAACAACTATTCAGAGTGCTTGTCAGCGGGATCAAACTATTTAGGACTTTTATATTGAGATGACAAGTCTCTGGGATCAGTTAGCTCTTATGGAACCACCTAGTCTCAAGATACTAGACACTTATATTGAGTTTCGGGAACAGGGTCATTTAGTCCAGTTCTTAACAGCTCTCTCCCTCAGTATGAGGCTATTCGAGGTGGCATCCTTCACCGATCTCCTCTTCCCTCTGTGGATGCTATTGTTCTTGAACTCATCTCCGAGGAAACCCGTCTTAAGACGGCCAGTCAGACTTTTCCTCCTTCTGTGTTCTTGGCTCCTGCCAAGTCGCCCTTGTTATTGACCCCTCCTCCTCATCAGCTTCAGGCCACTGCGAAACCCAAGAGAGGACCATTAGGCCTAGATGAGTGTGCTTTCTGCCATCAGAGGGGTCATTGGAAGAACAATTGTCCCAAAAAGGGACGTCAGCCTGCTCCGTCTTCTCAGACACAGTTCCGCAATCCTACTGCGGGTACTTTCCGACCTCTTGCTGCTTACACTGCATCTACTCCGGCTCCCGATCCTGACTTGACTTCCCTGAGTGCTCAGGTTGCACAACTTCAGCATATCCTGTCCACCTCTCAATCATCTCCATCTGCCTCCGCTCTTACCTCTCTTCATTCAGGTTTGCTTGGGTTCTCTTCAGGTATCCCTTCTTCTGTCTAGATTTTTTATTCTAGTGCCTCTCATCATATGACTCCTCACATTTCCTTACTTCAAAATTGTATTCCCCCACCCGTTCCTATTACTATTAATACTGCTAATGGATCTGGTATGTCTGTTCTATCTGTTGGGTCTGTCTTACCCTCTGCCATGTCTGCTGTTACTATTCCTTCTGTTTTTTATGTTCCTCAGTTATCGGTCAGTTTATTATCTATCAGTCAACTTGATGCGTCTGGTTTTGATATTATCTTTCCTCTTCTGTCTGTTGTGTGCAGATCGGGTGTCCAAGAAGCAGATTGGGACCGGCCGTAGAATTGGGACCTCTATGTGGTCGAAAGCTTGCATCTCCCCTTATCCACTTCTCCAGCTGCACTTTCCTCATTTCAGTTAGATTCTCAGTCGAGTTAGTTTTACTTATGGCATTCTCGCCTCGGTCATTTGTCTGTTGACCACTTACAGTCTTTAGCTCAGTCAGGGTTGTTGGGTAAAGTTTCTCCTAGTCAAATTGATGAATGTCGGGGGTGTAAACTTGCTAAAATGTCAGCCTTACCATTTAATAAAAGTATCTCTATTTCTGTTTCTCCTTTTTCTCTTGTACCTACTGATGTCTGGGGACCCTCTCCTGTTCTTACTAAAAGGGGCTCTGCATATTATGTGTCTTTTATTGATGACTGCACCCGTTACACTTGGGTTTATCTTATGACTCATAAATCTGACTTCTACCAGATATATCGTACCTTCCAATCTATGGTCATTACACAGTTTGCGTCTACTATTAAATTGTTGCGGTCTGACTTGGGTGGGAATACTTTAAAACTGATTCTGTGAATACTTGGCCAAATTGGTACTATTCACCAAACTTCTTGTACTGATGATACACCTGCTCAAAATGGTCGAGCTGAGCGTAAACACCGTCATCTTCTTAGACAGCTAGGTCTTTCCTTCTCTCTGCCTCCGTTCCGGCTCTGTTTTGGGTGAGGCAGTTCTTACTGCTGCTTTTCTTCTCAACCGTATGCCTATCCCTCTTCTTTCTAGTCGTCTCCTTATGAGGCTCTATTTTCTCAACTTCCTAATTACTCTCTCCTTCGTGTGTTTGGGTCTGCTTGTTTTGTCCTTTTACCCCGTAAAGATAGGATTAAACTTAGTGTCCGGTCTGTCCTATGTGTCTTTTTGGGTTATAGTCTCACTCAGAAAGGTTATCGCTGTTATACCCTGTTTCTCGTCCCTTTATGTCTCCCACCATGTTGCCTTTCTCCTTTCTCGAACGTCTATCTTACTTTCAACTCCTTCCTCTCACTGCGCCTGTTTCCAAAGAGATTTGTTCATATTGATCCATTTCCTTCTGAGATTCCGTCTGATGAGTACATCTCCACAGTTACTCCTGAACTTATTCCATCTTCTTCTCCTACTTCACCTCTGGCTCTCCTTCCCTCTTCTCCTTCTCTCCATTGTTAGTTTATTCTCGTCGTAAGGCTCCTCCTCCAGCAGTTGTCTCTACCCCTACAGCTGATCCTCCTACTTCTGACGACTCTGATCCTGCTGCACACCGATATCCTCCTCGAGCGCGTCATCCTCCAAACAGGTTGGGTTGGTCTAATACTTGTTTTTCTACTTCCTATCGTACCTTTTTGTCTGCTATTCACTCTTTTGTAGAGCCTCAGTCTTACAAGGAAGCCTGTCAGGATCCTCATTGGGTTCAAGCTATGGAGGATGAGTTGTTTGCTCTACAGAAAATTAGTACATGGGAGTTGGTTCCTTTGCCTGCTGGTAAGAATCTGGTTGGTTGCAAATGGGTCTACAAAGTCAAAACTCATTCTGATGGTTCTCTTGAACGCTACAAAGCTCGTCTGGTTGCCAAAGGTTTCTCCCAGGAATATGGTATTGATTATGAGGAGACGTTTGTTCTTGTTGCCAAGATGACTACTGTCCGTACTTTGATCTCTGTCGCTACTATTCGTTCTTGGCCTCTTTATCAGATGGACGTTAAGAATGCTTTTCTTAATGGCCATCTCACTGAGGAGGTTTACACGTGTCCTCCCCCTGGTCTTCACTATTCCTCTGGCCAAGTTTGTCATCTTCTGCGTGCTCTGTATGGTCTAAAGCAGTCTCCTCGTGCTTATGATCGCTTTCAGACTGCTGTTACCAAGCTTGGATTTCATCATTCTGCTTCCGACTCTGCTTTATTTCTGAGACATACCTCGGCTGGTTTTGTTGCACTTTTACTATATGTGGATGATATGATCATCACTGGCTCTGACTCTACTGTTATCTCTGAGGTCAAGCAGTCTTTTCCGCACCTTCGAAATGAAGGATTTGGGACCATTACGGTATTTTCTTGGTATTGAAGTGGCCTTCTCTCTCAAGGGTTACTTTCTATCCCAAGCTAAGTATGCCAACAGGTTATCCATCGTGCTAACTTACTGACACTAAGCTTTCTGATACCCCCATTGAGCTTAATGTAAAGCTCAACACTACTAATGTGTCCTCTGGACGATCCTACGTTATATTGCGAACTTGTGGGTTTTTAGTCTAACTGACAGTTACTCGCCCTGATCTTGCCTATGCTATCCATGTGGTCAATCAGTTTGTTTTTGCTCCTCGCTCTACACATTGGGCTGCTTTGCTTTGAATTCTTTATCTTCGTAGTACTATCTTACAGGGCTTGCTATTCTCTTCTACTTCTTCGTTAGATTTGGTGGCCTATGCTGATGCTGATTGGGCTGGTGATGTTAATGATCGTAAATCTATTTCTGGTTTCTGTATGTTTCTTGGCGATTTCCTGATTTCTTGGAAAAGCAAGAAACAAACCGTTGTTGCCCGTTCTACTGCCGAAGCTGAATATCGTGCTATGGCTCATGCTACTGCTGAAATTGTCTGGCTTCGTGGTCTCTTATCTGACTTGGGTGTCCCTCGGTCTTCCCCGACCTCTCTCTATTGTGACAACCGAAGTGCTATTCAAATTGCTCAGAACACTATCTTTCATGAACGGACAAAACATATTGAGATTGATTGTCATTTCATCCGTCAGCATCTACAGTCTGGCATTATCTCGCTTCCTTTTGTTTCTTCAACTCTGCAACTTGCTGATTTCTTCACCAAGACTCACACCACTGCTCGGCTTCGGTTTTTTCTTGACAAACTCTCAGTGTTTTCTGCTCAAACACCTTGAGTTTGAGCGGGGGTGTGAGAATAGTTGTGAGAATAGTAGTGTTCGTTTTCCTTTTCCTTTGAGGATGAGGAATTAGTGTTAGTATTCTATATCTAATAGCATTCTCTATCAGTGGTGTATTTTGTTTAGGATTAGGATTTAGCATTCTATATATTTGTGTGATGTATTCTTTGTTCAAGGCAATCTAATATACAGTTTTGTTTAGAAAACTTACAGGTGTATCGCTTGTTAACTGCATCATTCTTTTGTCACATTTCATGTTTTTCGTTATGACAAAATGTTCTATATTTTTTGTTTCTTTTATGGGGCTGGGGGATGTAACTTCAATCATACATAAATGCATTTTACTGATCAACTGGAGGAAAAATACCATAAAGCATGAGAACTTCCTTTGCATATATCTTCGAACATTGGACATTTACGTGCGTCTTCGCTTTTTTTTAAAATTTTTTTTTAAGAACAGCTATAATTTCTTCATCATTATTTCTATTTTCTTTTTCTGAGCCCTACAGTTTTATTGTTTATTTTATCTATTCCTCTAGTTTTATTGTTTTTCCACCATTCCTCTTATAATAGTATTGCCTCATATTATAAAATTTTCCACCTAGCTTAGAGTAAAAAGACACGCATTTTCTTTTGCAGGTTGCACTACAACAAATATACACTAACTGTTACTTTCCACAGGAAGAGTCTGCAAGATCATTTACTTATTTTAGAATGAACGATAAGATTTTCAGGGTTGACAACTGGAATAATTTTGTACCCTTTGTGAGAAAGATGAGCACGTATCTGTAGAGCTACCTCTAAACCCCATTTTATCCATTTAATATAGCAAAGTAATTAAACAAGACTCCCTCTCTCTCTCTCTCTCTCTCTCTCTCTCTCTCTCAATGTAGTCTGCGTAAAAAGAGAGTAGAGGGGAGGAGGGTCTTCGCTTGCGATTTTTGCTGACAGGAAAGGTGTAACCAAAGTCTGTTACTCCTTAACCCTGGTGGTTGTTTGCCAGAAAAGTAACTGTGTGGACGATGTTATTGTTCGTTTGCCTATGTGGCAATTCAGAACTCCAACAGATGGAATGATATTTGTTAGAAGGGACGTTGGTCTTGCTACCATGCTCGATTCTTTTCATTAGATTCCAGGAGAGTTTCTTGTAAAGAAAGGTATTGTATAATTCATTCCCTATTGCATCAATATGAAATACTCTTTCTTTATTGTTCAGAAATGTCTATCACTCTAGACGGACCTTACCATCGATTAGCCATTAAATTCAATTTGGATTTAGGTGAATGGCATATATATATACAGGCGCACACGGTGTTGCGGCTTTGAAGTGTTTTTATTGTGTTTTTTTGCATATTTAGGCTTGGTTTGGGAATATATTATTTTAATAAATTTTTGATTTTTTATGAAAAGATATACAAAAAGTAAATAGAGTGATGTGATAATTTATAGTGATTTTTTGAGATTTCAAGTTGCCAAATGAGGCCTTAGCTTCAGTTCTTGTTTAAAAAAGGGACAACTTTACCACCTTCTTGTTCTAGGGAAAATTATTTAGGATAGCAATTATTGACAATTTTTTTAAGGAGAACTTACTGATAACTTCTGTATACAAAACTCAAAATTTATCTAGTCACAAAACAAAATATTTTTATCAGTTAGTGTTATATATTTTTAATTGTTACTAAGAAATCCTATTTAAAAGAAAAAATTTAAAGATACTGCTACATTTCATTACTGTCGAAAATTTATTGGAAGTCATCGAAAATTTGTCAGAGTATCGCCGAAATATTCTGAACGTTATCGGAAGTCGTTGGAATGTCTAGAATATTCGCTGGATATCAAGAATCGTCGAAGATTTATAGGAATGTCTAGAATATCGTCAGAAAAAAAAATTTGAAAAAAATAACAATATGTGTTAAATATTGATAAACTGAAAAAAGAAAAAAAATCTAAGAATAACAGATAGCAACAATGAAAAAAAACTTATGCTATTTTCAATTTTTGTTGGGTTTAAGCAAATTATTTTCAATGTTGATCAAATTAAAAAGTAAGTTTTGAAACTGTAAAATGTTAAAGTTTCAAAGTATGATTTTATTAAGTATTTATCTTTATTAGTAAAACTGAAAAACATGTTATGAAATTATAAAATTTTACAATTTTTAAAAATGATTCATTTCAGCGCGCGCGTGCGCGCACACAAAAAAAAAAAAAAAAAATTGAAAATGTAAGGTTGCGTTTGGTAGAGTTTTCTAACTATGATTTGAGAGTAGGAGTTGTATTTTGAGTTTGTGAGTTTTAGAATTATGATTTGAGTATGAAAATTTTGTTTGGTGAAAGAGTTTTGAATTAAGTGAGAAATTTTTGATGTGATATATGATATTTAATACAAAAATTTATAATTCATAATCAAATATACAACTCAAAATTCTATTAAAACAAATAAAAAAAAATTTTAATTCGGAAAATATTTTTTTCGAATATATAAAAATTAACATATGTTAATTGAAAAAAAAAAATATACTGTTTCGGTCAACCGGTGGGACGACTAGTTAGTTCAAATTTTTTCGCTTTCGATCTCGTTTTCAAAAGTGAGCGTGGAATTAAGTTTTGAAATTCGTGAACAAACGCCGTGTTCAAATTAAGCTCTCGAACGTTAGTTCCAGAGCTGTACCAAACACAACCTAAAATTTTACAATTTTCACCACTTGTAATTAAAACTCAAAAATAAAATGTTCAAAATTTTCTCCATTATAACAAGAAAATAGAAGTGTGTAGTACAAAAAAAGTATTAAAACTAAGATATCGAAGGAAAAAGACAAATATAGAAAGATACTTGTATTCCGACAATTATTTTTTGGTTTAGATTTATCCCAATCTAACATAAATCTACACAGAGTAGATCTACTTATTTTCTTCGTTAGAAATTCATCTCTTTCGTCGTTGGTGAGCACGATGTAAGGAGTTGGCGTTCGGTGGTTGTCTATGAACCTTAATCAATAGTGGTCGTCGGTGACTGTATTATAAAGAAAAAGAAAACAAGGAAGGCGTGGTCGTCGTCGTCGCCGCCACCACTGATATTATAGAAAGAGAGATGAAGAAAAGAAGTAAGGTGTAAGAAAGAGAGGAGAAGATAAAATGGATATAAAATTTTTGAGACTATCTAAGAAGCTTTGAAATTAAATAAAATATACTCCATTCGTTCCAAAATAATGGTTCTTTTTGGGAAATTTAACTTTTTTTGGTAATATAACTATTGTACTTTAAAAAAGTTGATTTTCCAAAATTACCCTTTGAAAGTACTTTTTTTTGAAATATCAATGTTATAATTGTACTTTTTTATTATTTATGAATTTAAAAGAAAGGCAAATTAAGAAATTTATATTATTTTTATACTTATTTTTTAAAGAATGACTAATATTTTGAGACAATAAAAAATAAAATAAAGGACTAATATTATGGGACGGAGGGAGTACATTTTTCACAAAAGACTTCTGAGGAATTTGTCCTTTATTTAAACGATGGATGGGCTGGGTTTATTATCTGCTGGGCTAAATAAGAGAATCATAGCGGGCACCTCCAATGAGCTTTTCGATGAGCTCATCAGAGTCGGAGCTGTATAAACTTTAGCTAGCCTACTTTCTTTCTTCTTCTTTTTTTTCTTTTTTTTCTTTTTTTTTTTTTGGTTTCCTTGGCCTCCAATGCTTTAGATATTTTTGTTTGTTAGTTTGGCTCGTTTGGTGTAATTTATTATATGCTAAAAATTGATAATTAGATGCGGAATTAGAAACATCCTTCTCTTAATTCTAGATAATTAGTTTTTTTTTTTAAAAAAATTATTTCTATCTAATAAGTTATAAGTAAAAATTAAATCAAATAATGGAGGACTATTATACTTTTATTTTAAATTTACTTTTATTTTTTTTAAGTTTACTTTTAAATGGGCTCCACTCTTATATAATAAAAATTTTAAAACCCTATTTGAGATTTGGTTTTTTATTTTTTTCTAAGGTGAAAAAAGTAAATGCCTTTGGAAATGATTTTTTTTTTTTAGTTTTATTATAAAATAAAATAAAATAAAATAAAATAAAACTTGAATGATTTGTGTATATGATTGATTTTTTTTTTTTTTTACTTTTAGTCTTTTTAATGATTTTTTTGTTTTTTTACTTTATTTTAATTTATTTTAGCTATTTTTAATGGTAATTTTTAAAAGCTTTTTCATACAAAATTAGGTGTAATTATTTTTTGTCATGTAAATACTTAAAAAAATAATGGGACATTTACACACCAGTCTTAATTTATGAACTTATACTCCATTTAAGTCCTAACTAAAAATTTTTTAGACCTTCAAATCTTATTAAATTTTTAATAATCGGAATTGCTCTTCAAACAATGATTGTACATTATTTTTTATTATCTAAAAAAGAATATAATGATTTGATATTTATTTTGATTTGCAAAACTTTAAAATATCAACTTTCAAATTGAAAAAAAAATAAAAAAAAATTGTGCAAAAAATTAAAAAAAAAAACTATATTGAGCATGATGATGGAACATTGATATGGAAAACTAGAAAAAAAAATTAAAAATGAAAAAAAATGATAATATTCTCAGTTTTAAAATTGAAAAAACTAATAATATTCTCGGTTTTATTGGATAGTTGAATCAAACCAATAAGTAGAAAGACAAAAACATTTAATCTCATGCTTTGTTTTTTTATCAGTTAGTGAAACAATTATTTGGAATATTACTATACAAGATTGATAATGTTTTTATTTTTAAAAATTGAAAAAAATTGATAATATTAACAATTTTACTAAATATAACTTATTGGTTTATAACATGTTAGACAAACTACCATAATATTTGTAAATAAAATTTTTAAATAATTAACTCAAAAAAAATTTAATTATTTTATAGTAGAAGAAATCTAACCGCAGAATATTTGTTATACACGTGGCATCTCCATATATCTTTCATTTTTTATTTAATATTCTTCCTGTCAAATGGAGTTTATGTAATCACTGTTGAACCACGTTTCTCGGGCTCGGGCAAGGCCCAGGCCTACTCTATGTTGGGCCAGACGTGTTCGACAAAATTAGAAAAGTTATTTAGTCTTAAACACAGGTCACTTGGTGATCTAATAGTGTTGTGATTGGTGGTAAGAGTAAAATTTATAATTTTATATTAAGTGATTGAAAAATATAAAAATATATAGTGAATTATAATTGGTATAAGACATGACCACATAACCTCAAGATCAATCAATAATTTTTCATAAATTTGGGCTTGAACAAGGCCCAATCGGGTCAAAACCTCATGTATTCACATCCAATGGTCCAAATCATACCATGATATCTAAAATTCAGATATTCCTCTTTGCCTCTTCTTTTCACCAATCTTCACCCCTCTCTCTCTCTCTCTCTCTCTCTTTTTTCTCTTTTCTCTCTCTACAACTTTTTCTTCATTCTCTCTCGACCCATTAATGGCCATGACCACTCTCCTATATTCTCCAAGGCCCCTCACTTTCTCTCTCATCACCAATCTCAAAAACCCATCTCTTCTCTCTTTAACCAACAACCCATCACTCAAACCCTTCAACCCAATCAAACCCAGAAGAAGAAAACCCATCACCACCGTCCAATCCAAAGGCAGCAGCAACGACGACTCCGCCGACCTTCCAGATCGTTTAATCTCAGCCGTCTGTTACTTCTACCCATTCTTCGACGGTGTACAGTACGGAAAGTACGTCCTCACCCAATTCACCCCCATTCAAACCCTAATCCAACCCTTATTCCCGGCAATCAAGGTCTTCAAGAGCTTCCCCTTTAATGGGTTCTTGGTATTCCTCACTCTCTACTTCGTAGTTGTAAGAAACCCTAATTTCAGCAGGTATGTGAGGTTCAACACTATGCAAGCGATTGTTCTTGATGTGCTTTTGATTTTCCCTGATTTGTTGGAGAGGACATTCAATCCTAGAGATGGGTTTGGATTGGATTTGTTGATGAGTTTGGATAGTACTGTTTTTTTGTACCTTTTGGTGTGTTTGATTTATGGGTCTTCTTCTTGTTTGTTGGGTCAGCTTCCTAGATTGCCCATTGTTGCTGAAGCTGCTGATAGGCAAGTTCTTTGAAGTATTTTATATGATTGTTTTACTGTTTTAATCCATTTGGGTTTCTTAAATTTTGTCTGTAATTTTGTTTTTTTTTTTTTATTTTTATACTTGAAATGTTGATTGATTTTGGTACTTAGCTCAAAGGAATACTAATCATTCTAGTTTCAAGTTTGAAGAATAGTATATGTATGTTATTGAAACTTTGATTTATTGAATGAGTACATTCATATTCAAGATCAAGAGCTGGTACATTGTTCTGTATTTGTAGTTGGTTTGGTATATTAGCGGATAAAAGAAAAGAAATTAGGGTAGGGAAAATGTCTCGTAGCTCAAATTTTGTGGCTTAAAAGTGGCTTAAATGGTCAAAACGATGTCGTTTTGGCCATTTTTATGTTGTTCTGTACTCAAAACGACATCGTTTTGGCCATTTGAGCCACTCTTGAGCCACAAAATTTGAGTTACGTAGCATTGTCGTTATGGTAGTGTGTGTTGGGATGTGTTTTAAATTATGTTTTTTGAAGGAAATTTTTAAAAATATGTTTGGTTATAACTTTTCTCAAAAAAAATTTAAAATTATTTCTCTATTACCTATTAATTAATTTTTTTTTTCTCTTCTCTTTTTTTTATTTCCTTTTTTTTCACACATGTACTCAATTATAATAAGGATAAAGATTGGGAGCGCGAATTCGCCCCCCCCCCCCAATCCCCCGAAATTTGCAATAGAGAAAGAGAGAGAGAAAGAGAAGAGAGAGGAGGAGCTCGTCGCCGTCGTCGATCGCCGCGCCTCCGCCTTGATCGTCGCAGCTCGGCCTCCGCCTCCGTCGCCAATCGCCGCGCCTCCGCCCCTGGTTCTCTAGTTCTTCTTCTTCCTTCTCTTCTTCTTCCTTCTTCCCTGGTTTATGTCCCCTCATGTTCATCTTCTTCCCTCTCTTCTTCTCTTTCCTCTTCTTCTTCTTCCTTCCTTCTTCTGCTTCGTCTGCTTCGTTTCTGATTCAACCAAAAAAAAAAAGGCAAAAACGATATCGTTTTGCCTTTAGGGGGATTCGGGGGGACTGATTTCGAGCTACCAATCACTACTCTTATAATAAAATATTAAATTATTCTAAACTCTTAACCTCCATAACTATTTTAAATATATATAACTAAATAAATCAAAAAAAATTCTAAATTATCTCCCTAAAATCTTTTTAAAAAAAATTTATTTCAAAAAATAAACCAAACACACTCGTAATGTTTAGTTTAGAGATTCTTTTAAAAAACAAATTATTTTTGAATTTACGGTTTTAAAAAATTTAGAGCTTGTTTGGAAAGAATATTTGGGTTAAAATAGTCAAAAACAAATATGTTATTTTATTTAAATAGAATAAAATGTCACATCTAATCTATAATTATTTTATTTTTTCTTTCATAAAATTTAAAAAATTCAAAAATTTTATTTCAAATGAAATTTTTTTTAGTCTCAAATTAAAATAATCAAAAAAAAATTAAAAATCAACTCAGAACTCAAATGAGCTCTCAGTAATTTACTAAATAGTTTGGAAAATGGGTTAATGAGCTCTCAGGTAATTTACTAAATAATTTGAAAAATGGGTTGATTAGATAAATAGTTTACTTTTTTGGAATATTCTCACACACACGTCCAAAAAAAAAAAAAAAAAAAAACCTCCTCTTTTGGATGAGAAAAGAGTGGAAATTATTGTATTTTTTTCAAATTATGTTTGAATGATTAGAAAATATATATATATATATGAAATAGAGATGAGGGTGAGATTTTATATTTTGATGGATTGCCTCCTTGGTACAACCCACTCATCAAATTTCCTCATTTTTGTTAAGAAATAGAATTGGCTTAGTAAGAGCAACAATGAAATTTCCGTGGGATAAAAACAAAGAGGCGGCAAGGGGATACATGAGACTAAGGAAAATATCTCGTAACTCAAATTTTGTGGCTCAAAAGTGGCTCAAATGGCCAAAACGACGTCGTTTTGACCATTTTTATGTTGTTATGTACTCAAAACGACGTCGTTTTGGCCATTTGAACCACTTTTGAGCCACAAAATTTGAGCTACGTAGCATTGTCGACATTTTGTAGGTAAAGTTGTTTTGGTCTTTCATAAAAGGACTCTGCATTATACCATCCATAATCGTGTATTAAATTTGTCATTAAAATTGAATTTGATAAAAAAATGGTTCATTTTTCAATTTTAACAGTTTTATCAAATTGATATCAAATTTAAAATTTTACTTTTCTTTTATCAACTTGAGGATCAATATGTCTTTTATCAAATCACTATTCATTGTCGTTAGATTTTCACCGCCAGATGTCCTTTCTGATGACCACCTCAAGGTAAAAGTTTGTGACAAAATTACACTAACCGATCGTCCGCCCAATCGACCCCCGAATGACCACCTCAAGAAGAAAAATTATAAAAAATTTGCACTAGCTAGTTGACCGGCCAGACATTCGTCTGGTCATCCACCCGGTGGACCGGTGGTTTGACGAAACCACAAAACCCTTCGTTGAAACACCTGATATCAAAGAGAGATTTTGTTTAATTTTTTACTCAAATTTAATGGAAAAAATTGATGCATCGTTGGAGATGCCCTCATGAGAGGCATTTTGTTCATTTTTATTTTGGTTTTTCATAAATAGCTAGCATCCAATGCTAAACAAAAGGTTTTTTATTTTGCCTATATTTTGCTGCATTTCTACTTGCTTAATATTTGTTCTTTCTTCTTTCTTCCAGTCCATTTGATCGTTTGACAATATTATCATTAAAAGAATATGATTATTTAAAAATATAATTATATAAATTATTATTTAAAAAAATAATTTAATAATACATTAAGAAAAATAAATATTTGTAAATGTTACACCATCATTCACATCAACACTACGTGCATATGAAACATAATATAAAAAATTATATTTTTTATTTATGTTTATAGCATTTTTCTTTTAGAAATTAGTTAAGTTAGTTTGATTGATTAACTAAAATAAAGAGTATAGTTAGGCCTAGTTTGGCAAGTAGTGATTTTAGTTAAAAAGTTAAAAAGCCACTAAAAAAATCAAAAATCAACAACCTATACCAAAAGTCGAAAATTTTCTTCTCTCTATACTTTTTATACATCTTTTCGTTAAAAACTAAAAAGTAATCCCAAACATATTAATTTTTTTATCATATTTAAAAAAAAATCAAAAAATTACTAAAAAATCATACTCCCAAACAAGGCCTTAGAGTACACTCTAGTTAATTTTTTATTTATTTTTATTAACACGAGCTAAACTAGTTAGGTAAAATAAAATTAAAAAAACTTTCTTTTTTTTTTTTTTGTGTGTATTTTTACAAGACATTTTACCTAACATCCTTTGAGTTGCTCTAAGAGAGTTATTCTCATCATTTTTAACCCGTGTTCACCTATTTTGTAAGACTAAAATGCTCTATGCACTAATTAATGTATTAATCGATGGTGTGATATAATTTAAGATATTTTTAATATTTGTAATTTGTATAATAAGTAGGGTTAATAATAATATCATAATTAGTATTGATATACTAGTTAGTATACTAATTAATACAAGTAACACCACTCATTTTGTAAATCAAATGTAACAGCCTGCTTTGGAGAAAATAAATGATTTGTTAATCTAAGAGAGAAAAGAAAATTTGGTTGTTTTTTCTCACTTGGTTTGGTTAAATGGGAGAGAAATAAAAATAAGAATTTCTTTCATGTCTTTTTTGGATAGACTATTAAAAAATATATATATATATATATATTATTTTGTTACAAAAGTCAAATTATTATTATTATTTTTTTTTTTTTAATTTCTTCAAATATTTATTTTTCAGATTGGTCTGTTCTTAAAAAATCTTAAAAAAAGTTCAATGAGATACTTTCAGGCCTTATTGCTTAGAGCATCTCCAACGGTGCATTTCTTTTTTCATCAAATCTGAGTCAAAAATGACCCATTTCACCAAATCTGATACCGAGTGCTCTAACGGTTGATGTTCATCAAATTTTTATCAAACCTGTGCCGGGACAACCGGTTGGTTGACCGGCCGGTCGACCGGTTAAGCCAAAAAAAAATTTTTTTTTTTTTTGAATTTTTTTTTTTTATTTTGAACTTTTTGAACCTTTTAGTGGTCGACCGGTAAGGCAAAAAAATTTTTTTTTTTTTATTTTTAATTGTTTGAACCTTTTTTTGGAACTGTTTGAACCTTTTGGTAGTCGACCGGTTGGTCTCCCCCAACGGTTATGCACAGTGTTTTGGTGAAATGCAGAGCCTGTTCTCATTTTGGTGAAACGTTTGCTAAATTCTCGATTTGATATCGATTTGGTGCAACCGTTGGAGCACCAAAAAGTGATTTTTCACTAAAATTCAAATCTGATACTGCATTTGATTAAGCGTTGGAGATGGTCTTACATACGAATTTTGAAACTTTATGGAGAAGTGTTTGGGTGGATAAGGTGCATATCATATGTATTTACGTAAATTTTTTTAAATATAAATAAGTTATCTTATAAAATTACATAAATTCTAACAAATATAAGTAAGTTATGATTTCTCAAATTTTTATGAGTTAACTTACTCATGTTTGTAAAAACTTAAATATTTTGTAAGATGACTTACGAATATTTGTGAGAATTTACGTAAGAGCCTATGGTATACACTTGCATACCAAAGAACTGCCCAATAAGAAAAGGCCAAAAAATCAACTTTTCAGTGTTTTTTTTCCCCCCTTTAAAATGTCAAATTTTTCTCACAATTTGTTCGCAAATAGTACATGATGAACATATGGATTGATGGTAGTAGCCAGAACAATTTGGAGATCAGATAAGCACTAATACAGAAGAGGATATAAACAAAATTACATGACATAAGATTTTTTTCTTCTCTAAAAATAGTATTTCATTTCAAACTCCGCTAAATTTGGAAAAACAAAATGGCACATTGCTGGATCAAGCACACCTATAATAGAACGGCAAAGGAATTGGTAAAATTTTAGCAGAAAGGAAAAAAGGCGCAGCAGAGCAGCAACAGAGAAGAACAGTCGCAACTTCACAAGGCAGTAACCAAACTATTAAGGAGTTGAAGTAAGAAGTAAGGCAATGGCAACAGTGAGCTGGAGATGGTGAGCAATTGCCCTGAACTAGCTGTGGTGGTGGTGGCGGTGGTTTGATCCGTATATTGGGAAGGCCAGGAAAGCCAGAGGAAGGAGACGGTGGTGGTGGAAGGAGGATGGGCATGAATACCCTCATACTATTATCTCAGGAACCTCACAGTTATAGATTAAAGAGTGAGCTCAATATTGCAAACTATTTCTAGTGTGGAAAGGCAGCAGGGGTGGCTGAATATGAGTCGGGTTCCTTGGGTATGCTAAGTTGCCACTAATTCTGAAAGCTGATAGGAAATAGATCCTAAACAATATATATTAAGTTATCTAACGCACTCCCATACGTGGAGATCTTAACATCCATATGGAGAAGAAAGAATGCAAACATAAAGACTTAAACCTCCTCCAACTTAAGCTCTAATACCATGTCAGATTAACTATTGTCTCAACAGTCTAAGTTGTTAGGAAATAGATTCAATAATGTATATCAAGCTATCTAACAATGTAAACATCAGAACATGATGCTATGGTGTTTATATCAGTACAAAAAATTCCCATAGTAAGGCGACAACTTCTTAAATAAAACATACTCCGGTATGGACCCAGTGGCTCAAACTAATATTCTCTCAGGCTCTCTAGCAAGAAGAGATGTGATGTAAACAAACAGCAATCATAACATTAATTCTCCATCATTTAATATTAGAGCAAAAGGGGTCCCCTATGGACAACCGAGCAGCTCAGGTTACATTTCCCAATAAAGAGACTTGAACTCATCAAGAAAATATAGAGAGAAACAAAAGTAATTTCCATTGACATGTCAAATAAAATAAAGTTACATAGAAAATGATACAGCCTTCAACTCTAAGTTGAATGTATGTGGAATTTCACTGGTTCAGATCATGGTTGTTCAAATAAATGTAAGTTACTTGATCATCAAAAGATGATGTCATTGGCAGCGGTGAAAATCCAATGTACTCTCTGTCTACCTTTGCTAAACATATTTCAGAAATGTACTTGAAAAGACCGTGTTTCTGAGTGATGGGTTGGGCTGCATATTCCTCAAATGGCATCCACTATGAAGAGAAGTGACGATGATTCAAAAAAGGAACAAAAAATCATTAATTATTGCACAAATTGTTCAAACAAAATATTTCCATACTATATCTTAGACATTTAATTGCAGACTGCAAGAAGAAAACAAGCAACATCACCTACCTATAACATATGGGCAAGGGCACAGGAGGATGGTAGTGGCTGACCCAAATAAAATTAGTTAGCAGGTCATATTAGTGTACATGGATCATTCTGAATATTTCAAATATTACTCTCTTTTTGTTGCAAGGAAAATTCACCGGCGAACCTAAGCAACCAAGAGAGAAGGTACATTTTGTTAGGGAATTAGGGAGCCCATAAACGCACAACAATACTGGCCCAATTCATCAGGGATAAATTCCAGAGCCCACATGCTTAACATTAGGACCCAACATACATTATTTGGAACTCATACTGACTTAAAAGCTTAAACCTATAAGTGGAGACTCATCTAATGTATATTAAGACCTATCTCCTATGGAGAGTCATCTAATGTATATTAAGACCTATCTCCTTTTATTCTTTATCCGACGTGGGACTATCTTCACATATGCTCCAACACATTTATGGGCCATTTAGTGTGAAGACCACAGATAGCAGACCCTTAATGTTCTTTCCTTGTGTTACTGATTCTTTCGACATACTCAGTTTATTACACTGTAAAAGTGAAGTTAAGACTAATTTCAGGATGAGTGTAATGAAGCAAAGAAGAAAACTAATGCAAAAGATAAAAGAGTGTAAGAAACTGTCTCTGCAAATATTGGCTAATCTGTTGTCTTAAGTAAATTACCTGGGCTGCCTCAATCTCTAATTCTTGCTTCTGAATGTCGAAGGATAGTGGACTCAGAATGCAGAGGAAGGATAAATCTGACTTCTCAAAGAATACCTTGTGAAATTGCCTGTAAATCAAAGCAATAAACATGTGGAAACACCACTAAGGCATCAAAATTCTTGTTCATTAACAACACGAATTACTTCATCAGGTCTTGCTTGTCTCAATTGCTGAATTCACCACATAATATGAGAAACATCTGAATCTTTATGTTTACCTATTAGGTCCAGCGTTCTACAAATTCAGCTTTGTGCAATGGAATCCATTAATTAGTGAGGCTTGGCCATGTGGTGTAACTAAAGTTATTAACTTGGACAGAGCTGACTGGCAAAATAGGATTTATGTAACCAACCTCAAATGGTCGAATGAGGCATTTTGAAATTGAGTGGAGTTGAACACTGTTCATCCAAACTACAACAAAAAGAATGGCAAGATTAACAAATTTTCTGAAAATCTTCCGTCTTCTTGAAATATTTGTCTGCTGACAACTGAATCGACATGAATTTAAGCAAATTTTATTTGGGAACCCTATTGATTTCATTGGCTATGCACGTTCATGACACACTGCCCAATTTCGATACTATGATTATGGCTTAATTGTGACTTGTGAGGAAAGAACTTTGAGATTATGCCAAATACACACCTAAAAGCTAGTATTTCCACAAACTCTGTGTCAATCTGAAATAGTACAACCCGTCAGTCTCAGAAGGATCAGTGGCACAGTTAGGTAAAAGGGAAGTATGAAAAACATCATCAGTTTCATCACATACATTTGTTTCTTCTTTTACTTCTCTCACTGCTGCTGCAAAGATATCCTCACCCTGTGGATTGAATAGATCAATTAATGGTTGAAGAAATTTGCAATTTAACCTTGCAAATGAACTTCGTTCAGGTGTGTACCTCATCCACTACTCCTGTAGGGATCTTCCAAATACCTTTGCCTTGTAATCTTCCACTCTTTTCCTGGACCACAAGCAACTACCAACCACTTTCCAGGTTCAAAATTACAAACACAACAAAACAATGGCAACAAATTTAAAGCAAATTACAAAAACTACAACGTTTTTACATTACATTCACCAGAGGATCAATTGCAGTATAAAAAGATGAGCAGCAGGGAATTCAAAGCAAAACAATGGCAATACCTCTCTTTTATCATTCATGACAATAGCACCAACACCTACTCGGTGTGTGGCATTTGCAGGGACAGTACTAGCTGCTTCAGGAATCCAGTATACGAGCATCAGGTAATGAGGCTCAGCATGGTGGTACCGAAACCCCTCCTGCTCCAACAGAACAGATTACCAACAAAACTCAATACACAAAACAAAATAAAATACCCATCAAATGTCAAACCATGATATAGAGCATAATCACTGTATCTGAAGTCTGTTCAACACCAATTTCCTTCCATTCTCCAAGAATAAATGGTATAACCCGGACTAATTTCTTCTTGTTAGGTTCGTGAAAAGACATGGGTTCAGGTTTGAGCAACAGCACTATAGCACCATATCTTAAGTCTGTCCAAACATCAATTTCCCAGGATTCTCAGATTATTAGTTCTATAACCATCTAGTCCAGTCCAAGAAAAGTTGGGTTCAGGTTGAGTAAAAGTTTACACAGATCAACACGACAGCTAACAGTATCTGCTTTGGATACAAACATAAAACATGTATCAAATTGCATTCTGACAACAACATGCATCTCATTAAATCGCATATCTAATATGATGAACTTAATCTCAAGCTGATTAAGGGTTAGAGGGTGATGGATTATTTGGGTCACTAGACTAGATTTCAGACAAGTAATGAGTAATTTACCCTCAATTTTAAGTGAGTTGTCGAGGCCTACAGGTTAATGGAGTAAAGACTAGATTCTAGACCAGTACTAACCCCTGACCAGTTACCTTAACTGCAGTTTCAACAAGATTTACAAGTCCAATGGGCAATTTAATCCAAACACCATTCTTGCCCTGTAAAATACAACAATCTAGCAAGTTAGTTCAAAACCAATAATTCAGGCTTCTGTATTTCATACTAATACAAATTATTTGACCACATGAAAATCAAAACTTTATGGCATGGCTTATTAGGGAGAAACCCTCCACAACTAAGTTTTGTCTCATGGGGACCAATATAGCCTTTGTTTGGATTTGCTCTTCTCTTAAGTTTCAAATCAGGTTTTAAAGAGTCATGAAGCCAGTTTGCACAAGAAAAATCTTTTTTGGTTTTAGAAACATATCTACAGCTGGTATTTAATCCAACAGTTTCTCTCAATGAAAAGATCAGATCCTGTAATTTTATTTTATTTTTTAATTTTTTTATCACAGATATGTAATAGCAATTAACAAACAATTCGAGTAAACTTGTTATATTTTCATATCCCTTAAAAAAATTCACCTGTTATTACTAATCAAACTGAAGTTAACAAAACGATTTCACATATTAAAGTAACAAAGCAAGCATCAATTCATTCTTAAGGAATATGACCTGTTGCTTCCACTGTGATATTGAAGCCCTGAGCAGAGAAAGAAAGGCCTTGGAATCCATAGGTTCCTTCATTTCCACTATGACACCTCCATGATCATCATTAACAGCAAAAAGTAATTCAACCTGTTGAACTCCATTTTCAGCAACCACTTGGTCCATTAAACCCGAGACTTATCTGATCGTAAATGAGCACCAGCTGAATAAACACGAAAAGCATGAGATCAGTTACACCAAAAATAAATATTTTTTTTCCTCTATTTGATTTTTCAACTTCCAATCATTCCAAAATCAACTCAACAAATTGAAGATTTATGAAAGACCCATAATATAAGGTTTCTAGCTTAAGCAAGCCCAGATTATGTAATTCTCTCGTCTTAGCTGAGCTAAAAATTTCAGTAGCATTTGAACTACCAGCAGATAAATAGGTAACTAAAGGCATAATTATAATAACTGTCCACCAGGTAAATGGTTTCTAATCTCAAAATTCATGTATAGAGGCACAGTGAATTGGAAAAACCATTCAAATCACCACTGAAGTCCATCCATAAATTCACAATTAGCATGTTAAGCTTTCTCTTCTACACATTTTTGTTATTTCTAACATAAAAATTCATAAGAAGCAAATCTAACAAAAATTATCAAATCACCATTGAAGTCCATCCATAACTTCACAATATTAGCATATGATAAGCTTTCTCTTCTATACATTTTTGTTATTTCTTAAAAAACGAATCTAACATAAAAAATAAAAATAAAAAACACTCACAGATTGGCTTGAAATTGCAATTAATCAGAAAAATGTCAGATAGAATCAAAACCTAAAACATGAATCCATTAGAAACTTCATCGATCAATGGAAAGTCCCTCCGTTAGTTTTGCCAAAAAAAATGTAAAAATCGGGAAAAGACATCACTTGCAAATGCAAATTTAAACTTTTTCGAGAAAATTGAAGGCAGTATGAAAATATTTTCTATCAAAACAAACAGAATACAAATGTGAATATACCTTTTCGCTGGTAATTCGCTGACTTCAAGTTAAGTATAACTACCACTGCCAGTGATGGATTGAGATATATATAGAGTTATAATGTGTGGACAAAACTAATCTGCGCCGAGTGTGTCACGATGCGCACCAGCTAATGAGCGCACTTGGTGCGTCATTTGGGTCACACTCTCACAGTTAAGCCGCCCTCAGAGAGAGAAAAATTATTAGTTGGTTGAGATCACACGTTACGTTAGTATGTCCTGGTCTATCACAAATCATCTAACCCAAATTATGGGTTTCACTCACCTCTCCACCAAGTACAATGAATGAAGGACACGCAAATTGAGTGAGAATACTAATTAATGCCATTATTAATGATGTGATAATGAATTTCACTTACTGTTAGTTTTTTGTTTTTTTTTTTTGGCATTTTCCACCTTATTAGTGGTGGATTAGAGTCACCAAATTAAAGGTCTCTAGCATGACTGTGAAGAATACTACATGACGCTATTTGTTAGTCCACCCATGTGATTTCTCTCCATAAATCACAATGAATGAAGAGCATCACGTGTCGCTATTGGTTAGTCCATTACGTAGTGCTCAATGCGCATTGTAATTGGTGGAGAGATGAAATTCATAATTTTGTATTAATTAATTGAAAAATATGAGAGAATGATGGTTTGTAATTGACTAGAGAGACATAGGATTATTTTGGAAATATAGTTAAAAGTTATTTTTTTGGCTTTTTTTTTTTTAATATGTAAAGATGAAGGCCTTGTTTGGTTTGGCTTTGGAAAAAAAAATTTGGAGAAAATTTTTGAAAATTTTGTTTGGTTTGTAATTTTTTTCAAAAAAATTTCAAAATTATTTTCTTTCTCCTACACATCAATCAATCACTTTTTCTCTCTCCTCTCTCCTTTCTCCTTTTTAATCATTTTTTCTCTCACATAATCAATTACAACAAAATATCAAATAATTCCAAACTCCAAAACTATTTTCAAAATATACAACCAAACAAACTATAAAAATTTCTAAATTCTCTTCCCAAAATATTTTTTAAAAATTTATCTTCCAAAGTCAAACCAAACAAGGCCGAAATGATTCAAAATAGATCAAAAGCTGAAAGATGATTTTTAACCATCTTTTCAAAATAGCCCATAATCACATAGTGTCCCTTGATTAATCAATATTTTTCATCAAAGAGACTGACCACAAGATTCATCCGTGTCTAAGGGCTCATTTGAAATTTTTTTTTTTTTTAAATTTCACTTTATATATATATATATATAGAGTGAATAAATTGATAATTTGTAATAATTTTTTAATTAAAATGTTTTTATTTCCAAACATGGCCTAAGGAGATAATGATCCAAACAAAAATCTTTTTATAGAATTTTCATGCTAATTAATTGTCTACCATCCAAAATATCACGTTTTTTAAATTTATGAAGTTTATTATGATTTTTTTAAATATACTAATTCAACAATTATAACGTGGTCAATTTATTATATTTATTTTAAAATAATAATAATAATAAATATATTTAAAAATTTGACCCTACATAATATCACCCTCATCACCCTTTCATCCAAGACCATAGCCACTTCAAGCATCCCAAAACATGGTGTGGTCCATCATAATAATACAGTCCAACTTTGAAATTATCCAAATCATAATTTAAACAATAAATTCAAAGTTTACACCTGTTTGGCACAGCTTATAAGCAGCTTAAATCAGCTTTTGGCTTATAATAAATTATTTTGGAGTGTTTGGTTGAGCTTATGAGAGATAAATTATAATTTAAATTAATTGATTTTGAACTAAAAGTTGTAAACTGTCTCAGAAGTGCTTTTTTGTAACAACCCTCGTGACTGTTTACCGATTAATCACTGATCATTGATTGACTACCGGTTACTACCATACTGAGACTGATTATGATGGATAACTGAAGTAATTGAAATACTGAACTGATTGACTGAAAACTGAAACCGAATTGATTGAGTGTATCTATTTGAATTGCATTTCTATCTGTTGCCTGTTTCATTATCTGTTCATACTTTTATGTTTAAATTGCAAATTGAAGGCCTTATCGACGGCCGAACCGGAAATCGATTGATGTTTTATGATCATCATAATTTATGTGATTTTATAGTGTAATTATCTGAAAACTGATTAGGTATGATTAAATTAGATTAAATAGGTTAAATTGCATAGTTGGCTTTAATTACAACTTTGCCACTTAAGTGGCCCACTACCTAGACACATGTGAGCCTTAGCATTCATGCAACAAAACACTTTCCTCAGCCTATTTTGTTGAGCTCCACCGAACTAGAGAGAGAGAGTTAGAAGAGAGTATGATTTCATCTCTAATTGGCTTGGAAATTTGGTAGAAGTGAAGGAAATTGAAGAGTAATTTGCAAACTTGAGCTTATATTCTCATAATTGAAGACTTAAGGTAGAAATTCATCTTCTCATTCTTGCGTTTAAATTAGTTCTTGCATGGTTCATGCTAAATTGAAGAGTTGAGTTAAGTTTTGGTCCTAAAATGTCGAATTGGAGCTCATTCCATGCATGTATGTACATGTCTCTCATTTTTGAAATTATTCTTCATAAATTCCCTCATGCATGTTCATGTTAATGTTAAGGACCATGATTTCATCTTGAATTTGAAGAATTGGCTCTCTAGAGCATCCAATTGAAGCTTTGAATTGAGTTAAATTCATGCATGTCATGTTTAAGGATTGTTCATGAAAATTGGTTTCTAATTGAGCTTGTTTGAACTACTCTTGGGCCTTAATTTTACAAATTAAGCTTTGAATCATGTTATTCTATGTATTTACAAATGTTTTCCAGAAATTTGGCCCAAGAGAATCGAATTTAGTGCATTTAAACTTGGTTTTTGGCTTGGAAGTGCAGTCTGGATTTTTCAGATTTTGCACTCCCGCTCGAGCGGGGAAAGTGGCGCTCGAGCGGGGAATTCGAGCATCCAGTACTTTGCACTGTTTTACAGTCCGCTCGAGCGGGGTTATGTGTCTCACGCTCGAGCGGGCGTCGAGTGTCCGTCGAGCGGAGATTTCACCCATCCAGTACTTTTGACTGTTTTGCATGTCCGCTCAAGCGTGGGAAGTGACGCTCGAGCGGGAACCGTTGTCTGCATGTCCGCTCGAGCGGAATAACCTACGCTCGAGCGGGACCTCTGTTTTTCTGAAATTCTGAAAATGCTTTTAAAGTGCACCTATGCATCCTCATTCCATCCTAGGTATTCTTAGGCCTAGTTTAAGACATCTTAATGAGAATATAGATGTAGAACACACCGAGGCAATTAGGGATTTAGTTATTATCTTTTCTAATTGTGTAGCTTAGTGTGTGTTCGTTCTGTAAACTGTGTAGGGTTGGCGACTGGAGACGTGTTCTAGCCTTACTGTAGCCTAGAACTCTGTGAGTAACAACTGTGTAAAGATATGTTCAAAAATGATTATCTTCTGAACAATTGAACTGTACTGTTTCTGAATTGTTACTGTTAACTGAATGAATGTATGTCATATATTCTGAACTGTATTGTGGCATCCTTAGCAACTACTGTTACTGACTGTTACCATTACATAGATCTCTGTTGGTTCCCTTGTTGGAACCACTACAATTTACTGATTGATGGCCATCATTGACTGTTCGGTCTTTTTAGACCTACTGTTTACTGTACTGTTATGCTAATGGATGTACCACATATGACTGTTTACTGTACTGAACAATTGATATACTGTTTGAAACAACTGTTTCCAATACTGAAGGACATTCATTCTAAACCCCTTTACGCATTATGTTATTCACTGGGCTTTAGCTCACTGCTCATATATATATATGTAGGTGTACAGGCACCAGACCGGAGCTAGGAGCGTGGGGTAGACTCCATTTTTTGTCAAGCCAACTACTGTGCCTTACTGCGAGGTTCCGAGCCTGTCTAGCAAAGGCTATGGGGTGTTTTAGTTTTTCCCCCTTCTGTTCTGTTTTGTAATGACTGTATAGACTGTTACTGTACTGTTAATAGGGATTTGGTCCCTGTTTTGAATGACTGTAAATATTGTGCATACTGTTCTGTACTGTATATATATACATGTATGAAAAGTCTTTTTGCATACAGACTGTCACAGTTCATTGGACATTGTTTATTTACTGTATTGGCTTCCGCCATGCCCCTGTACTCTGTTTTACTGTCTTACTGTTAAGCAGGCCTTCGGTAATCTCGGATTACTAGCCAGTTACGGTGCTAAATCCATAGGGGCGAGTTTGGGTCGTGACATTTTTCTTTTAGCTTATGTGCGCAGTTGGTTATGGAAAGGCGAAATGACTTAAATGCCCCTTCAAAAATTACCAAAATACCAATATATAAACTTGACAATTAAACACTATTCATGTTCGAAGAGAGAAAGAGCGTGAGAGGCGATTTTCGGCGACGATTTCGAGCTGTTCTCTCTCTCTCTCTCTCTCTCTCTCTCCAGCGTTGGTTCATCGCGAAGCCTTGGTTCGTCGCTCTCCCTGTCTCTCTCTCTTTCTTCGACATTGGTTCGTTGCCATCGCGATCTAAACCAACGCCGTTGTCGCGATTTACATTGTTGTTGGTCTCTCCATCTCTGTGTGCCTTCGTCATCATCCCCCCATCTCCCATCGCGATCAGTTGTGCGAGGCGATCTCAAACCCTATTGCCGGTTTGTCATCGTTGTGCCTGCCAAAGCCAAGGTTTTCAGTTTTAGTTTTTTTTTCTTTGTATGTGTGTGTATGTGTGTGTTGAGGTTTTTAGTGTTTTTTTAATCAAAAAAATAATAATAATAATTAAGCATTTTAGCCATGAATGAAAATAAATTTGATATTAATTGAAAAAATGAAAAAAATTGATACTAATTAATTTATAATGAAAAAATGAAATAATTTTATACTAATTGATTTATAATGAAAAAAATGGAAATAATAATTTATAATGAAAAAATGAAAATAAGCCATTAATTGACAATAATTAATTTATAATGAAAAAATGAAATGATTTTATACTAATTGATTTATAATGAAAAAATGGAAATAATAATCTATAATGAAAAAATGAAAATAAACCATTAATTGCCACTAATTAATTTATAATAAAATAATTTTATACTAATTGATTTATAATGAAAAAATGGAAATAAAAAATGAAAATAAGCCATTAATTGACACTAATTAATTTATAATGAAATAATTTTATACTAATTGATTTATAGTGAAAAAATGGAAATAATAATCTATAATGAAAAAATGAAAATAATAATTTATGTAATACTAATTATATTAACTTTTATTAATGAAATAATTTTTTAAAATTAAAACTGAAAAAAATAACAAAATAATCATTTTATATCATATAAAGACCAAAAAAGACAACACAGTTATTTTACAGTTTATCAACCAAATACTACTCTGCTGCTTAAATCCATAATCTCACAACTGTACCAAAAAGTTTAACAACTTATGTTCACAGTTATAAATAATAATATGTTAAGTTATAATTTATAATAACTTTTCCACAACTATATCAAACGAAGCTATATTCCTACATGTATGATATGTACATGTAAAGGGAGAGACAGAGCACCGGAAGGAGTGCAAAAATATAGTCCAAATATACAATTTTTTTAGGAAAATTATAAATCATTGGTAAATAGAGAATATAATTATAAATCATTTTTTCTTTTATAATTTCAATAAAGATGAGATGAAGAAAAAGCATTACAAATGGATATTCTATTTTTTAAAATGATCAAAATATGCCTTCAATCTTTCATTTTTCTCCTCTATATTCTCATTATTTTGGCAATTTTGATCATCAATCACTCCTTGCCAACAGTCATTGCAACACTCTCTCATGCCACCTTTAATCCATACCTCACCTTACCCTGTCGTTGTGGTTACCCTTTGTACCACTTTGGTCATTCCTCACTACTCCCAATTCTTGCCTCCAAAACTATAGTCACTATGTGTTAATGCATGTGCAAATTTTGTGGGATTGTCACACTTGCTAGTTGCATTAGGAACAATTAACTCCTGCAGAGCATCTCCAACGCACTAGGCATATAATGTTTGTTAGGTAAAATGTCTAGTATGACTCACTTTTTTAATACCAATGCACTAGGCATGTGATTAGGCATTTTAGCTCAATTCACATTCACTAGCTACATGTAGCTAGCCTTCAAGGGTAGGTAAAATGTATTTAATCATTAGGATTATTTCCTTCAATTTTTATTGCTGATGTGACATTTTACAAAATTAATAGTATTTGAATGAATAGCTAAAATAAAAAGTATGATTGGAACAAAAACATGAAATAGTTAATAGGCAAAATAAAATGTATACTTTATAATAATGTTCAGATAGATAAAATGCCTATTACCGTTGGAGATGCTCATCGGGTCCATTTTACCACAAGGGTAAGGGATGTAAATGCTGAAAGAATTGACAACATCACACTAAAAAAGAAAACGATTAGAATTATAATTTGATTGACCATGTGTTAGGTTGTGATTGTCTGAAACAAAAAATATAGCTAACTGTAATGTAACATTCTTGTTGGCACAACAATAAAATTAATGTGAACAGTACACGCATTAATTTAAAATTAAATACACTTGTAATTAAAAAATGATCTTGTTATAAAGTGAAAGATGGTAGGAAAAAATTTGAAATTTCTAAAATCTTACTGTTAAGAATTGTTATATTAATTGTTGATTTGCGTAAAAATACATGTCACAATGCACCATTACATAATTTTTAATGAAATTAGATTATTACAAACACTGTTTAGAACATAATTTTTACTGTTCACAGTATCAATGTGCATTCACACATAAATGTAAATATTTACATTGTAAAATATGAATGTTTACATCATCAAATTACTAACTGTCCAAATACGAATGTTCACATCACTAAATTTTTAAAAAATATTTATAAGAGTAGAAATATCTATAAAATACTTTAAATATGAGAATTAAGATTTGATAGATTAAATGTTCAAATAATAAGACTTATTGGAATATAAAAATATAAGTGGTGATTGAGACCCTCACCTCCACAAGACCTCCACCCGACCCCCATAAATCTGGACCACTAATGATGCGGACTCCACATATACATGAGTGAACCCCACACATACATGAAGGGCTAGGATGACTTTGAAAGTGTGGGGATCATCTCCAAAGAGGGTCCCAAATATTTTTCATAAAAATATGTTATGAATTAATTAGGATACACTTGAAAAAGATTTTCTAATAAATCTCCTTAACTAAAATGAACAAAAAAAATAAAAATGATAATCTGGCTTTTGGGTTTCCTAAAGAAGCCAAATACTTCTTAACTACACCAGCAAGAGAAAGCTTCCCCTGTTTCTCTTCATTTTTTTGATCAACTTTAGAGAGAGAGAGAGAGAGGGAGAGAGAGGTTTTCACGAAGCAAAACAGTCATGTCTCTGGGTTATGCAGAGAAGCTTTCCTACATAGAAGATGTGGGAAAAGTTGGAATGTCAGAGATTTTCGACCCACCTCCCGTTTTGCAAGAAAAAGTATGATTTTCTTTTGCCATTCCCTTTGTTTCTTTGCATTTTCTTTAATAAGCTTTAATTGTTATTGTCACTTCTCGGTTTAGGTAACTACT
This sequence comes from Camellia japonica, assembly GCA_030407325.1. NCBI lineage: Eukaryota > Viridiplantae > Streptophyta > Magnoliopsida > Ericales > Theaceae > Camellia > Camellia japonica. The sequence continues at coordinate 8,540,727 of JAPPVO010000031.1, read as the reverse complement.
CTATTGATCTTCTTAAATGGTAATACTAATGATGGGTACTTAGGTTTTATGCTTAAACTTTTGATTAAGCATGGTGTAATACTCTGATGTGGAACTTTGTTTGAAGTGCTAATCTGCATTGTTTAGTTCTTTGATGAGATTTGAAATATGCATATTGGGATTTTATTTTCACACTCGTATGAAATTTCAATTGCTGTGTGACAATGGAGTGCATGAAGTTCAATGGGTGTTGAATTTAATATGTGGGTATTGTGGTTGTTTAAACCCTAAGACAAATCTAATTCCAATGTCGCCAAATTGATTGCGCCGATCTTAATCGCTATCACATTCTTCGAATATGAAATTTATTTACTGGTTCAGACACTATAATTACATAGTTGTCGACAAATGTAAATTGATTGCTTGGATGTTAATCTCTACTGCGGTTCATGGATTGCCAAATTTACTTATTGATTCAGAATTGATAATTATGTAGTTGTTGAAGGATGCAAATTGATTGCTTCGATGTTAATCACTATTGCGGTTCATGGATTATGAAATTTACTTATTGGTCTAGACTTGATAATTACGTAGTTGTCAAAGGATGCCAATGCCATAACCTTTACTCTTGCTATCGTGAAGCATTCTTGATGCAAGTTCAATACGTGCACGGGAATAAGTGCTAACTGTGTGAGGATGCACGTGCAAATTTTGTGGGGTTGTCACACTTGCTACTTGTATCAGGAACAAATAACTCATGCATGTATTGTACTTATACCAAACAAGGGTAAGGGGTTAATTGAGAGGGTGTGGATCACACTCAAAAGATTTGGATTCATTTAGCATTCTAAGCTATGTAACATTGTTGTTGGCACATCAATCAAACTAATGCGAAAAGTATGTGCATTAATTTAAACACAATTCCAACTAAAAAAATTATATTGTTATCTAGTGAAAGATGATAGAAAAAAATTTGAAACCCCTCAAATCTCACCATTAAATTTAATAAGATTTGTTATATTAGTTGTTGATTTGTGTAAAAATACGCATTTCACAATCCACCGTCACATCATTTTGAATGAATTTAGACGTGATAGTTTAGTAAAAATCAAACACTTATGATGAAACCCGCTGTCATGTTATTACAAGCACTTATGACACAACCCGCTGTCGCGTTATTAAAAGTGCATTTATATGTAAGTGGTATATAATGGGTTTAATGGGTTATGATGATGTTTGTAATATTTCCTATATAAGGAGTGTCATTTGGTCTTGTAAAATGCGTGTATATTGATATCAATCAATAATACATTAAATTTCCTACATGGTATCAGAGCTATAAGATTTAGGCCTATATTCCTTTCTTTCCGGCGGGCAGCCGGCCGGCAACCATGCCTTCGCTGCCCGTTTGGAATTTTTCAAACACATACCAGAAACTTCTTTCTTTGTCTCCTCAACCTCATCATCACCATCAACAATGGCTTCAGAGAAGGTTGAGACCGTCACCGCCGGACCTCAAGTCAAGGACATGTATGGGTAAACTAGAAGCCTTTCTGTTCTGTGGCGGTCATAGAAAACCCGTACAGCCTGAGGAGGTTGCGGTGCACTGCTAGGCTGATCATCTCTACTTCTGTCTGGAATTGTCTCTCTCCACCAACAGCACTGCCATCTTTCAGCCTCTTGACAGCCACGGCTGTCCCATCTCGGAGATAGCCTCTGTAAACGTTACCAAAACCACCTTTCCTTAAGTATGTTCTTGCTGCTGAAATTGTCTGTTGCGGCTTGAAGTTCCCTGAATTGGAACCTCCTCAAGTTTCCGAGGGAAACTTCCTCTTGATGCCGGACCTCAACCAAAAAAAAACCCTTTTGCCTCCTCTCTCTTTTCCTAATCTTCCATTTCAATCTTGATCTCATCCCACTGTCTGAATCTGCATCTGATTACTCAACCTTGGTCTACAAGGGCTGTGCAAAGCAACAACTATCAGATCCAACTGGGGTTTACTCACCAGCAATCTCAACACTTTATGTGTTTCTGATTTCACAGTCCTCCAATGCCAAGTTCTTCAAAACCACCACTGGTAGTGGCCAAACAACCATCACTGGTCTCTTCCAATGCAGAGGAGACCTCTCAAATGTTGATTGCTACAACTGTGTGAGCCAACTTCCAATCCTCATTGACAAGCAATGTACTGGTCAGCCCATTGCAGCTAGGATCCAACTCATGGGCTGTTACATGCTCTATGAGATAGCTGGTTTTACACAAGTCTCTGGTATGGAAATGCTTTACAAGACTTGTAGCGGGCAAAACAAGCAAGGGAGTGGATTTGAAGAGAAGAGAGACACTGCTTTGTCTGCTTTGGAAAATGGGATTGGTAGTAGTGGAAATGGGGGTTTCTACACAACTAGCTATGACTCTGTGTATGTGTGGGGACAGTGTGAGGGTGATTTGGGAGGTGCTGATTGTGGGGATTGTGTGAGGAGTGCTGTTCAGAGATCTCAGGTTGAATGTGGAAGCTCTGTTTCTCCACACAATCATCAGGTAGTGGAAGTATGCTTGATTTCGGCTCGTGGGCTCCGGAGAACATCAGCGCTGTTTAAGCTCCAGTGCATGCTGTTGGGTGGATTGATCCCAACAACAAATACTGCAGCAGGATTGATGTTTCTGGAACTGCAAAACCAGTTTGGAAAACAAAGTTTTCGGCTTTGGTCGACAACTCAGAGCCAAACTTCCAAGATTTGGCACTTCATGTTGAAGTTTACAGCAGAAAGCCCATCTTCCTCAGGGAAAGACTCCAGGGGACAGCAACTGTTGTTCTGAAAGATCTTATTAAAGTCCCATCTTTTTATTTCTTTATTTTCTTTATCCATTATTTTCTTTTATTTTATTTTTATTCTTAAACAAAACACCACCAACAACATTTTCCAAACTTGTCATTTATTCATCTCGGGGATCAACCCCGATCACATTTTTACACAAAAAAAAAAAAAAAAAAAAAAAAAAAAAAAAAATCAACCACAACCACACAACAAAAACTGGCCTTATTTTTTCGCCTCTTCAGCTGTTCTCTTCTTTTTACCTTTGTCTTGGGCGTCCCTTGCCGGTGCTGCCTCCGTGTTTCCCACGCCGCCGAGCACGTTCACTTCCCGTTGCTCCTCAACTGTCACATATGGCGGACCTCCAAATCTGAGCATCACGGTGGCCTTCCGCTTCAGTTCCTTGTTTTCTGCCTTCAGCCCACATATCTCTGCTCGGGCATCCTTATACATGCCCTGGAGCAGAGCCAGTTGGGCGTTTAACTGCTGCACCTCATTTGTCCTACTCTGAAGCCGGTGCGACAGGTTTGAGACCGCAGTCATGGTCTCAACACATGACTTCAGTGTGTAATAATTCGCCTCAATATCCGATTGTGCAGCCATTCTTTGCTCCACAGACAGCATCGGAAAGTTCAAAGGCACAAAACCAGGGGCGCTTGGTCCAGGGGCGCTTGGTTGCGGTTCAAGGGCACCTGCCCCGGCCATCTCTCTTGTGGCCTCGTTGAGGTCGGGAAAGAGAGTGAGACACGGGACGAAGAGGCTATGTTCTGGGTCACGGGGCGGGAAGAAGAAGCCATTTTCTGGGCAACAGAGTGTTTCAGCGATACAACTCTCAGAAAACAACAGAGTGTTTCAGCAATACAACTCTCAGAAAACAACAGAGTGTTTCAGCGATACAACTCTCAGAAAACGAAGAGTCTTTTTTCAGAAGTTTTTTAGCTGGTTTGTTCTGCATCAGCAGCAGCCTCGCCCTGGTTTAAATAGGCAAGGTAGACACGCGCCTTACGCGCCTCTCAACGCCAGACGACAAATCGGCGCGCCTTTTGATGGCTGTCGGGCACACCTTTTGATGGCTGTCGGCACACCTTTTGATGGCACGCCTTTTGATAAGATTGGGCACGCCTTTTTTGGGTGCGACTTTTGTGGGTCCGACAAGACTCTGTAAACTGTCCCGACTTTGATTCCGGTTAGCTTCTATATGGGTCCGACAAGACTCTGTAAACTGTCCCGACTTTGATTCCGGTTAGCTTCTATATGGGTCCGACAAGACTCTGTAAACTGTCCCGACATTGATTCCGGTTAGCTCCTATATGGGTCCGACAAGACTCTGTAAACTGTCCCGACATTGATTCCGGTTAGCTCTTATATGGGTCCGACAAGACTCGGTAAACTGTCCCGACATTTGTTCCGGTTAGCTCCTATATGGGTCCGACAAGACTCGGTAAACTGTTCCGACATTGATTTCGATTCTCAGCTACAACGGTTCGACACAGCCATATAGTTCTTCTACAACGGTCCGACATGACCCTGTAAACTGTTTTCTACAACGGTCCGACATGACCCCGTAAACTGTTTTCTACATCGGTCCGATATGACCCCATAAATTATCTTCTACAACGGTCCTACATGACCCCATAAACTGTCTTCTACATCGGTCTGCCATAACCATACGGTCTTCTACAACGGTCTGACACGACCATACAGTGTCTCCTATCCACCTTTATTTTATTTGTCAGATTATTTTCCTGTTTTGTTACTCTCTCCAAACTCAAGTTGGTTAGTTTCTAACCCCCTTGAGTTTGAGGGGGGCTGTTAATGTATATAATCTGATAGTGGCAATGTAGTGGACATATATAATGTGTATAATATGATAGTGGTAGATAGTGGAATATATAGTGGTAGATAGTGGAAATATATAATATGTAAGTGGTATATAATGGGTTTAATGGGTTATGATGATGTTTGTAATATCTCCTATATAAGGAGTGTCATTTGGTCTTGTAAAATGCGTGTATATTGATATCAATCAATAATACATTAAATTTCCTACAATTTAGAAGTAATATTTTAAAAATATCTAAAAAGAAATGATATTGTGAACAACTTGAATTATATTAATAGCCGGAATCTATGCACCTCTCTAGAAAATTGGCTTTTGGGTTTCCTAAAGGAGCCAATTACTTCTTAACTACACCAGCAAGAGAATGCTTCCCTTGCCTCTCTTCATTTTTAGATCAACTTTAGAGAGAGAGAGAGAGTCATGTCCCTGGGTTATGCAGAGAAGCTTTCCTACATAGAAGATGTGGGTAAAGTTGGAATGTCAGAGATTTTTGACCCACCTCTCATTGGCAAGAAAAAGTAGGATTTTCTTTGTCATTCTCTTTGTTTCTTTGCATTTTCTTTAATATGTTTTTCTTGTTATCATCACTTCTCATTTTAGGTAACTACTTTGATGATGATCTTCTGAAATGGCAGTACTAATAAAGGGTTCTTAGATTTTGTGCTTAAACATTCGATTATGGTGTAATACTCTACTGTGGAACTTTGTTTGAAGTGCTAATCTGCATTGTTTAGTTCTTTGATGAGATCTGAAATCTGCATATTGGCATTTGCTTTTCACACTCGTATTGAATTTTACTACTTGTGTAACGATGTAGTGCTTGAAGTTCAATGGGGGCTGTAATTAATCTATGGGTGTTGTGGTGGCTTGACCCTAAGACAACTCGAATGTCGTCAAATCGATTGTACAGATGTTAATCCCTATCATGATTTGCGGAGTATGAAATTTATTTATTGGTTCAGATTTGATAATTACATAGTTGTTGAGGGATAAAAATTGATTGCTTCAATGTTAATCGCTATCACGGTTCATGGATTATAAAATTTATTATTGGTTAGGACTTAATTATTATGTAGTTGTCAAAGGATGCCAATGCATCAAGTTGTAATTCGAAACTTTGATTGTGAAACAGAAATATTTATTGATTTTTATCATAAATGCATATATGTGCAATGCATGTGACTAATATCTTTGTATGGAAAATTATAGATGCCTCAATAAACCCAAATTTGTATCTTAGGGACATATCTCCTCAAACTAAGAAGCGCGAGCATGACATGGACACAACAAGTGGGGGACACGTGCACAATATATACTTTTATATATATTTATTATATATATTTGCTTCTTAGAAGTGTTTGTGCTTCTTAGTCCCCAAATTAGTGAATTAAATTTTTTTTAACTATTCCATTCAACTTTTTTTTTTCCCTCTATTGAAGCATGACCAAGCATAATGGCAAAATTGATTCATATAGTTGACCCCACTTGATTGTGACACAAGGCTTAGTTTAGTTTGGTTTGGTATATTCAACTCTTTTACTCAGAAAATATGAGGAAGAAGATTCAAAACTTCTTATTTTACAAGACCAAATGACACTCCTTATATAGGAGATATTACAAACATCATTATAACCCATTATCTGCCACTTACATATTATATATTACCACTATCTACCACTATCATATTATATATTACCACTATCTACCACTATCATATTATATACATGTCACTATCTTATTATATACCACTATTTGCCACCAGCACCACTATTGACTAATATGAAGGCAATAATAATCAAATTTCCAGCACTCCCCCTCAAGCTGGTTTGAAGATATCTTCCATAGCCAGCTTGCTAGTCAGCTTATCAAATTGCTTCTTGTGTAGTCCCTTCGTTAGCACATCAGCTAATTGTTCACCTGTTGGAAGGTAGGTCATACAGATTATGCCAGCATTGATTTTCTCCTTGATGAAATGTTTATCCACTTCTATATGTTTTGTGCGATCATGTAGAACTGGATTATGAGCTATAGATATAGCTGCTTTGTTGTCACAATAGACCTTCATAGGTGTCGGGTGAGAAAGCTTTAATTCTTCAAGAATCTTTTAATCCACATTACTTCACAGATTCCATGGGCAACAGCTCTGAACTCTGCTTCTGCACTACTTCTAGCTACCACATTCTGTTTTTTATTCCGCCATGTAACTAGGTTCCCACCTACAAAGGAGCAGTATCCGGATGTTGATCTCCTGTCTGTAACACTTCCTGCCCAGTCTGCATCTGTGTATACTTCAACTTGAAGATGTCCATGTTTCTTGAACAGTAAGCCTCTCCCTGGAGTTCCTTTCAAATATCTTAAGATCTTATAAACGGCCTCAAAGTTCTGTCCCTGGTGAGTGCATGAACTGACTTACCATGCTGACTGCAAAGGCAATATTAGGCCGCGTATGAGACAAGTAAATCAATTTCCCTACAAGTCGCTGATATTGTTCCCTCTCTTTGACTTCTTCAGCCTTAGCAGCTTGTAACTTCAAGTTAGGCTCGATCGGAGTCTCCACCATCTTACAACTAAGCATACCTGTTTCTCCAAGGAGATCAAGAACATATTTTCTCTGATTAACGAATATACCTTCCTTGGATCTTGCAAATTCCATTCCGAGGAAATACTTGAGGGCTCCCAGATCCTTAATGTGAAATTCTTTTGCGAGTTTCTCTTTGAGGGCTGCTAACTCTGCTTCATCATTACCAGTTAAAATGATGTCATCAACATAAACAATCAAAATTGCAATTTTACTGTCTTTTGAATGTTTATAAAATATTGTGTGATCTGCTTGACTCTGCGAGAAACCACAACTGATAACTGCCTTCCCAAAGCGTTCAAACCACGCTCTTGGTGATTGTTTGAGTCCGTATAATGACTTATTCAATCTGCATATTTTGTCGCTACCAAGTCTCTGCTCAAATCCCGGCGGTAGGCTCATGAACACCTCCTCTTCAAGATCACCATTGAGAAAGCATTTTTAATGTCAAGTTGATGTAGAGGCCAATCTGAATTTACTGCAAGAGATAACAGTACTCTGATGGAATTTATTTTAGCAACAGGAGCAAACGTCTCTTGATAGTCGATCCCATAAGTTTGAGTGAAGCCTTTAGCCACCAGTCTCGCCTTGTATCTCTCAACGCTTCCATCTGCGTTACATTTTATCGTAAACACCCTTACACATACCACCCAACTGTTTTCTTGTCTTTGGTAGATCAACTATCTCCCAAGTACCACTTCTCCTTAAAGCATTCATCTCCTCCATGACTGCTAATTTCCAATTCGGATCATCCAATGCTTCCTGTATATTCCTTGGAACAAACAAGTGTGAAATCCTAGATGTGAAAGCTCTATGGTTTTTAGACAGTCTTTGATAGGAGAGGTAATTTGCAATAGGATGTTTAATACAATTTCGGACACCTTTCCTAATTGCTATAGGAATATCAAGGTCGGAAATAGAAGAAGGAATAGGATTACCTAAAATTTCGATGCCAGAACTCGGGTGGACATTCGGGTCATTAGGATGGACATTCGGGTCATTATTCCTCAGATGAAATCGCTTCCTAGTATAAACCTGAAGCTCAGAATTTAGATCATTTTGTAGTACTTCTCCCCCTAAACAAGAATCTTCTTGACTAGGCACCATAGAACTTGGTTCTCCTAAGTGATCATTATCAGACAGATGTGGTTTTTGTGTAGGATAAATGACATTGGGGAGCGGGATAGAAATATCCCAAAAATTGTCGTCTACTCCACTTGTCTTCCCCTGAAGAGAAGTGTTGGGGAAATAGGATTTTGTTTCCACAAATGACACATCCATACTCACATGAAATTTCTTGGTTTGAGGATCGAAACACTTATACCCCTTTTTGTTTGAGGAATAACCCAAAAAAACACATTTTATAGCACGGGGGTCAAGTTTTGAACGAAATTGACTGGGAACATGAACATAGGCAGTACATCCAAAAACTTTGGCGGGTAAATCAGAAAACAACCTCGTGTCAGGAAAAAAAGTTTTGAGACAATCAAAAGGTGTTTTGTATGTTAACACCTTTGTAGGCATCCTGTTTATCAAATAAGAGGCTGTTAAAATTGCTTCACCCCATAAATATTTAGGAACATGCATGTAAAACATTATAGCACGTGCTACTTCAAGTAAATGTTTATTTTTTCGTTCTGCAATGCCATTTGTTGAGGGGTATCCCGACATGTAGATTGATGAAAAATCCCTTTTTTTCCAAAAACCACCCAACTGCTCATTGAAATATTCTGTTCCATTATCAGAATGTAAAATACCAATTTTGGTTTGAAATTGGTTTTCAATCATATTGTAAAAATTTATGAATAAAGTTTTCACGTCAGATTTTTTATTCATCAAATAAATCCAACATAAGCGGGTATGGTCATCAATAAATGTAACAAACCATCTTTTACCAGAAAGAGTAGTGATTTTAGAAGGGCCCAAACATCACTATGAATCAAATAAAAAGGTTTGGAAGCCTGGTAAGGTTTTGGCAAGTAAGTAGAGCGATGAAATTTTGCAAAAATGCAACTTTCACAATGAAAAGAAGAACAATCAATCCCTTTAAATAATTCTGGAAATAAATGTTTCAAATAAAGAAAACTAGGATGTCCTAGCCTATAGTGCCATAGCATTATTTTTTCTCGAACAGAGATTGAACTAATACTATTAAAGCTCTAAGCTTTTTTATACTAACAGGTACTTCATCAAAGTAGTAAAGACCTTCAAGCATCCTAGCACGCCCAATCATCATCCCCGAGTTCTGGTCCTGAAATTCACAATGGGATTCAAAAAATGTAACACGACAATTAGAATCCTTAGATAGTTTACTGACAGACAAAAGGTTACAGGCTAAGTTGGGGACGTGAAGAACAGCATTGAGATTAATTTTCTCAGTTAGTTTAATAAATCATTTTCCTGCAATAGGTGAAAAACTACCATCGGCTATTCTGATTTTGTCATGACCAGAACAAGGGAAATAGGTACTAAATAAATGGGAAAAACTAGTCATGTGATCGGAGGCACCGGAATCTATGATCCACAGAGAGAAGTTTAGGCAAGAGAAGGCTTTAGGATTTCTACCTGTTTGTGCCAAAAAAACACTAGGAGTACCGGATGAGGAGTTGGATTTTATCAGCTTTAAGAGTTGATCAATCTGCTCTTTGTTGAAGGGACCTGAATCGGCTTCATTAGCAGTAGGAGAGCCACGATTCTTCTCTCCTTGTTTGCTGCTTTTCCAGTTGACAGGTTTGCCATGGATCTTCCAACACGTTTCGCGTGTATGGCGAGGCTTGTTGCAAAAATCACACCAGACCCGTGGCTTATCATCAACCTGCGCTGGTAATTTGCAGCCTTGTTGGCCGCAGCATCGCTAATTAAAGCAGAAATTTCAATTGACTCACCAGTACCTTTTTTCTTAAGCATGACGCTCCTTCGGCTCTCTTCTCTTCTGACTTCGGCAAATACTTCGCCAATGGATGGGAGAGGAGGTCTGCCAATAATTCTTCCTCGCACTTCATCGAACTCAATGTTGAGGCCGGCAAGAAACTTGTAAATACGGCTGTCTTCCACAGTTTTCTTGTGGTGGTTGCAGTCGTCAACCGATTTCCATTCGTATGTGTTGAAGATGTCAAGATCCTGCCACAACCTTTTCAACGAATTGAAATATTTGGTGACAGAATCATCTCCTTGACGAATCTCTCCCAACTTCAAAGTCAATTCGAAAACTTGAGATTGATTTCCTAGGTCAGAATACATCTGACTAACATTATCCCACAACTCTTGTGCAGTAGTATAGCACATGTAATTAGAGCTTATATTCTCCTCCATGGAATTGACCAACCATGTCATAACCATGGAGTTTTCAGCGTCCCAACTGTCGAACAGCGGATCATTAACAGCAGGAGCCTTCTTGTCACCAGTGATGTAACCGATCTTTCCTTGCCCGGATATACATCCGGACAGATTGTGACCAGCGGAAAAATTATCACCATTTAGGCGGATGGTGTGGTGATTTGGACAGAGTGAGAGTTGGACGTTTTCACCGGAATGGCAGCGGCAGGGGTTGAAGTGGTTTCGGACGTGACTTCCGACATGGCTATGACGGTTTTAGGGCTGCTGTGTTTTTGTTGCTCTGATACCAACTCAGAAAATATGAGGAAGAAGATTCAAAACTTCTTATTTTACAAGACCAAATGACACTCCTTACATAGGAGATATTACAAATTACAACATCATTATAACCCATTATCTGCCACTTACATATTATATATTACCACTATCTACCACTATCATATATATATTACCACTATCTACCACTATCATATTATATACATGCCACTATCTTATTATATACCACTATCTGCCACCAGCACCACTATTGACTAATATGAAGGCAATAATAATCAAATTTCCAGCACTTTTCTTGATATCGAGTTATGACCAATGTTTTCATTCCAATGAATCCATTGCTGCATTTGATATGAAAGAAAACATTGTTCTTGAAATCTCCTTTAATGAAGTTGTTATTTGGCCTTATGCCTATTCCCAAATTTCAGAGGCTTCATGTGTCTATATCCTTTAATAGAATTGCTTAGAGTAGTTATAAATGGTCAGTATTATCAAAATTTACTAGACCATACTGATCCATGGTTAGATTCAATGTCGTCCATAACTTGGTACACTTTTCTTGCAAGTACACTAAATTTGACTACTTGAAAAGATTATCCCAGGTTTTTAACTTATGTTTGCCCTTTTTGTCAGGGTAGTATGAAATATAATGAGTACCAGAACCCGTACATATATGTTTTATTATTGAAAAGAAATTCAGTCTTGCATTGTTATTTTTGAATATACATTGTCACATTAAGAGATACATGTCAGCTATATAAGCTTACACTATATTTTGGGTCAAGCCATATAGTCTATATACTACTTCCTGTTTAGTGTACAGTTTGATCCGTGTTGTGACTTGTGAGTTACATAATTTATGGTTCTAGTTCAAATGGAGTATGAGTTTGCTAGCAGTTTATGCTCTAGAGATTATTTAGGTGCAAGTTTAATCTCTTCAACTAGGGAATTGCCAAGTGCCATCAAACACAACATTTGAGATTTATGAACAATTGGTTAATTTCAAAGGAACTTCTCCTATGGAGAGTCTCTTTGGCATTCTTATAGGGGAAACAATATTGCAAGATTGGAAGATATAACCATCAGAGGACTATGATTATATATTTGACTGTGATAGGAGTGAAGGATATGGTTTCTCTTCCTTCTTTTCCTTTCTTTTTATTTTGTTCTACAGTAACATTATGTTGTTTCTCTTTGTGTTTCAGTCATAGTTCATGTCAATTTGAATTTTATATCTTAGGAGGAGAAATACAAATTTTAATTTTTTTGAAGACAATCACTAGCTTTGCTTACTATCTTCTAGTTATTTGAGTATACAACATGATATTTTCTCTGCTTTGGGCTTTCTGAGGATTATTACGTTTGGAAAACTGATAATTTAAGAGTTTGCCATACATGTGCTGATTTTGCTTCCCTCACTGGGCTTTGCTTTTTGCAATTGCAGATTGAAAAACTTGCCGTAATGATACAGAAGGTTTAAACTTACCTCAACTCACTCATCTCCTTTTTGGCATATAGACTTTGTTTGATTGTGCTCTAAACAAAAATGTCATCTCTTTCTTTGGTGTTATTGCAGAGTAAGCATCTAGTGGTGTTCACTGGAGCGGGGATATCAACCTCTTGTGGTATACCTGACTTTCGCGGTCCCAAGGGTATTTGGACCCTTCAGGTTGATATCATGAAATTTATGTTTGCAATTGAACTAATGCACACCTTGTTTGATGTATCCAAATAAAATTGTATGTTTTGAAAGCTAATCATACTTTGTTTCTTTAACATTGTCTTTATTGAATTGCAGCGAGAAGGCAAATCATTGCCTGAAGCGCCTTTGCCATTTCATCGTGCAATGCCGAGCATGACTCATATGGCTTTGGTTGAACTAGAGAGGGCTGGTATCCTAAAGTTTGTTATTAGCCAGGTATTGCTGCACTTCCTTCTCGAACTATATACCCATATACCTTCTGCTTCCGAGAATACTTAGCATGAAGATGATTTGTTGAGGCAGTTTTTTTTTTCCTCAGTTTTTTTCCGCCTTCATACTTCGGGGAAAACATAATTTTTGTTCATGATTTTTGTGGGTTTTTTAGTGGGAGGAATTTTAACTAGGATGGGTCTTTTGTTGATCTTTGTGTGTATATAATCCCTGTGTTCAAGCGTTGCACCCTCTCTGGGTCCTTTATTTGTGTTTTCTTTGTATTTGTTAGAAAAAAAAGAAGAGAGGGGGGGGGGGGGGGGGGGGGTTGGTTTCATTTGAAGATTTGTATAATTGTGCCATCCACTGTTCTCTTAAATAGGAAAGTTTGTCGGGGACTATCTTATCTCTATTGTTGAGATGAGGAGGTATTCTCGTGCTGATGATAAAATTCACTTGAAGAGGAGATATCATTGAAGATTTTTGTAATTTTGCTTTTAGTGTTGCGCTCTTAAGGGTCATTGTGAATACCTCGAAGCAATGGAAATGTTTTAGGGGGGTTTTTGGGATTTTATATATGTCATAGTCATGCTAAGCAAAAAAAATTTGAAAGCACATTAGCATCTGAATTTGGCATTCTATGCTAAGCAATTTGGCATTTTTCTAAAATGCATTATTATATATGAGAATATCTGGTTTTCTGACTCTGTTGCTTAATAAAGACTGTTTTTGAATGCTAGAATATTGATGGCCTGCATCTCCGGTCCGGAATACCAAGGGAGAAACTTTCTGAACTGCATGGGAACGCCTTCATGGAATTATGCCCTTCCTGTGGAGTTGAGTAAGACTTGATCCTTATCTGCAACCTACGTTATTTAAATAGTGTCTGAAGCTGCTTCTGATTCTTCTCCCTTTTTGTTGAATGTAAAAAACCTATAACTTACTCTACTTACCACTACCACCTACTACCACCTACCTACTCCACTCCATTAGTGCTCCACAAGAAGCAAGTGCTCCATTTACCCTAGTGCTCCATTAAGTTGTTTAGTGCTCCATTTTAGGTTAATTTAATTCCTCCATTTGTAACTCATTCTCCCTATAAAAGAGAGATCATTCTCTCCATTGTAAATACACAAGACACACAAAAATGTATATTGATATCAATCAATAATATCAATACATTAATTTCCTACATGGTATCAGAGCTATAGGTTAAGCTCTTGGTGTTCTTCGCCTTACCGGCGGGCGGCAACCTTGCCTTGGCCGTCCGCCGGACCTCAACTTATTTTGTTGTAATCTTTATCAATACACATCAAGTTCACCTATATTTGGATCATCCCCTTCTGTGTTTAGTTCTAGTTTTTTATTCTCTACAAACCCAACTGGGACAACATCTTCCCAGGCCATTCTCATCATCATCACCACAGATCTGCCCAATTTCACAGCCCAGGTGCTTCAGGTTTTAGGGCTTGGGTATGAATAGTGTTTTTGGCCAATCAACTGGCCCTTCGTGTTCAGGCAATACTAGCAATGAAATGGGTGATGTTGAATGTAATATATGCTTTGAATTAGCTGAAGACCCAATAGTGACTCTCTGTGGCCACCTGTACTGTTGGCCCTGTCTCTATAGGTGGCTGCACATACACTCACATTCTCATGAGTGCCCGGTGTGTAAGGCCCTCGTAGAGGAAGAGAAGTTGGTTCCAATATATGGAAGGGGCAAAACAAGTTCAGACCCAAGATTCAGATCAATTCCTGGAGAGGACATTCCTCATCGCCCTGCAGGCCAGAGGCCCGAAACAGCTCCTCCGCCTGCTCCAGATGCAAACTATTTCCGTCAAGAACAGGATGGAATTTTGGGAGGTTTTATGCCTAGGGGGGCTGCAAGGGTTGGGAATTTCACCTTGTCTGCTGCTTTTGGTGGTTTGATTCCGTCTTTAAACCTTCAGGTGCATGGATTTAATTATGCTAATGCATATGCTCCCCCCACTGGATTTCCTTATATGTTTCCTGGTTCATTTCATGGGGGTCATGCTCATGGATTTCATCATCATCACCATCATCATTCAAATCAAGGACAGCAGAGAGATTCATTTATGAAGATGTGGTTCTTCTTTGTTGGTGTTGCCACAATATTCTACCTTCTTTCGGCATAGGGATTTTATTTTGAAAGGTGGAAAATAGGCATATAGGAATAATAGTAATGCACCTGTCTCTGTTATTTCAGTAAACATCTGATTGTGCTCGGAATGTTTTTCAGTAGGCACACAGCGCTTGAGGTACTGGAGGTTCAGCTTTCGGGTAAGAAAGTAGTGAATGCAGCTGCATTTTGGAACGGTTTGAGAGGCCAGCAGCTGCAATTTCTTTCTTTATTTTTTCTTTCCCATTATTTTTAATCTTTTTCAAATTAAATTCATACCATTCAGATTTGCACACCAACCTTATTTTATTCATGCCGGGGATCAAACCCGATCACCACCTTACAACAAAAAAAAAAAAAAGAAAAAAAGAAAAAAAAAAAAAAAAAAAAAAGAAAAAAAATCTCCAACCACAACCTACTACCACCACAACAAAAACCGGCCACTCCACCTACAACAAAAATCGGCCTTATTTTTTCGCCTCTTCAGCTGTTCTCTTCCTCTTGCCTTTGTCCTGGGCGTCCCTTGCCGGTGCTGCCTCCGTGTTCCCTACGCCGCCGAGCACGTTCACTTCCCGTTGCTCCTCAACCGTCACATATGGCGGTCCTCCAAATCTGAGCATCACGGTGGACTTCCGCTTCAGTTCCTTGTTTTCTGCCTTCAGCATACATATCTCTGCTCGGGCATCTGTATACATGCGCTGGAGCAGAGCCAGTTGGGCTTTTACCTGCTGCACCTCATTTGTTCTACTTTGAAGCCGGTGCGACAGGTTGTTGACCGCGTCATCATGGTCTCAACACATGACCTTAATGTATAATAATTGGCCTCAATATCAGATTGAGCAGCCATTATCTGCTCCACTGCCACCATCGGATAGTTCAGCGGTGCAAAACCAGGGGGGCTTGGTCCAAGGGCACTTGGTTGCGGTTCCAGGGCAACTGCCCCGGTTATCTCTCTTGTGCACTCATTGAGGTCGGGAAAGAGAGTAAGACCCCAGGAAGAAGAGGCTATGTTCTGGGTAGCGGAACGGGAAGAAGAAGCCATTTTCAGGGCAACAGAGTGTTTTAGCGATACAACTCTCAGAAAACAACAGTGTTTCAGCGATACAACTCTCAGAAAAATGAAGAGTTTTTCGGAGTTTTTTCCGCAGGTGTTTTTGCCTCAGCCTCGCCTTTGTTTAAATAGGCAAGGCAGACACGCGCCTCACGCGCCTCTCAGCGCAAGACGACAAAGCGGCGCGCCTTTTGATGGCTCGACTTTTGATGGCTGTCGGGCACACCTTTTGATGGCACGCCTTTTGATGGCGCGTCTTTTGATGGCTCAACTTTTGATGGCTGTCGGGCACACCTTTTGATGACACGCCTTTTGATAAGATTGGGCACGCCTTTTGAGGGTGCAACTTATAAGGGTCCGACAAGACTCTGTAAACTGTCCCGACATTGATTCCGGTTAGCTCCTATATGGGTCCGACAAGACTCTGTAAACTGTCCCGACATTGATTCCGGTTAGCTCTTATATGGGTCCGACAAGACTCGGTAAACTGTCCCGACATTGATTCCGGTTAGCTCTTATATGGGTCCGACAAGACTCGGTAAACTATTCCGACATTGATTTCGGTTATCTGCTACAACGGTTCGACACAGCCATATAGTGTTTTCTACAACGGTCCGACATGACCCAGTAAACTGTTTTCTACATCGGTCCGACATGACCCTGTAAACTGTTTTCTACAACGGTCCGACATGACCCAGTAAACTGTTTTCTACAACGGTCCGACATGACCCAGTAAACTGTTTTCTACAACGGTCCGACATGACCAGTAAACTGTTTTCTACAACGGTCCGACATGACCCAGTAAACTGTTTTCTAAATCGGTCCGACATGACCCAGTAAACTGTTTTCTACAACGGTCCGACATGACCCAGTAAACTGTTTTCTACAACGGTCCGACATGACCCCATAAACTGTTTTCTACAACGGTCCGACATGACCCCATAAACTGTTTTCTACATCGGTCCGATATGACCCCATAAACTATCTTCTACAATGGTCCGACATGACCCCATAAACTGTCTTCTACAACGGTCTGACACGACCATACAGTGTCTCCTATCCTCTTTTATTTTATTTGTCATTTTATTTTCCTGTTTTGTTACTCTCTCCAAACTCAAGTTGGTTAGTTCCTAACCCCCTTGAGTTTGAGGGGGGCTGTTGAATGTAAAAACCTATAACTTACTCTACCTACCACTACCACCTACTACCACCTACCTACTCCACTCCATTAGTGCTCCACAAGAAGCAAGTGCTCCATTTACCCTAGTGCTCCATTAAGTTGTTTAGTGCTCCATTTTAGGTTAATTTAATTCCTCCATTTGTAACTCATTCTCCCTATAAAAGAGAGATCATTCTCTCCATTGTAAATACACAATACACACAAAAATGTATATTGATATCAATCAATAATATCAATACATTAATTTCCTACACTTTTCTTGGGTGTTTTTCATTTATTTTGTGGTTAAGTTAAATTTTTGCTTTAAAGTTTGGTCACTTGTTAATGTACATATTAGATTATTACATAGTTGACTCAGTTTTCTGCTATTAAAAGTTGATCTTATAAATTTGATTTTTTGTGAAGGTATTTTCGGGATTTTGAGGTGGAAACTATTGGACTGAAGGAGACACCACGTAGTTGTTCCAGTGATGATTGTGGTGCAAGACTTAAAGACACTGTTGTTGACTGGGAGGTACTAATTTCTTGTGTTGATTGGTTGCATTACTGTTGAGGCTATTGATAGATAAATACATTTTGTTTTTGTTGAATGTAACAATTCCTACACCTACTCCACCTGCCCCATATAGTTAGTGATTTAGTTTAGTGCTCCATTTAGTTTAGTGAGTGCTCCATTTAGTTTAGTGCTCCATTAATGTGATTACTCCATTGTACCCATTCTCTCTATAAAAGAGAGTTCATTCTCTCCATTGAAAACACACAAAAATATATATTGAATCAATCAATAATATCAATACATTAATTTCCTACATGGTATCAGAGCAGGTTTAGAACCTAATATTTTCGCTTCACCGGCGGGCGGCAACCTCGCCTTGGCCGCCCGCCGGATCTCAACCTAGTCCGCTTGTTTTTCTACACATATCTTCACTGTGCACTCTCTGGTGATTATTTCACCAAACATTGAAATAAGAGAACCTACTCTTATTTTCATGGAACACCTCTGTTCCTCTCTGTCAATGGCGAGGCCTCAAATGGGTTTTCACCAACATAGTCTTCAGTAAGATACACAGAAGAAGAATGGAAGTTTCTGTGGTCTATGGGCGGGGTGAGCTGATGCATATGCTCGAGGCAGTACGCCATGCCCATGGCTATTCGCAGTCGCATTCCCCAATCCAAGTGCTCAGCTTCTTTTATGTGTAGATGCTCAAAGAGCGTCCCGTTTGGAGCATACTCAAAAACCATCATCCTGATGAAAGGCTTCTCTTCTTCGCAAAACTCAATAAGTCTTCAACATACTTCACTGCAGTGGATGTTACTGCTATCTCAACTCCACTTGAAAGAGTCCCTTTGTACACTGTGCCATCTGATAGAGAACCAATTATGTTACTGAAATCTTCACAAGCTGTTTCTAGTTCTGATCGCTGGAGCTTCGGTACACCTGTTACAAACGCCTTTTGAAGCTGCCCACTTAATCCTGTTGCCCAAGGAGTTGATGGAGAAGGCAACAAGGGAGAAGGATCGTGCACTGGTGGCATAGGTGACGGTGAAGGGACCAGAGAGTCTGATGGGGAAGCAGCTGGAGATTCTGGTGGTAATGATGTAGATGCTGATGGGGGTAATGAAATAGATGGCAATGGTGAATTTGAAGGTGATGCAGAGGGAGAAGGAAATGGTGATGACTTGGAATCCTCTTATTTTGTCTTTTGCTCTTAGCTTTGGGTGAATTTGGGGCCATCTGCAGCAGCCTCCGTTGCGCTACATTTCCATCGCGTTCTGTGCTCCAAGCACTAGCTCTGCTGTTGCAACTAGCCTCTAAAGCAGCACTAGCGAGGTGATTCTCATCTACTTGAAATTCAGAAAGCGTCATAAGTCTATAAAGTTCAGGAGATAAGCTACCAAGAAACTTCTTGTTGTCCAGTAAAAGAATTGACAAGGACAGGTTATTGCCAAGATCAGATGGAATTGGCCCACTAAAATTATTGTATCCCAAATCCCATCCTCAGAAGCAGAATAGCAGACTCAGCACAGCCAGAGTTAACAGAACCAGCACAGCAGATGCAACTGAGCATATCCTTTCAACACAGCAGATCAGATCAACCACCAAGCCCCTCCACCCAGCAAATCAAATCAACCACGTGGGCTCAACTTTCATTTTTTTTCTTTATTTATTTCTTTTTCTTATCCTCCCATATCACCTTTTATTTCACATTATTTTTACTCTTTCTTCAAATCTCATTCATACCATATCAATTTGCACACCAAACCTTACCTTATTTTATTCATCTCGGGATCAACCCCGATCACATTTTTACACAAAAAAAAAAAAAAAAAAAAAAAAAAAGACCCCACAAAAAACAAATCAACCACACAACAAAAACCGGCCTCATTTTTTCGCCTCTTCAGCTGTTCTCTTCTTTTTGCCTTTGTCTTGGGCGTCCCTTGCCGGTGCTGCCTCCGTGTTTCCCACGCCGCCGAGCACGTTCACTTCCCGTTGCTCCTCAACCGTCACATATGGCGGTCCTCCAAATCTGAGCATCACGGTGGTCTTCCGCTTCAGTTCCTTATTTTCTGCCTTCAGCATACATATCTCTGCTTGGGCATCCGTATACATGCTCTGAGCAGAGCCAGTTGGGCTTTTACCTGCTGCACCTCATTTGTTCTACTCTGAAGCCGGTGCGACAGGTTGTTGACCGCCGTCATTGTCTCAACACATGATTTCAATGTGTAATAATTCGCCTCAATATCCGATTGTGCAGCCATTCTTTGCTCCACAGACAGCATCGGAAAGTTCAAAGGCGCAAAACCAGGGGGGCTTGGTTGAGGTTCAAGGGCTATATTCTGAGTTGTGGCCTCGTTGAGGTCGGGAAAGAGAGTAAGACCACGGGACGAAGAGGCTATGTTCTGGGTAGCTGAGCGGGAAGAAGAGGCCATATTCAGGGTTGGTTGTAGAGTGTTTCAGGGATAATCTCTCTCAGCAAAAACGAAGAGGTTTTCAGAGGTTTTCAGCAAGTGTTTTGTTCTGTCTAAGCCTCAGCCTCCGTCTTCGTTAAATAGCCACAACAGCCACGCGTATCGCGCGTCGCTCGGCGCGCCTTTTGATGGCTGTCGGGCACACCTTTTGATGGCACGCCTTTTGATGGCTCGACTTTTGATGCTGTCGGGCACACCTTTTGATGGCACGCCTTTTGATAAGATTGGGCACGCCTTTTGAGGGTGCGACTTTTGAGGGTCCGACAAGACTCGGTAAACTGTCCCGACTTTGATTCCGATTAGCTTCTATATGGGTCCGACAAGACTCTGTAAACTGTCCCGACATTGATTCCGGTTAGCTCTTATATGGGTCCGACAAGACTCGGTAAACTGTCCCGACATTGATTCCAGTTAGCTCCTATATGGGTCCGACAAGACTCTGTAAACTGTTCCGACATTGATTTCAGTTCTCAGCTACAACGGTTCGACACAGCCGTATAGTGTCTTCTACAACGGTCCGACATGACCCAGTAAACTGTTTTCTACAACGGTCCGACATGACCCAGTAAACTATCTTCTACAACGGTCCGACATGACCCAGTAAACTGTCTTCTACAACGGTCCGACATGACCCAGTAAACTGTTTTCTACAACGGTCCGACATGACCCCATAAACTATCTTCTACAACGGTCCGACATGACCCCATAAACTGTCTTCTACAACGGTCTGACACGACCATACAGTGTCTCCTATCTACTTTTATTTGTCAGATTATTTTTCCTGTTTTGTTACTCTCTCCAAACTCAAGTTGGTTAGTTCCTAACCCCCTTGAGTTTGAGGGGGGCTGTTGAATGTAACAATTCCTACACCTACTCCACCTGCCCTATATAGTTAGTGATTTAGTTTAGTGCTCCATTTAGTTTAGTGAGTGCTCCATTTAGTTTAGTGCTCCATTAATGTGATTACTCCATTGTACCCATTCTCTCTATAAAAGAGAGTTCATTCTCTCCATTGAAAACACACAAAAATATATATTGAATCAATCAATAATATCAATACATTAATTTCCTACAGTTTTTTTGGTGTTTTTTTTTTTTTTTGGGGGGGGGGGGGGGGGGGGGGGTTTCAATGTACACATGGAAACGAAGTTAATTAATTGTAGTGCTCATAACACTCAAATGTATCTCTTTTGGTTTTAATAGCAATTGAAAGGAGTGCCATCAAATTTTTTTGAAAAAGACATGGAGTAATTCTATTTCCATGTAATCCTCGCAAAGTGGCGTTCTTGAGTATCCTCATGACATGGGGAACGTTTCTTAGATACTTTTTGAGATTGTTTCAATCACTGTGAAATATATTTTTATGTTTCTTCGCTGCCTTCTTTGTAAGATGTTAATTTAGTTCTCAAACTTTATTGCCTATATATGAGCAATTTGATGCAAAGTGGTATGTTAATTATCTATCCATCTCTCTCTCTCTCTCTCTCTCTCTCTGTGCAGGATGCTTTACCACCAAAGGAGTTGAATCCAGCAGAGAAACACTGCAAAGTGGCTGATGTTGTGTTATGCTTGGGGACAAGGTAATTTCAATGTTATCTACTTTTTTTAAAAAAAAAATTTGAAGTATGCATATTAAAGAAAGATGCCATAGTATATAAGAATTCTACAAATGAACCAAAAAGTCAAGACTCCTTCCAAAGCCCATCCCCAAAATTTAGTTCTCCTATGAAATCTACCAAAAAATTTGAAGAACCACAGGTTATCTATGACTTGATAATACAATCTCTCTCTTTTCTTCCTTAGCTCCTTGGCAAACAGTTGTGTTGTGTGTGTATTATCCTTCTTTCTTTTTTGTCATTCAATGATCATGAGAGCAGCTACTTTTGCAGTTTGCAGATAACTCCTGCATGCAATTTGCCTCTAAAATCACTCCGTGGTGGGGGAAAGTTCGTAATTGTGAATCTTCAGGTATTTCCTATCTAAGTGCTACACAGCAACTTATCAGGCCGGAAATTGCATTTGCAGCTCCATGTCAATTAAAATTGAAAGCTCTGTTTTCTTCCAATTTTTAATGCGGATGGTAGAATGGAAAATCTCATTCTAATGCATTCTTGAGTAAATCTCCAACTGTCATCCGTATTCATGCTAAAGTGGATGCCAGTAGACTCTCTCCAGGGCTTACCATCGCTAAAGGGGGTGCAGCTAACAAGAGTCAAACCCCCCTTACTCCTCCTTGCTGACCTATCTCTTACAATTATCACTTCGCAAGGTTCCTCCACTGAGGATCTGGGAGTAGTCTCCTTAGAAACTACTTGTTGGATGTTCTTGTTGTGTTCAATTTTCCCTTTTTCTCTCTTTGCCACAGAGGGTGCTTTCTCGGCCTCTAACATCAATCTCCATTTGACTCCACCACCATTACCCACTACAAAAATGGATTTATTGTTTGGATAGTTATCTTTGTACTGCTTCCTAATCTCCTCCATGAAACTAAGTAGGCATTTTTTAGGCCATGTCAACGCATAGGGTGCAACTTTTCATATAGAATCTAATTCTCCAATGCTGGTGTGATAGACCTGTGTTATATTTTACATTTAAGAAAAGTTGAAAGCCCATCAGTATTTCAGTTGCCTTTTTTTTTTTATTATTTCCTACAGGAAACTCCAAAGGACAAGAAAGCAAGTTTGGTGATCCATGGGCTCATAGACAAGGTATTTTATTTTACATTTTTGAGTACATAGAGAAGTTACCCATTTCTCTTTCAGTAGAGCACAAGTCCTTTCTCGTTTATAATGCCTACTTCCATGTATTGTGTGCATAAGTTTGATAATGTAAGAGTTGTAATAACAAATTGACTTTTTTTTTAAAACTTTACCATTATTAATCATACTTAGCTCATATATTTAACATTAGCTTGGATTTTTCAAGAGTTGTTCATTAATTTGAGTAAGAACAGGTAATTGCAAGAGTCATGGACCTACTCAATCTGCGGATTCCTCCATTTGTTAGAATTGATCTTCTCCAAATCATTTTTACTCAAACCGTGAGTTTAGGTAACTTTCCAGGATTTATGACTTTCTTTGTTGAGTTTAAGGAAGTAGATGCTATTATCTCTATCATGGCTTGCCAATTGGCTGGCTAATTTGTGGCGATAAATATATGTTGCCTTGATGATCCTAATTCCATTTGTGTACGCATATGCCCCATTTAGTTTTCCTGTTGGTACACATAACGCTTGTATTTTATTTTAGAAAAGATCTCTAACCACTACAAAATTAAAGAAAATAACTTCTTTCATAATATTTTTTGGAATGCCCTTTTTTTCTTTTTCGTTTTATTATTATTTTTTTTCTTGAAGTTGTTTTTCAAGATTTATGCTGATTCCACACCCATCTCCCACTCTCATTGGAACAAAGATATTGTGTGTGAAATGGTTGCCTTTCATATGTTCTTTATTCTCTCTACACCATGCCAAGAAGCAGTTTGCGGCTCTCACAGTCCATTCCCTTTGATTACAGATAAAAGATATATGAACTGGAACCTCAGGGTAGCAAGTGTGCATGGGAAAAACGCTCCATTGCTGTTCATCAGCTCTATTGAGGTGGTTTTCTTTCTTCAAACTTGCCATACTTCCATCCTTGAATAGTAGTATCTGATGTCACATGTTGCTAATGGACACTATGGTCTGTTGAAGGGATGGAAAATTCCTTATGTAGAAGGATGTACTTGTCAATATATAAAATTGCAAGGGTATTCATATACTATTTTCCCCTCACTTGGTTTCAAGGGTAAAATCCACTTTTCACTCAAATTTTAGTTTGGTCCTCATCTTTCAGTTGGAACAATTACGTCCTCAGATTTCAACATGTCTCAATGTGGTCCTTTTGTCAGTTACTGTTAAAAATTTGGATGGAAAGTGCTCACATGAGGGCCACATGAGCACATTTTAGGGGCATTAGAGGAAAAAAATTGTATGGCAAATTGGACTTTTCACCCTCCAACTTTCACTTAAATTCCATTTTGATCCCTCCTGTTTCAAATTCAAACGGTGGGATGATGGGAGGATCACATTGAAATACGGGTTGAAGTCTGATGTCTTAATTGTTGCAATTAGAAGATGACGGTCCAAAGTAAAATTTGGATAAAAATTTGAGGGTGAAAAGTGTAGTTTACCCTTGATACAGTTCTGCAAACACTGATTAACTTCTGCATGTAGTTTTCCTTAATTATATATCGCCCTTGCCGGCACCTTTTAACTTGACATGAGGCTAACCCGTCTGCTGTTTTTGCATCCCTAGGTTTCGTTCTCTGAAGGGCTAAACATGAAAGAAGCGTTTCTACATAAACAACCACTTCGGCTAAAAAGGTAGTGCCAGTGTCACTCATTTTCTATGCTTTAGTACATAATATTGCAGTGGTTCCCAAACTTTGAGCAGCGATGCAACTTGGAAATGTTTATTGGCAGTGTTTATCGGCCTTACAAATGAATGGAACAAAAATTATTTTAAAATAATATGCACAACGCATGGATTGAATTTAATAATAAATAGTTTGTTATATTAGCATATTGGAGTTATAAAATGGTATATGCTGTATATGTCTTCGTTTTCTTCTAATTCATTTGTTCTGATTGTAATCATACATCAGGAGAACACTGACGACGGCAAAACCATTTGATGTTCTTTTGAAACTCAACTTCAGTGACGGTTGTGGGTGTTCATACACCCGAATTAAGGTTCCGGTTGACTTTCAGGTGAGGAGTTTTTATAATTATTTTTCATTTATACCCCCACCCCACCCCACCCCAATGCGTGTAGTTTTCTCATCTCTTGAGGCTTAATAGGATCAACTTACACAAGCAGAATGTCCATCCCATGATTATCTAGTACTGCAAACTTTCTTCTTGACCCCTTTTTTTTCACCATTAAATAACATGCAACCTTTTCATTTGGCTTAAGTAATTCGACTTCAATGTGTATGATACAATAATGTGTGAATTTGTTCATGAGTTCAATTGTTCTGGTTCTATTCTGCAGAACTAGATTTATGATGTGCTCTGTTATTTATTTATCAATGCTTCTAGCCCTAATTGGAAGGAAGAAATAAAACACACCTGTTTGGTTGTGTTTCTGTTTTTTTTTTTTTTTTAGCAAATTGTTTTTGAAAACTGTTTTTGGGATTTTTTCATAAGAAACATTAAATAGTTGTTTTTGAATGTTTGACAACTGTTTTTGCATAAAGATTGAAACGATATGGAAACAATGGCCATATCTGAAAATTTCGTTGTGTTTATTTCTGAAAACACAGAAGGAAAAAAAAAACAAAAACAAAAGCACAACCAATTAATTGTTGAATTCCTTTACGGTTAATTCCCAAATCCCATGTCATTTATGTGCTAAACAAATCATAGACTTCAATTTATATTACTGAGTTTCTGATTTTTTTTTTTATTTTTTTTTTTTCTGTTCTTTTTCACATTTGGAATATGTAGGTCAAGAAAAAAAAATATATTGATCAAATGATTGCCATCATATGATCAGGTTTTGACTTTTGACCCGGTTGTTCATGCCTCTTCAAATATGTTTGGTTACTCTGCAGGTTTCAATGGACTGTTGTAACTACAACAAGGATGCCACATTCCAAAAATTGAGAGAGAGAGCCATCCGAGATCTGCGCTGTGGGCGCAATGCACTTATCGAGAAACAAGTCATTATAACTCCTAAAAGCGAGACTATGGTCTATGCAACTGTAACCAACATTCTTGTATATGACAAAACTTCTAAAGCATTGGAAGCTGCTTCTCAAAGTAATGGTGGTCCAAAAAGGCTACAGAATGGTGTGAATGGGATCGAAACATCTCAGAAGCAACAACGGAAAGGGCATAAGCGTAAAGTAGACGATAAACAATGAAGTGAGTGTCATTTCAGTTTTTGTGTAAATACTGTCTACTAGAAATGCAGGTACAGAAATATGTGTATTGGTGAGGACTGAGTGAATTTTGTTAGATAATACACTCTTGTATCTCCCCAGCTACATTAGGAAAATGGGAATTTGGTAACCAACAACCCGACTTTTGTAAACTTTTGTAAGTTGAGAAATCTGGAAATTGTGTTTCACAATGGCCATTTTGTGAGAGTATCTGGTTTTCTTTTCTCAACGAATTAAGTTGTTTGTTCCTCTGATTCTGAGAATTTTAGGAATGGCCGTGGTGGTGGCTGGTAACCAAGTTTGAGGGACAAAAGAAAAAGATGAGAAAGAGGAAGGTTTTTTGGTTGAGAGGAGAAAGAAATTGGTTGAAGTTGTTAGAGCTTCCCTGTCATTTGTGCCCACTGTAAAAAACCCTAGATCAATAGGCCATGGTAAAAATACAAAATTGAGGACCCAACGATGTGCCATCATTTTCAATTGAACATGGGCTTTTGTTACACATATTGGGAGCTAATCTGCCAATATCTGCCCAACACTTTTGTTACATACAACAAAGTGTCATAAGCTTTACATATACATATATATATATATTCATATAAAGTGAAATTTTGAGGGCATTTGTTGAATTGAAACTAAATGGAGAGCAATTAGTATTGATTTAATATTGACTTTGCATGATTTCTGTTATTACAACTCCTCCAAGAAATGCATTGTATGAATTTCACAAAATAAAGATCTGAAAAACCTGTTGTGGAATGTACAGTATCAATGCCTATGCTATCATGACCATTAGACTGTGGAGTCCAAGTACAGGCGGTGCTGTTTGATATAATTAATCACGTCATCAGCTGTTAGATATTTTACTGACAACCCTCTCGAAATGCAGTCCCTGGTATACATGATAAAATAAAATAAAAAATGAATAAATAAATAAATAAAACGAAGTGAGCCCTTGCCAGAAACCCCACAACACCAAATCTGTTTACCTTACTCGTGTTGAACTGATCTGGTTTGGTACAAGTTCATCGACAACTTTGATGTTAGTCTGCAGTAATATAAACGGTAAAGGCGATATGTAAGCCAATGATTATGAAATATTTATGTACTGAATCTTCTGATAATGGAAAATCACTAGGGAATGTTCCTTCCCATTTGGTGCAACACTCCGAATTTCGATAAATTGAATTTTTTTCCGAAATTCATTGCCTGAAAATTAGACGACTACCAACCTTTTTTAATTACATGGTGAATTAATATCTCATCCTAGTTTCAAAGCCTTGATTTGATCAGTGCATTAGTCCAGTAAAAAGAATAATAGAAACAGAGAAACAACATATCTATCAAGAAGAAGAATAACAACCCAAGGAACTTGAATTACCTTGTACTCATTTAAAATATCATCATTAGAGATAACTTTCTCAATATCCTGACCTTCTCTGTGAATGCAAACCACACCAAAGTCTCTACATAGAGTCCTCACCTGAAAATACAAAATATGCGCATTTGGATCAATTATAATATGCAGCTACTCAATATCAAAATATGAAGCACACACATCTCTCCAAAGGCCAGAATTCGGACAAACTTTTGTTGAACATGCTCCAAACACATAGGAGGAAGTGTCCCATTTTTTTTTTCTTCTTCACAGAATTAGCATACGCAAGGTTGATAAATTTGATGAAAATATATAAAGTTACATGTTTTGCACGTGTCATGTCGTGTAGTGCATTTTTTGAAAATTTCACATGTCCTTGTCCATGCTTCTTCAATATCAAAAGGCTCAAACATTCCACTATCACCTGATCTTTTCATATGAAGGAAATAGTGTGCTCTCCTCTGTGAGTTATATGTTTATTACTTGTGTGTTCATATTGCCATTGATTACTTTCTCGAAAGCAAATTATCCAAACCTCATATGTAATATGATCGTGGTGGTTTATAGATACATTGTAGAGCATTACTTCAATATCTAATTGCTCACATTGGCGTAGCATGGGGTTTAGTTTTATGGCATTACTGTCCCTCACTGGAAAGTGTAGTAGCACAGTAAAAGGGCATGCCATCTAAATGGTAGCAAAGTAGTAGCTATCTTAACATCAAATTTTATGCAACAAGAACTTACCTGCTCAGGAATCCAAGCTCCGGGAATGCTAAAAGATTCTAGCAGATCAGAACCACAAACAAGCATGACCTTTAGGGATTCTATGAGCAGGAAAAGAGCAAGTTATAGAATTGCCATCAATTAGACCCAAAAAACATAAAATTAAAAATAAAAATAAACAACTTAAAGATACTAATATACGAATAAAGAGGTGGGACTTGAATTGCCTAATCTGAGTCCAAAGTGTCATGCGGACAAGAGGACTGCCAAAATAATAAAAATAAATAAATATGGGTTGATGTACAAGAGACAACATGATGGCTTTGGACTTAACCAAGGAAACACCTTTACATAGAGCCTACTGCACTAGACAGATCCATGTTGTAAAACCCAGGTAATTGGGATTAATGCTCCATAGTTCAAAAAAAAAAAAAAGGAGTAAGGCTCCGTGAGTTGAACTAAGAATAGCATCAAAACCAATGCTGGCAAATTGAGTGCCATCAAACAGGGAAGAAATTTGAAATCCATAAATTACAACACTCATAGTCATATATATTCACAACACGTAAGGTATTGTTAAGCAACAAAGTCCCTTTTTCCAAATTCAAACTTCAGTTTGCTAGATGATAAAGCATTCCTTAGAGACCATCAAATAACTGACCATAAAGACCAATTTCTCAAATACCAAAGAAGAAAAAGACGAAGAAAGCTAATTTCTAGTGGACCTCACCTCCAGAGATCCTTCCACTGTCGCACAAAGCACTTTTGATTCTACACAAAACAGTCAGCGTGCGTTGGAAGGTATCTTGACTGGCCTAGAACAAGGATTCAATACTTCCAAATCAATTTGTAGAGCCAATAAATACATGGAAATAGACGTTTAGATGCATGAAAAACATAATGAACAAAGAAAAACGTAATTGCAAAACTTCATAATTTTTGGGAGGTATCCATCAAATTCACAGAGAGAAAAAGATACCTCCCAGGGATCCACCATTATAAACTCTGAACTTCTGCAAGCCAGATGACACATTTCAATACGATGTTTAGCAGATATGAGGCTCTGTAAAAAAGATAACCACTTTGAGCAACCACTTTATTTGAGAGATGAAGTTGTATTTAATGGAGGGACATCTAATTAGTATAATTGCCGTCTACTGGCAGATTGATAACTGCATAAGCACAAAATGGTTATAATTATCATGTGACAGACAACTTCCCTATCAGAGAATAGATTCAAAAGAAAATTAGCAAATTCAGTAAGAATTATTATTATTTTTTTAATTCTCAAACATGGGCTGACTATGTGAGAAATCCATATGAGTTCTTAGGTAAAACAATTGGAAACATTAACCCTTCCCTGCCATTACGAAATTTTTCTGCCAAGGGTTCATAGAATGGAGTGTACAACTGGTGTGAGAGGCAGCTAGAGCAGTAGAGAGCTGAGGAGCAAGGCAGTAGATAAGATAGAAGAGTCCAAGATTGTTAAAGTTGAGTCCAGGGAAGGGACCTTCTGAACTACCAAGTCATAATGAGATTAAGAAGCAAGAAATATCTCTCTAGATTCCACCACTTCAACATGGACGCATCATATCAAACTCCATGGACCATGACATTGTGGACAGCCTCTCAACAATTTTTCAATGCTACACAAATAAGGTGAACATTTACTTCTGTACTTTGCATGTGCCTGGAAAATTATAAATATGAAATTTTTTTCTAAGGCATCCTACATGACGATAAATCCCAGCAACAATAAGAAAAATAAACATGATTACAAGGATAAAAGACGGAATGCAGAGACTGAAAGAGGAGATCACTCCAAGAATTAAAAAAATACATATAATTGGAACTTTAGAAAGGGAGCAAGAGGAAAATCCATCAATTTATTTCTTGAATTCTAGAACCAAAGGGTAAATGATGAGGAGCTATTTGGTTGATAAAGGCGCAGAGATACACCAGAGAACATTCTAATTCCTTTTCCTTCTTTATGTCTTCTTATCTCCTTTTTTTAACCGTTGTTTCTACTAAACTTAGCTTCTTATCCATCAACCAAAAAGGAAGAGGGGGTTGGTAAAATGCCCATTGTTATTCATATGCTGATATCTCAAAACAATTTTTACTAGGGCACAGAAAACAAGATGCTACATAATTTTACATACCCTTTTCTGGTAAGCATCATTCACAGGTGACATATAACCACCAATGACACAGAATCCTTCGGAGTTTAGAGCATCTCTTGCCAGCTCTGAGCAAAAAAGAAAATTCAATGAACACTTGTTAAACATTTACAGCAAATTAAATCATATATTCCATCATTTTCATTTACATATCAGTTGCACAGTTATTAGTTCAAGAATTTGGAGTTGGATTCTTTTACTTAATATCCTAAACCAGTTAACAATGGGCATGAAGGAACCGGCAATATCATTTTCACAAGGAACAGAAAAAGGATTCCAATTTGTTAAGTGTCATGTTTGAAAGAAAGATTTGAGGATAATGCTAGGGGCTTGGAACCAGTTTATACTTTATACCAAACCAATACTTCTCTTGGCCAACTAAATAATTTTTTGGACAAAAATAACAAAACAAAGCATTTGTCAGCACTGGTTATGTTCAACCTCGTGATCGCAATTTTTTTCAACTGCACAACCAATACTGAATGGAACAGAGATCCATTAATTAGATTGACTTCATTAACATATGTTCATGATGGATTTGGTTTAATGTTTCCAGAAAGCCAGGTCCATATATTGGAAGAATCTTTACTTGTGCCTTTTATATTTGACTTAGAAAAACAACAGGAAGAACCGACAGACAGAAGCACAAATGCTCCAAGAGATCCATGACTGCTGGAAAGTATACGACAAGCGAATTGCTTGACTGGATGACTATTGACCTAGAAAGTTATGCTTTTAACACATGATCAGAAATTCTTTTGTACCTTCCAGTCATGAAATCATCTCAATGAATCTATTTATTTTTTTTTATTTTTTTTCTTCTTCAATGGGCATGATATATCATCAAAACTAGTACAAAAATTTAGCATAAAATGTGCAGAGTAGCATATGATTTTCTCTTTACTTCTCTTCATTATGTTACTTGATACAGTATCCTGTCTTTATAAATGACAGACAATAAAATTGTAAGGGTCAAGGCTCGTTTGCTTATACAACTAATTTGCTCCGAACATTCTAAACTTAGACTTCATTGTTAAAATGCAAATCAAGTATATGGAACAACTTACCAAAAATGCGCAAGTGCATATAAGTAGGAGGATTAAAACTTCCAGTTGATACTAAAACTACATACGTCGTGTCCCTGATAGAGAAACAGAGACAGTGATGAAAGTGAGTATGTTTTACATAGAACCAAAAAATAAAAATAAATAAATATGACTCCTACTGAGTATGCTTTATTGAATCCATGTGTGTAGATTAGAGAATTGCAATACTACATCTTATCTATACTGTCAATCAAGAAAAGGGTGTCTTTGAAAAATGAAGATTAATATGTATAAAGCCCTGCGTATGATTATGACCAGTCAGCTTCTTCTCTGGAATTATATTTAGGTTACTATATTTCACATCTAATTTTTTTCCAAAAGGTGCATATGATTCTATTAAAAACTATGCTTCCTCGAATTCTATTAAAGAACCAATTGTGACTAGTCCAGTTGGTCAGAATCCTTTTGCACCTTAACCTCACTAGTAGATTAAGGTTAACTGTAATGAAGGTAAAATGGAATGGAATAGATATAGAATGACCATTCCTTTACAATATTGAATGATAGATTCCATTTACAACGCATTTTACTATCATTTTTTAATAAACCAAATGGGAGAATAAACGTTATGGTCACCGTCGTTTGAATGAAGGGTTATGATCATTAATAAACCAAATGGGTTCAATTACAAGCAAATATTGTCAGCCACAGGCAACAATAGATGAAAATTCAAGCAATTTACCAGTAAAATAAAACATATAAATGAAAATGATAGAGCGATCGAACATTATCGAACATCTAAAGAATAAACTTACTTGGGTTGTGTTTTGGGTGATTCCTCTGGTTCTACTGATCCGATAGATAATTTATCCATTGGTAATCCAATATTGATATTACCTGAAAGTTATAATAAAATTAGAATAATAATTGGCAGCAAAACTTGCAGTTCATCACTTCAGTTCATAATCAAATAACAACCAACAAACGAGAATTAAAATTTAAAATTAAAAATATATATATATATATATATATATATGTGTGCTTTTTGCAATTGTCTGTACTAAAATTGGAAATTTAAAGGAAGAGCCACATCGCATCATGTGTATCCAGTGGATGTTTACTTCTTAATTAACAGGGAATTTAGCAAAGATTAAATTTTGCGTCTGTTGAGTATGTTGAAGTCAATGCAGTGTGATCGGAGAAACATTATCAAATTCATGTTCTCCTACACACAGAGAGAGAGAGAGAGAGAGAGAGGGGGGGGGGGGCCAACCGGACATTTTTGGACAACAGAGAGAGTAGAGTAGAGGCGGAGATTCTCAGTTTTGATCTTGGATGGAACTCTAAAAACGTAACAAATCGAGTTTCCAGGAAAACGCTTTTTTATTTTTTCTAGCGTGCCAAACGGGAGCTCCGGAGGAGACGAGGTGTTTGACACGGTCGTTTTGCCCGGCGTGAGCCAAACGCAAATTTTACCAGCAACTCTCAATAATCGAAGTAAAGGAAAATTCTACCAGTAAAGCGTAAATTACGCTTTACCTCTTTTATGATTCATCATTTTCTTATTTTATCCTTTATAATTTTTTTAAAATTAATTTTTATTTAAAATTAACCAAAAAATATCATAATAATTGTTACATTATATAAAATATATACTACATATATATTATTATATTGATATTTAAGTTTATGTTAGATATGTGAGTTATATATAATAAAATATTTTTATACCATATGACTGTCAATATGTCATTTTTTGTTTAATTTTTAACAAAAATTAATTTAGGAATAAATTAGAAAAAAAATTGAAATATGAAATATCAAAGTGAAGAAAAAAAAATAAACTTCAAAGGCTAAAGTAAAAAAAGTTACTAAACATAAAGGGAATAAAGTGTAATTTACCCAAATGGTACATTACAAACTCTATGAGATTTTTAAAAAATTAGAGTAAACTTGACACTAAATTTTTTTAAAATTTTAATTTATATAACACTTTGCACTATTTTTATTAAAAATTTGTTAATTGTATAAACAAAAAAAATGATATTATCGTATTTTTATATTGAAATGTATGTTTCATATTATATATCTTTGTATCATCTGCATTAGTTTTAGTCTGTTTTAATTTTAGTAAATGGAGGTTATCGTATATATAAAAACTATAAAATTTAATATATTCTATATACAGAATTTTGATGAATGTTGTAATCATTTCATTTTTATTCAAATTATTTATTACTATTTTTATAATTTTACAAATGTCATTAACCGATTATAAATATATTTTTTATATAACAAAATTATTTATAAAACATATTTACAAAATAAATTGTAATCATACATTATATTTATAAAAAATAAATAAATAAATAATATAGATAATGGTATAGCAAAAATATTGCTACTACCACAAATAAAATAATGAAAATTTACTATTCGTGTTTATATTTATAAAAGCTTTTAAAATTTGTAGTGAATAAAAACAGTCCATTTACCAAAAAAAAAAAAAATTATAGACAATTTATTAAAATTTTATAATCACAAAATAATTGATTTAATTTTTTTTTTTTTGGGTCCCACTTCTTGTGGCCACCACTTACCTACCGATCATCACTATTATCCACATCATTCCTTGTTTGGGTAGTGATTTTTTTAATTAAAATAATACAAAGGTCAAATTTTATATGGTTATTTTTAATTTTCTATACGTGCTTTTATAAAAAAAATAAAATAAAATAATTAATTTCTAAACGAGTTGATTTGTCAAATACTTTTAAGATCTCGTTTGGAAAATTAGCTATTTTAATATGTTGTTTTAGTTTTTATTTATTTTAATAGGTTAAAATTTTTGTATTTTGAAAGATTGATGAATTTTTTTATAGCTGAATATAATATTTGTAAGAAAAAAGTTAAATGATTATGAGTTTAATATGACATTTTATTTTATTGATTATTTTAATCTTTTTTTTTTCTTTTTTGTAGATTATAGTTTTAAAAAAAAAAAAAAAAAAATCACTTGCCAAATAAAGCCTAAGTATTAGGAGTAGCAACAGGCCGGCGCGAGGCCAGGGATTACACTCCCCGTCCCCGATTTCTGAAGGTAAAAAAAAATTTTGTTCCCGTCTCTGATCCCCAACAGGGAACCCATCACCCTCCACCCCCGCCCCCTCTCCCTAAAGGGGATCAAGTTTCCTCGATCCCAAAAAATTCCCAACCCTTTTTTTAAAAATTTTGAATTTTGTTCAACACAATAACAACAAATAAATTTAATATGTTTTCAGTATGTTTCATCATCATCATCATCAACAATCATCAACAACTTTAAAAAAATATATATGTATATATGTGTGTGTGTGTAAAACAGTTGTTTATTATACACACACACACACACACACATATATATATATGTATATATTACATCTAAGAAAATCCTTATAGAAAAAATATATAAAAAAAAAAAGATCCGAGAAAGCCTAAACAAAAAAAGATTGTTATGCAAACCTTAACAAAAAAAAAAATAAAATTTGAGTTGTTCTTACAAATCAGATCAGAGGGAGAGAGAGAGATCATCGTTGAAACTTTAGATCAGATCTTCAAATTTTCAGATCTCATGGTCGGTTGTGGTGGTGGATCTGGATCTTACAGCTGAGTAGCTCTAGCGATGAAGGTTCAGTTGAGGGTGAGAGAGATTATTGTTGTCGAAGTCAAGGCAATAGGTGGAGGCGATGGAAGAGAGAGAATGGAGGAGAATAAGGTTACCATTGGAGACTAAGCCACCATCAACAAGATAGCAGATGGAGGTGATAGAATAGAAAGAAGATGAAGAAAATATAGATAAAGGGGATGAAGAGAGAGAGATAGATAGAGAGAGAGAGAGAGAGAGAGAGAGAAAAAGAAAAGATGAGAACGGTTTGAGGCCTATGTGAGTGTATGAGGTTGTGTTAGGATTTGATTTATATATGTATAGGGGTACAATGGTAATTTTAGTTTCGGGGAAACAGGGACAGGGACAGGGTTGGGGAATGTATCATCATCCCTAACCCAAAAATTGTCAGGGATTCATTTTCGAATACCACCCGACCAATCGGAGGGTATTTTTTGAGAAAAAATCGTTCTAATCAAGGTCGAGGGTTAGGTTCAAATTCCCATCTCTACTAAGTGTTGACAATTACTTCCCACTAATGAAAACTTTCAATTATCACCTTTAATAGTTGACAATTATAGCATATTTTAGCAATTGGATTTAAAACTAGTTTTCTTGATTTTTTAAAAATATTTTAAGTCACATTATCTCTCTATTTTTTTTATATTTTTTTTCATAAAAAGCTAAAAATTAATTTTTAGCCTACTTCTTAAAATAGACCCATCTCAGACAAATATTTTAAATTATTAATTTTATTTTTTTTGTCAAAAATCACTTATGACAAAATCACCATTTATAACTGCTGACAAAACAATTTTAACCATCACATCTCCTATTTTGTTTTCCAAAATAAAATTTTAAAACAAATATAACTAAACATGTTTTTATTTTGTTTTCATAAAAAAATAAGTAAAAAATAATGCAGTATGTTTGGTTTAAGTTTTCTGAATTCTGTTTTTTTAAAATTAATTTTTTTGTATTTTTTTGTTTTTAGCAAATATTTTTAAAATTTAAGCATTTTTTTTTTTACTATTTTAGATGCACCTTACTCAGATGTATCTAAAAAGTATAATATTCATGAAAAAATATTGGGCAAATTACAAATAAAACCCCAAGGTTTAGCGTATTTTTCAAATTAAACCCCAGGTTTTTTATTTTGACAATGTGAACCACGCAATTCATTTTGTGTCACAATGTAAGCCTCCATCCATCTCTGTTTCATGAAGGAACGAAGAAAGTCAATTTTGGCGCCTAAACCAACCCAAAACGACGTTGTTCCTTATTTGACCTATATAAAAACCCCCAAATCCTAAATTTTACCAATTAGGGCTACAATTTGCCCCAATTTCCCTCAATTTCTTTGATCTCATCGATTTAGGGCAATACGAACGACGAATCCACTGCTGAACGAATCTCCATTTCAGCCATTACGAAATATGGTGAAGGAAACAGTTGGGGCGGAAACAATTGGGGTGAATCGACTCGTTGTAGTTGTGGAATGAGAGCAAGAATTCGAACTTCATGGACCCATGCGAACCCAGTTAGGAGGTTTCTTGGTTGTCCAAATTATGGAGTAAGTTTTCCCAATCCCGTGAATAATCTGAAATTTGTAATTTATGTACTTTATTTATTTAATTTAATTTATTATTTTTTTTTATTTTTTTTCCCCAGAAAACGGGGCTTGTGGCTTATTCTATTGCTATGATCCACTCACTTGTCCTCGTGGTAGACAAGTGTTTCCGAAGTTGGTGGACAAGGTTGCAAGCTTAGAGGAAATGATAACTCAGATTGCAAGATTAAAGGAGAATGTTCAAACTTATCGCCGTAGACAGAAATGGATTATAGGTGGATTGATTGTTGCAGTGATTGTAATTGGAATGTTGGAATATAGGTTAGTTAGTTAGTTAGTTAGCTAGCTAGGTAGTTAGCATTTCTGGTTTATGAAATGTAATGCAACTATGCACTTGCCAATGTGAACTTAATGTATAATTTTGAATGAAATGATAAATCCTTGTTTTGTTTGTAATGTATGTTTGGATTGTGGTAATGTTTGTTTGGTTGTATATATTTTGTTTGTTTGGTTGATAAATGATGCTCTGAATGTGTTTGACAAAATGTCCAAGAGAAGGGAAAACATATTACGACCTTGTAAAAACATATTAAAAGCCATTGTTGAACCTATTTCAAACCAATAGACAACATTGTTCCAAGCATGTCAAAAATAGATTAGTAAGCATTGTTCAACATGCTCCAAACCAATATACATCACATTCCAAGCATATATAATAACCATCCAATTGGGTACATCATAGATGTTAACCATGTATAATAACTATTCATATATTGCTTTAAACCAATATACATCTTTCACCATTACAAAAAGAAACAGTTCACCATCCATAATCTGTCTTCAGGTCACATGACCATTACAAAAAAAAACCAATTCATAATTACAACATTCAGTTCACTATGTCTCTATTCACATTAGCTTGACTACCTAAGACCTGTTCAACTCCATCCCTTCTCATGGTTGCTGTTGGTGTTGACGTCCTCCTTGTTGATGCCCTTTGTGGTGGCTGCTACCGTTGTCCATGTTGTCCACCGGTTGATGCCCTCTGTGGTGGCTGCTGCTGTTGTCCATTTTGTCCACCAGTTGATGTTTCTCCAGATATTGCATCTGATCTGAATCCTATGAAAGTTT
Organism: Camellia japonica; assembly: GCA_030407325.1. NCBI lineage: Eukaryota > Viridiplantae > Streptophyta > Magnoliopsida > Ericales > Theaceae > Camellia > Camellia japonica. The sequence goes on along the minus strand of JAPPVO010000031.1, from coordinate 8,503,055 downwards.
TTCGAGTCCTCACCTGTTAACAAAAAATTGTTAAACCATAGTTTGAGCATATATGGAGATCAATTACAAGTAGAACATACCTATACATTACTTACATTCTTTGATGAACTTGCATCTCCATCTTTTTTACCCTTGACAGGCCCCTTGCATGTTCTTTGATTATAACCATGTACACCACACTTTGAGCATTTCAAGCTGGTACACTTCTTCTACAACTTGAATGGGTTTTGAGGCTCACCTGGGTCTCTATTTCTTTGTTTTTGAGGCTTACCAGTTGGCATTTTCAACTTAGGAGGAAGTAAAGGCTCACAACCTGTCTTGGGCCACTGATCTTGGCCATTAAGTGGATTTCTCAATGCCTCATAAGTTCTCAAGCAGGTCTCTTTTTTGAAAGCCACATGCACATAATCCTCAACTCGCTCTTTTTGAAAGAAAATAGCAGCCACAACATGAGGACAAGGGATTCCAATTAGATCCTACTTGAAACAAGTGCATGTTCTATTCTCTAAGTTAACAACATAACCACTTACTCCATATCTAATTTCAAATCGAGCACCCCCTGACCAAGTAGGTATTCATACTCTAAATTTTACCTTTGACCTCTCAATCTTAGTTTGTATATTTGCACGTATTGGCCTTTGGTACTTCATCATTTTGTCCCTGCATTCATGTAGCCTCACCATTAAAGCCCTCATGATCCACTATAACATGGTAAGAATGGATCTATCTCTAACTAGTAAGACCCAATTGTTAAAAGACTCTGAAATATTGTTCAACAATCTATTACACTTTGTTCTGGGATTGAATGCATGCTTATACCACTGAGCTGGATTAAGTCTCATCATCCAATCATATGCTCTACTGTCTATACTATGCAACTTAGTCATATGTTTCTCCTAATCAACCCTTGTATATGCCTTTGCAGCTTTCCATACACAACTCTTTAGCTCCTTCCCTCTAAACTCCTTTTTGAAATTTGCATAAAGATGTCTGACACAAAGCCTATAATGGCCTTCAGGGCACAATTCTTCAAGAGTGGGAACCAGTCCTTGCAAAACATAAATATCAAAATCATGAATAATGAAAAACATTAAGGAACATAACAGAATAATGAAAAAACCATTAAACATAAATAAAACCTTTTGTTGATTGGTGATGAAGGTCCATCCATGCTCTGCACTTGTGCCAATACATTCAAACAAATTCTCTACAAACCAAGTCCAACTTTCTTTATTCTCACTCTCAACCACTGCATAAGTAATTGGATACATCATGTTGTTTCCATCCCATCCCACAGCAGCAAACAATTGTCCTTGGCAAGGTCCTTTCAAATGACAAGCATCCAAGCCAATCAATGGCCTCACACCAGCTAAAAACCCTTTTCTGATTCCATCAAGGCACATAAACATTCTCTGGAACCTAGGCTTAATTTGAAGTTGAGGCCTCCATATATTGATGTCAACTCTTGAACCTGGATTGGTCCTTATCAACTCAGCAGCATAATTCCATAGTTTTGTATATTGTTCAACATTTGTTCCATCAAGTTGCACCAATGCTTGTTTCCTAGCTCTGTAACATTTCACTTTGGATACTGCTACAACACACTGATCTTTCACAGTGTCCTTAAATTCATTTATTTTCCAGGTAGGGGTGGTCCTGAATTTGTTCACATACTTAGATGCCAAAAAAACACTAGTTACTTGTCTGTTCTTGTAACTTTTGTTGCAAGTGTGTGTAGATTTGTATGTCTTAATTTGTAATGTGTTTTCTCCACTCATCTTAGAGACATAAAGCCTCCACTCATATCCATCACTACAGTTGACTTGAACCTTCCATGTCGTACTTTTAGTGAATTTGACATCATAGCCCTCTTTCACTGCATATTCCCTCACAGCATCATTAAATTCAATGGCATTATTAAATAACATTCCAATTTTAAATTCAAAATTAGCCTTATTAACCTCAGGCCTAGATTCAGGGTACTTTGGCTTCCCATTACCCTCCTCATCAGATAATTCAGGGGTTAATAATTCATCCTCAGATGAATCTTCATCATTCACAACATATTCCTCAAATGCATTGCCTCATTCTCAATTTGGTTCCTTCTCTACATTACCATCAAACATGATATCATCATCAGTAGGGTCATCCTCACCCTTAGTGCTAGCTAAGAAATCACTATCTGATGAGTCATCATTTTCCTTATCTTCACTGTTTGCTTCATTTTCATAGTCATGAGATTGAGGATGTTGAGCATTTTCATCATCATTTATAGGAACATCAGTAAGGAACAAAACAGGATGAGGGGTGTCTACATTGTTTGGCATATGATGCTCAACAAATAATTCTAATGTGTTTGCAGAGCCTAGATATTGAAACATTTCTAAAACATCTTGGTCAGTACCTAATCTTCTTAACCCTCTAACCAGATCTTCTGTGGGAATCCTATAAAAAAAACTATTTGAAATCACATAGCCCCAACTTCTTCACCATATATATCAGCTCAGGCACATAAAATGTATCAGCATCAACAATATCAAACACATGTACTTTACCCTAAAGTAACTCATAGGCCCACCGTCACTAACTACAAAATACCCACTATGATGTAAAACCAATTTCATATTTATATCATTCATTGCTGCATTCACAAATAAATAAATATATCACAAAAAAAAAAATGCATCAAAAATCAGTGGACTGAACAAGTGGCATGAGACCAAAAATGGAGATAAAAAATTTGATAAATCAGTAGTCAATCACTCAATCAATGCAGCGGTCCAACCACTCAGTTAATGCAGTGGTCCATCAATGGAGATAAAAAATTTCATAAAGCATCAAAGACATTAAAGTAACCAACACACACACATACCCATGCAATAAAGTAAGATACAAACACAGAGTTTGGCATTACTTTATTTACAGAATCAAAAAAAGAAAAAATAAAACTTCATATACAAATTACAAGAAGAAAGAAACAAAACAAATCATATAAATCACTTACTAACACTCCAAATAATAGTAACCAGAGATTTTCTTCCAAATCGCAACAATCCCTTTGCCCTAAATCGATGAAATCGAAGAAATTATAGCAAATTGTAGCCCTAATTGGTGAAATTCAGGATTTGAGAATTTTTATATGGGTTCAATAAGGAACGCCGTCGTTTTGGGTTGGTTTAGGTGCCAAAAATGGCTTTCTCCGTAACTTCAAGAAACGGAGATAGACCGGGGGGCTTACATTGTGACACGAATGAATTACGGGGTTCACATTGTCAAAATTAAAAACTTGGGATTTAATTTGCAAAACACACTAAACCTTGGGGTTTTATTTGTAATTTGTCCAAAAATATTTCAAAAAATTAATAAATACACAAAAATATTAAAAATATATTGAATTATGTATTTTTTTTTTATATTTTGGTATTTAGTGAATTTTTTTAAAAAAATTTTATGAACATTATACTTTTTAAGTGTATTTATATTAGGTGTGTTAAAATTTTTAAAAATTGCTTAAAATATTAAAAAAATTCAGCAAAGATAAAAAAAATTCAAAAAATAAGAAAGTAATTTTTTTAAAAAAATATTTTTAGAAAATTCAAATGCAAAGTGATTAATATTTTAATTCAAATCAAGAGTTATTTTGAGAATTGACTTTCTAAATATTTTTTTAAAATAATAATCAGCTTGTTTGGTTGTGTTTTTTCAAAAACACTTTTTAGAAAATTTTTTACTTTCTTGTTTTGAGTGTTTTTTTGTTTTTACTGAATTTTTTTAATATTTTAAGTAATTTTTTTACTTGTTAGACATACCTAATATAAATATACCTAAAAAGTAAAAAATTGTGAAAAAAACATTTTAAAAATTCACTAAATACCAAAAATACGAAAATTTAGTATATTTTTTATATTTTTATGTATTTATTAAAATTTTAAAATATTTTTTCACAAATTTATTACTTTTTAGATATATCAAAATACAATGTATCTAAAAAAATAAAAAAAATATTTAAAATTTTAAAAATATTCACTTAAAAAAAAAAAACGAAAACAAAAATTTAATGGGTACCAGATAATAATAATAACAAAGGCCTAAAATCTAATCCTTTGATGGGTACCAGATAGAAATCTATGGCACAAGATTTCTCAAAATTTGAATTTCAATCCGCGACAATAAGCAACAGACCTCTGCCATGTCCCTCTCTCTCTAGATTACATTTGACAGCATCCACGGCGTGTTGATTCTCCGAAGATGACAACCCTAGAGAAGCTATTCGTCCAGATCTTCGATCGAAAGAATCGGATCATCGAACAAGTCGACCAACAATCAGACTTGTACACTCGACACCTCGTTTCCAAACTCCTCATTGATGGAATCACTCCTCCTTCATGGCTATGGAACCCTAAATTCGACTCTCAATCTTCAGATCCCAAAGGTACTCTCTCTCTCTCTCTCTCTCATGTTCAAGCATTTAGGGTTCTTTTGGTTAGCGTAAAGAATTCAATTTGTAATTGCGATGCTCAAATCTATCATTTTGATCATCCGGACTGAGCATAATGCAAAAGTTTACGACTTTGTTGAATTAAGCTTTTCAAACACTTCAGATATTAATCAATAGATTGAATGAGTTTAAAATTTTAGTTTTTTTTTTTTTTTCCTCACATTTTCAGTAACCAATTAGTGTTTCAATTTCATTCAAATTTCTGCTCGACTGGTGTCAAGATGCATCTACCCATTTTTGTCCTATATGGGTCTTAGACAAACATTGCACACGCAACTATGAATTTTTATTTAATTTTGGAATTAATTTTAGGCTGTGTTTGGATCATGGATTTGGAAAGGGAAAAGGAAAAGGAAAAGGAAAAGGTAGGTGAAATATAGGTGAAATGTAGCTATATTTCATTCACATTTCACTCATTTTTCCCTTTCCAAATTACTGCCCGAATTCATAATCCAAATACAGCCTTAATAGGTTCTATATTTGTTCTTCTAAACTCACTCACCCCTGACCTTCCATCTTACTTGGGAAAGCCAATACTGAAGGCCCAAAATGGATGCACTTGTTTGAAATTTGTTGAAGCCAACACTGAAAGCATGTGCAACGCACTTGGTTATTTCCATTTCAAGTGCAGTGGTGCTATAAAAAAATAAAATAGAAATGAAAGTAGATGTCCGTACAAGATATTTTCCTCGAGTATTGTCACAAGTTATTGATTTATTATCAGCCTAGCGTCTTTTAATTTCTTTAGCTGCTAATAATTCACTTGGCTGGGGAACTTTCACTTTTAGCCAAAAAGCTAAAAAGTCACTATAAATTTTCACATCACTTTCTTTACTTTTTGCACATTTTTTTGTAAAAAATCTAAAAGTTTTTAAAATAGCCTGTTCACAAATGAGTTTTGTGATATTGCCAAAAAAAGAATTCTGAGCACACAGCAATATGCTTGGCTACATGTTATGTTTCACACTGACATGGTTTTGTATGATGATGAAATTGTGATTTATCAAGTCAATATGATGACTAGTGTCAAAACTGAAAATAATAGATTGACTTCTTAGGAACTTTATTTGTGTGTCTTGTTGGGAGGCCATCAGGTCTAAGACCTTCCTTAGTTCTTAAAGGTGCACAACATCTTTCTGTCATTATTATATCATCAAATGGCCATCCTTTTGCAGCTTCCTCTAACAACATTGATCATTGCAGAGCTGAATAAAGAAGAGTTGATTTCTGAACTTCTACTTCCTCATCCACAACCTGCAGTCCCATATTCAGGCTCTCACTACCCTCTGTACAATAAGCCACTTGTCATAGGAGATAATGGAGAGTCATCAGAAGGGTTGTTTACGGGAACCCATGTGCCCAACAGAGGTTTCAATACTGGAGATAGGCCAACAACTGTGTCTGAGTGCCATGATAATGACATTGAATGTGCCTTAGATTGTGTCCCTGAGCTGGACCTGAGTGTTACCTCTCCTCAGTGGCAGATTGATGTGAGTGTCTCAAACATCTGTACTGCGCCGGATGAGTCACTTGCCAGGATACAAAGGTCCAAGTCAAGGCAAAAGGCTCTAGAGCTTCGCAAATCTGCGAAAACAACACCTAAAAGCCGTTTTGCTGATGAGAATGATGTTGGTGCTTCTTCTAGTGCTATTAAAATATCTAGGATTGCTTCCCAACGGCTTGATTGTGATAATGAGTTATTGGAATTGACTAAATTTTCTGGTATTATTAGTGATAATCATGCAGTGAGACAGGCAAAAGTAGAATGCTTAAGCAAGGAAAAGGATGCTAACATTTATTGTGGTAGAATTACAAGATCTAGAAGTTCTTGTGATCTATCTAGTCGTGATAGCAAACCTTTGAAACTTCTTAGTTCTTCTGATATTGCTAAGGAAGATGGTGCTAGAAAGACAGCGTCACAAAGTACTTGTATTGAAGGAGTATCAAAGCCTGTACATTCATCGAATACTGCCAGCCAACGAGTGACGCGATCCAAATCTGGTGCATCTAAAAAGTCTCTACTCGTTAACTCATTAAACATGTTGGAAGGACTAGTCATTCAGAATGTGTCAGGTGGTGACATAATCCCACATTGTCCTGACACTGATGCTATTGCTAACCAGGAAGCAAAGGCTGATTATGTCACAGAACCAGACCGTATTTTAGATGGGCCAGTTAATGCTCGAGCAGCTTGTTCTGAATCTAACTTGGATGCTGCTGGCTTAAGTGTAGGGTTGGAAGTTGTTCTCTCGAGGCCACCATCTGATTGTAGTATGTCTGTGAAGCCCAAGACACTTGACTTTGATGATGGGGAAAAGTGCAGTTTGAATGAAACCTTTAACCCTATTATGGAAAAGGAAAGGCTGGACAAATCATCAGGGAAAAGATGTACTGTAGTGAAGTCTGCCACATCACTAGATAAAGTAACTTTTGATGACCCTTGCAGAAAATCTTTGGAGATGCAATCACTGGAGCAAGAGGTCTCAAACAAAAGAGAAGAGCCTAGGAGGGTTTCTTTTGAAACCTGTGTGGAAGAGTGTGTTGTAGTTGATGAAGAGGTATCCGAATTAGATATCAATAAGAACCTTCAGAATGCTGAAGATAATTCAGATGCTGTCGTAGAAATTCAACACTTCCCTTTTTCTCATGAGGCGGATGTTGCACTATTAAATGTTGATAAGGGCCCTGGTGTAGAAATGCATCAAAAGGTGACATGTCATATAGCGGAAGGATTTGAGTCTTCACCCAGGCTGCAAGTTGAGGAGGTAATTATTTTCAGTTCTTTGAAGTTCTTCAACTACTAGACATGTTGCATATGTGTATATGTATCAATCTATTTCATTTTTGTGTGTATGTAATGCGCATGTTTGTTATCCCCTGCATACTGGTTCTGTGTTGGAGATCACTTCCTTTAGCCAAAGTTCATTACTTTTCAATAATTAGTTTAGCAACTCTACATTGGTTACTTTTTTAAATGCCATGCTGTAAAACAGTAGACATTTCTGCTGGAAAACGTTACATCCCTGAAATTGCGGCATCACATGACTTGTATCAGTTTGTGATCATACTGAAAAATCATTTACTTCAAACTTTAAAGCAAAAGGTAAATTGCACTGATCTCTACTGAGGTTTCCAACTTTGACAAAAACCTCTCATGCTTGACAGGGTGAAATTGGCTGTGATGGAAGGGATACAAATAAGACAACCCCTTTTGCGTTCAAGCACCAACAATTAGGGCCATCCCTTGTCTCAAATTTGACCAAACACTCAGCTGGAGTTCAAGGTTGCCTGGTTGGGGAGGTGGGAATGACAGATCCAAGTACTGCTGTTCTTGATGTAAGGCAGTGCTATGAAGAAGATAGCCAAGACTTGATGTGCATTGAAAATAAACTTGATGAGGGAAATATGAGTGGTGGTTTGGCTTGTGGTGTGAGAACCCTGCTGGAAAGAAAATCACATGTGGGAGAAGATGGCTTATTAGCATGTGGTTCAGTTGGTTCTCTGCATAGTGAGGAGAAGAATTTTAGTTCTTCTGAAATAAGAGAACTCCAACTTTTAGAGAGCTCTTTACAGCTGGGAAGAAGATTAAGGTCTGTTTCAGAGGATTCCTGGCCTCAGTTTAAGCGGAGAAAGATTGACAGCCAACGAACTAATTTCTTCTCCGCTTCCCCTAGCTTTAGGGTGAAAGAGATTCATGGTATGGGAGGGCACACCACGAACAAAAATGTGAAGAGCATGGAAGATAATTTAGAAACTGTTTTACAAATTGAATGCTTGCCAGTTTCTCACGAGGGGGATGCAGCACAATTGAATGCTGATAAGAGTCCTGATATGGAACTGAACCAGAAGGTAAACTACCATTTGTCCGAAGGAATTGAGCCTTCACCAGAGCTGCAACTTGAACAGGTACTATTTATTTTGTAGCAAGAATTTTTGTTCTCTAAGGTTAATGTACATATCTAGCTGGCTTATTTGGAGAGAAGATAATGAATCAGAATTGTCATCTTTTGTTGTTTTGACAGTCATATTAACGTTGGACTGGGTAGGTTGCTTGACATTTATATGTAGAAAGCCTCTAGAAAATTATGATTGTGGTGTTTATATTGGAGGTCTAAAAATTATAGGTGATTCCTTGAAATGTTGATCTAGAAAATGATCATAAATTCTCAAGTGTTGAATTATTATCTAGTGTTTTCTCTAACTATATTTGACTTCTACGGCAACGGGATGGATCATGTAAATTGATTTTAAATAGTTCATGCTCCAGTCATTAGCCTCGATATACATGTAAAAAGTGTATAAAAATGTGTGAAAGTGTATAGAAATATGTAGCAGTGTTATGAAATATGTAAAAAGTGCATTGGGACTATTTATATTTTGGCATTTCTCCACCTTAACGACAGTCCCATGGGTGGTCATTAGCATGACCCATTCTTAAATTGGGGGCCCAGAGTGAATGAAAAGATTTCAAAGAAATCCTCATATAGTGTGGGGCTTTTTGAAAACTTTGGTGCCAGGTTCCCTGCTGGTCATCCCTTCCCTCTGCCCCTTGCCCCAGTTAATGATTCTGTGTTTTGTAGTATGTGCTGATGCTACTAAAACAGATTCCTTTGCACCTTATATTTTTCCCTGAGACAGGAATATTATCTTCTCTTTTTTGATATTGTGTGTTGGACAGGACGAATCAACATCCAAGCATGGACAAATTGGGCCATCCTTAGTTTCAAGTTTGACCAAAGAGGCAGCAGGAGACTCCCATGGTTGCTTTATGGAGAATGTGGGACCAGCAGATACAACTAGCATTGTCCTTGATGTAAGGAAGCAGTGTGATGAACAAAATTTCAAAGATTTGCAGCATTCTGAATATAATGGCACCATGGAAAATAAGGACGACTTGATTGATACAGAGAGGATACTGCAGGAAACGAAATCTCATTTCAAAGAGGATGGCTTATTTTCATATTCTTCAGTTGAGTCTCCACTAGACAAGCACGTGGCTTCGATTGGTGCTGATCAAACTATGCCTGAGTTTGAGGGGTTCATTATTCACCCTGAAGAGAATGAACAACCACATATTGTTGGAGATGCAATTAGCTTTGACAAGTTGGACCTTCCAAGTACCACAGTAAAACGTGCTAGTGTTCTGGAACAGCTTTGCAAATCTGCTAGCAGGCATACCCCACTGTCTGAATTCTCAGCTACATTCAAATTGCATGGAACGCCAGATTTATACCAGTCTGTACCAAATGGACTTCTTGAGCACATGGACCTGAGGAGTACCTTAAATCTAAATGATGATGGTGGAAAACAGCTCAGGGCAAGTTATAGTTGTGTGGATGAAGTGAAGTGTGCTTTCGAAGGAGTGTTGTATTCTGATTGTGTACCATACACTGATGCTCGTTTTGGTTGGAGTTTTAAAAAACCTTATATGTCTCCTATTGGAAAGCTCTGGGACAGAATTTCATCAAACTCTAGTAGTTCAGGGAAGCAACGGAGCTTAAACCCAGAGCTTACATGCTTCCCAATTGAGGAAGATCCCAGCATTAGTGGAGAGAATGAAAATATAGATGAGGTGGCCGATACAATCCAAGAGGACATTTCTTCAACACTGATGACTCGTGCCAAACGACAACCACTTGCAGAGATAAAAGAAGCATGTGTGAACCCTCCTACATCAGTTTCTGCAGCAGAGAGATTTCCTGATAGAAATAGTTTAGATTCCACAAACACTGAAGTCAGTGCTACTGGGGCCCAAAGTAGGATCAAACAGAAGCTTGGTAATCGCTACAGCAATAAGAGGAGATGTACAAACGAGGCAAAGGAGAACCGCTCTTTATCAGTAAGCACAAATTGTATTAAGAAGGCAACTGAGTCACTAAACAACAGATTCAGTAAGCCAAAATTGTCAGGGAAAACAAGTTTGAGGAAAGGTGGGCAGAATCTCTTAGAGAGGGAGTCTAAGCGTAACAATATTGTTTCAAACATCACTTCCTTTCTTCCACTAGTTCAACAAAAACAAGCAGCTGCAGTTGGCACAGGTAATTTTTTTCGATTTTTTTTTTTGTTTTTTTTGTTTACTTGCTTAATTTTTTCTTTTGTATATGAGGAACCAACAATCTTTCTTTGGGTAAATTACACTTTCAATCCTCCGACTTTCACATGAATTTCAGAACTTAGAAGCTACCTTGCATATCTGTTTGACTACGTTCCTTTTTTATTGGTAAAATTATTTTTCTATTTTTCATTTAGTACGTAGATCAGGACATTTTGTGGCACTTTGTAGGGAAGAGAGATATCAAAGTGAAGGCACTGGAGGCTGCTGAGGCTGCAAAGCGCCTTGAAGAAAAAAGACAGAATGAACGCAAGATGAAGAAGGATGCATTGAAGCTTGAAAGAGAAAGAAAAGAGCAAGAAAATTTGCGGCAAATGGAGATAAACAAGAAAAAGAAACAAGAGGAACAGAAGAAAAAAGATGCTGATATGGCAGCAAGAAAAAGACTGAGGGAGGAAGAAGAGAGGAAGGAGAAGGAAAGAAAAAGAAAGCGAATTGAAGAACCACGACAACAACAGAGAGGAAAAGAAGAGAAATTACGAGCAGGGAAAGAGAAAGAAGTACCATTTGGTGCCATGGTAAGATTCCTTCTATATTAATGCACTCTGTATTCCATTCAATTTGATGTTGCCGCGACACCAACTATGGTGATGACTTTTCTAGGATGAAAATGTGAACGACGGGAAGGAATCTAACAATGAATTGAGAAAACATCAAAAAATGAAAAAGCCACAGACTGATCCTAGGGCTGCTGAAATTTCGACAAGCAATGCCAGCCAAGTAATCCTGGAGGATTGTCAAGCTTTTAGTCATTTTGGTGACAATGGGGAGGTAAAGTTCTCATCATGCACATCTCCAAAAAGAAAGAGTTCCCTTATTTGAGTTTTAAATCTGCAAAGTTATTCAGCTCTGTTCTGCAGTCTCAGCAATAGTTGCAATATGTGAGAGTACAACAGAGCAATCACTTGGCATGATTACTGGCCTTCCATGTGCTTGCTGGCTTTGAATATGAGTTGTCAGAGTCCAGTTCAGGGTTTCAAGGGCAGGTAGAGAGGAAGAGACAGTAGGCATACTAATAGGAAATATCCCAGGGCCAAGACCTCTTTGGTCTAGCAGTAGGTACCCAAGGAATACCCTAGAGAACCTTTGGTGAGGAGGTCAGGTGTTTGAATCCCATTACCCCACTTTCCCTTAGCATTAGGTAAGATAGTAAAACTCCATTTGATGTTATCTTAAAATAAATAAAGAAAAAAGGGAACACCCAAGGACTTCCACATTACAAAACTTTCTTGACCAGCGTTAAAGAAAGAAAAAAGAGATTAAAATACTGAAATTACTCTACATGAGTAGATGTCCCTTAGGGAACCCATGGAAGGTTGGTTTCAGCAACTTTTGAGGCTTTTACCTTACAACATTTATGCCAGTGAGAAAGGATGTTACTCCTTACTGAGGAGTCCATTTTGTGACATTAATTCATATAGTACTACTCTTTTGCAATGTGCTTATTTACTTTCACGTTGAACCTCGTACTGAAAGTTTTTATGGTCTCCTAGCCAACAAGTGTCTTCACAAAAACCGCCGAAAAGTATAGCTTTATGGCCAAGACAAGTCTAGAAAAATCATATTCGATTTCTCCGTATCAATGCTCGGATGATGAAGAGGACGAAGAGGATGAAAGGGATGAAATTCACACGAAAAAGTTTGTTCCTTCTTGGGCCAGGTAATTATCTTAATTTTGTCTTCTCAGAGTTAAACACAACCTTGAAAGCACATAAAATTGCTGTACCCATCTCACTTGTCTTATGCTACTTTGACATTTACAAGTCTCTATCCACTAATGAACTGAATGTCGTTCATCAGAATGATTTAAGGTCACGTTTTTGTGATTTTATTTGTTTTTATTTTTTGCGAGGAACTGAAGCTTTTAATGAGTTTATACTTGATTTTTGCAGTAAAAATTCAGTGGCTCTTGTTCTTTCATCCCAGCAAAAAGTTGACCCATATATAATATTCCCACCTGAAAGTTTTTGCAGTATAGATGAAGGTAATCTTTCTCTGTTTCTTTAACTTCTTCTTCGCACGATGCAAGTAGTTTCACTTATATATTTTAATCCCATTGGACCATATTATTTATTATTGAATTTAATAACATAATTTACCGTTGTGTAGTTCTTCGGCCTCAAAAATTACAGCCAAAATAGGAGGCAACGTTGAAGAAATTGTTGTCTTCAAGAACATTGCTGCAATAACTTGGATGAGATTTCTGCACCAAGATAAGGTACTCTCTCTCTCTCTCTCTCTCTCTCTCTCTCAGCATCATCTCGCTGTTTTTCATCCTTATTGGTGAAAGTGATTAAATTTTGTAGGCGAAATTCAATGGGGAAGGAGATCTCGCTTGGGCCTATTTGTTGGGAAAGATGAAAAATTTGTAGAGATGTATATACTTAATGCAATGTTAGATGAGGATTTTTTTCTCGTCTTAGATCCGAATTTGATGGTTTCTTTGCAATTTGGCTTAAAATTAACCCAGCCATTGAAGTAGCCAAAATAGCTCAGAGGGTTATTAGTCCTCTTTAACAATTCCTATTTCTGATTTTGTCGCATTGTAGTATTTCAAGTTTATGAATAATAGAGTGCCTGACATTTTGATGCACTTGTTCAACAATTTTTGTGTCTTACACTCAATTTATTTGGACAGAAATTTTTTTTCTAGAGAAAATGTTTTCTTATGTTTGGTTGCGCATTTGAAACTAATGTATTAATGGTTGTATTAGTGGCGGTGGTGGTCATGTGGGGGCAGAGGTGAAGGTGATGGGATAGTGGTGGCTTCAGGATTTTAAATGTGCCGAGTCGAGTTGATTAGCAAATTATTTAAACTTGGCTTGAAATTTACCATACTGAGTCAACACACATGAAACAAAAAGCCTTTCAAGATTATGAAAAAATATAGTAATAATAATAATTTATGATACCAGATTAGCATAAACATGTAATATTACCAATTCATAAATGTGATCTTTGTAATCTATTATGTATATGTGGTAATTACTAAATAATTATTTCTTAAATATAGGATTCACTTTTGATATATAATTTTATTAGCAATTAGTGATATCATATATATTTGTGATAGAATTTTTACGGTTTTTGTTCATCACGAACTACTTCATCAATTATGATCGATTAAGAGTGTTTAGAATTAGTTTTTGTTAGTTATGTTTTGTTTATTATTATTATTTTTTATATTTTTGAGTTTTATTTAACTAGATGGACTAAAAAATAAAATAATAAAAAACAAGAACAATTGAAAAAAAAAAAGTCAATTAAAGACCCAAAAAAAGTTTTTTTTAAAAATTGTCTTTAATAACCTTTATTTTTTAAAAAAAATTCAAAAATTTTTAAACTAAAATTTGATTTTACTCTTTTTTTTTATTTTTTTTTATTTTTTAAAGCTCATCTCAAAATTTAACCAATTATAATTAATGATAACACATAAGACGTCGTCGTATTGAAACTGGCCGCCATTTCTTTCCAATCTTCCATGTAACCGTTACAAACCCTAACTATACTTTCCTCCCAAATTGATTCCCTCTCTTTCTTCTTCCTCATAGAAACCTCTCTCTCTCTCTCTCTCTCTCTCTCTCTCTCTCATCAATCCCCATTGATTCCTAAACCATCTTCCTCAACAATATGCATCCAAGAACACTTCTTGTTCTGTCTCTCCTCTTCTTCCTCTTCAACTCCTCACACCCACCACAAGTCTCCTCGGAAAACATAATCTTCGACTTCCCATCTTTCACTCTCCGAAACCCAACTCTCCTCGGCGATGCCTACCTCCGGAACGGCCTCATTGGCCTCACCCGAGACCTCCCCCTACCGTCTTCGAGCTCCGGTACCGCCATTTACAACTACCCAATTCCATTCTTCGATCCCAACTCCAATTCCACAGTCTCTTTCTCCACAAGATTCTCTTTCTCAATCAGTAGTCTAAATCCCACTTCTTTCGGAGATGGGTTGTGTTTCTTTCTCTCCCCTGAAAATCAGAATCTCGGTAGTCAAGGAAGGCACTTGCGTCTTGTCAATTCGTCTCAATTGACCAAGAACAAGTTTGTAGCTGTTGAATTTGATACTAGGCTCGATTCTCAATTCAATGATCCGAATGATAATCATGTTGGATTGGACATTGAAAGCTTGGTTTCGATCAAGACTGCTGATCCTAAATCGATTGATATTGATCTCAAGAGTGGGAATTCAATCACTGCTTGGATTGATTACAAGAATGATCATAGGAAATTGAATGTGTTCTTGAGTTACAGTAATTTGAAGCCAGAGATGCCTCTGTTGAGTGTCGAAATCGACCTCTCTCATTATCTGAAAGAGTTTATGTATGTGGGTTTTTCGGCATCTACTGAGGGAAGCACAGAACTTCACTTGATTGAGAATTGGAGGTTTGAAACATCACCCTCGGGGAGGGCTCGAAATCATCCCCACAATGTCTCCGATAATTCAGTGATTACACCACGTTTTCAGGTCCCAAATTCTTCTTCCAAGAAGCATCACCGGGGCCTTGGTTTGGGTCTCGGGATCGCCTGCCCAGCCTTAATCTGTCTCTTTGTGGTTTTCGGGTGGATTTCTGTCAGAAAAAGGAGAGGGGTATCAAAACAGAGCTGCACAACAGGGCTTGTGGCGGGTCCGAGACAATTCAGTTACAGAGAGCTCAAGATTGCCACAAAAGGGTTTCATTCAAGCAGAATCATAGGCCATGGAGCTTTTGGAACTGTTTACAAAGCCTATTTAGTCTCTTCTGCTACAATCTCTGCAGTGAAGAGATCAAAGCATACCCATGAGGGAAAAACAGAGTTCCTCGCCGAATTGACGATTATAGCTTCTTTGAGGCACAAGAATTTGGTTCAGCTCCAAGGCTGGTGTGTTGAAAAAGATGAATTGTTGCTTGTTTACGAGTTCATGCCCAATGGGAGTCTTGATCAGGTTCTATACGATCAATCTGAGCGTGGTAATTTGCTGAAATGGGTATATAGATACAACATTGCAGTTGGGTTAGCCAGTGTTCTAACATATCTGCATCAAGAATGTGAACAGCAAGTGATTCACAGAGATATAAAAGCCAGTAACATAATGCTAGATGGTAAATTCAACGCAAGGCTTGGAGATTTCGGATTGGCACGATTGATGGATCATGGTGTTAAAAGCCCCGTTTCGACTCTAACCGCTGGAACTGTGGGATACCTTGCTCCAGAGTATCTTCAGTGTGGGAAACCTACCGAGAAAACCGATGTTTTCAGCTATGGAGTGGTTGTACTTGAAGTATGCTGTGGAAAGAGGCCAATTGAGAGAGAACAGGGGACTCAGAGGATGGTGAATTTGATTGATTTTGTTTGGGGATTGCATTCTGAGGGGAAAATCATGGAAGCTGCTGATGTGAGGTTGAAGGGTGAGTTTGAGGAGAGTGAAATGAGGAAGCTGTTGCTTGTGGGATTGAGTTGCGCGAACCTGGATAGCGAAGCTAGGCCTTCGATGAGGAGGGTTTTCCAGATCTTGAACAATGAGGCCGAGCCCGTTTTCGTGCCTAAAGTGAAGCCGAGCCTTAGTTTTTCTTGTGGATTGCCATTGAGAATTGAGGACATTATTGTTTCAGATGGTGAAGAGGTCTGAAGGCACCGGATCACATGCTTGAGATCACAGTTGGGTGAATCCACAATTGTGAATTGTCTGCTATGTCTGTTTCAAGTAATGTAGAGTTTTTGATTCTTTTCATCCTTTTTCACAGAGAGAGAGAGAGAGAGAGAGAGAGAGTTGGTGTTGTTTAGTTCAGCCCCTAATCTGCGTAGTTTTTTTGGACTAGTTTTGTTGTTCTGATTGTTGTTTAGTTTTTTAGTGTGGCAAATATACTTGAATGAATCATAATTCTTTATGCTATACATAAGCCAGTGAAAAAATAAAATGAAATAAAATTTAGAGAGAGAGAATTTGAATTTTGATAGGATAGGGATGTTTTAGTTGCTTTAGTATGATTTGGATGTTCGAGTAACTTTCGGGTTGTTTGGAAAGTACCATTTTATTAAAAAGAAAATTGTGAAAAAATAAAATAAATAAAAATAAATATTTGAATTTTTTCTCATGAATTAAAAACTTTTGACTTTTAATAATTTTTTGACAAAAATCCTCAATTGCCATATTCTCTTTGAATGAAGTTCTTATTTTACCCCCTAAAAAAATGAGAAATGGTAATCAAATTTAATATAAAAAATTGATCATCACTGTATTATCTCAAAGAAGTAACCAAAGAACAATTAAAAAGAATACAAAACTATAAAAACACCAACTTTTGTCTACAAATATTCATAGAAAAGTCATTGCAATGCTATATAGTATATGAAAGAAAATGAACAACACTGTAATTTCCAGGTCATTGGCTGTTCCTATGATTACAACTCTAATATTCATACAAAAAACTCGAATTTGAATTCAAGAAATGCAAAAACTTAATCAGAGAAGTAAATCTAGCAAAGGTCAAAACCTTAATGAATCATCTATTTGCTAACCTGAGCTTCAGCAGGATACGGTGAATCTAGGGTTTCATCAACCAAGAAATGGCTGCACGATAGATCATCTATCACACTGTTCATCTTTCCCGACTCACTTTCGTCGGTGGAATTTCGAAAAGAAGCCATTTCATTTTCTCCCAACAATTTGGTCTTCCATTTAATACCAATTGACTCCGCCTGATCAGCAAACAATACTTTCGAAATCGATGAACTGCAAATCTCTTTATAGAACTCGTAACTGGCCGCTCGAGTGTTTCCACCTTCCAGGAGTTTTGAGAGCGGATGCAAAACCGAGATTGGATCATTGTTTCTTTCCAAGGTTTCCTTCACCTCCAGAAAAACAGAGACATATTCTTCTTTACTAAACTGAACAAACACAGCAGTTTCATCTAAGTGATAGATGGAAGAAACTGAGCTTGGGCCAAAGACTTTAGAGATGCATTCCCTAATCTCCCTTGCCTTGAGTTTGGATGGAAATCCCCAAATTAAACAAATATTTGAAAAGACAATCTTCGGATACCTAAATTTTAGGCTGTTATATGAAGACTCTGCAGTCTGCTTACCAGTCCTCAGATCAATAATGTCACTGTTAATCCAGCTTAAATAAAGAAGATTAATGTGCTTTTGGAGCTTCTCATCATGGGTCAAATTTGTGAAGGGTGGATGAAGCTTGAAATTGAACCCAAGATGACTGCATACTTGGGCAAAAACACAACCCGTCATAAAAGCATCATAGCCAGCTTCATGCTTGGCTCCAGAGTTCCAGTTTGAGGACCTGCACATGGACATACAATTAGTATGGCTCGTCTAAGCTTGGAAAACATACTAAAAGGCTTCTCTCTATCATTTTCTTATTCATGGTGATAATCTTTTGTGTCATTTGAAAGTTTATGTTATATAAATGCCCAACAGGTATGTTCTTCAACAAGATGATTGGTTTGTTATTGATTTTGAATAATTTAGATAATTATGTAAGAAATAGACACACACACACAAAGATAGCAAAAAACATTCACAAGTGTATACATCTGACAAATCACTCAATCAATCACGTGCATATATATACGAGTCCGTGTCAGATTTTAGAAGTTATGTCTACCTTTTATCCCTGTTAAGGTGAGAGACTATTGTGCATGTCAGTTAAAGTGTTTTTGTACGCACACACTTGATTTGAAGTTTAACAACAATGGTATGTGAAACTTTTTGAAGCATTGGGCACGATTTCATGAACTGAAAAGTGAAATGTGTAATAGTTTCTCTTCAAAAAATGTTCCCATCAAAAGCCGACATACCACTTATCAAAACGAAACGAAGGCTAGTGACGTGCTTTTTAGTGTTGGTAGTTAAAAGCAACATTATTGCCAACTTATGGAACAACAAATAAATAAACAAATAGATCAACTATATCAAGATAACCCAAGAATCTTTAATAGTGAGATTGAAGAGTTTCAAGTCCTAGTAAAGATAAAGGGGGAAGTGAACCTCATGTCATCCACTTGAACCTCGACGTTAACATGTGGCTTGAGACCCAATCTAGATCCTTTGACACTCGAAGCAATTTCTGGACACAAGAAGGCAAATGCTTTGGACAGTGATGTGCTGCCCTTCTTCATCATAGCTCTAAGTACATCATTTGCATTTAAAAGTACTTTTGTGTCAATGATGTATGGAAAGTATTTGTGAACAGAAGAGACGTATTCTTCAGCAGTCGAAGGAAGACAACCTAAAAATTTGCTATATATGTGCGCAATATCTGTATGAAATAGACAAAACAGGTGATATATAAGAAGGAAAAAAAAAAAAAAAACCTCTGAGCATAGCTCAAATGTAATATCCGTACCAAGAAAGCAATTGTGACCAACTATCAACTTCTGCTCTGAGGAAAGGAGATCAATAACATGCCGAAATCCAACCGCAGCTTCGATCTTCATCTCTTCTTCCTTGCGAAGCCCATCCTTGACTTCTTTCTGCAAGAAATTAGTACAACAAAATCACGTTCCTAGGAGATGCAGGTAATATGACACAAGATAGTGAAGACACCCCTCCTCCCCCCCCTTTTCTAATTCAGCTCTCACAAAGCTTCTTGTTTTTAATTATTATTACTATGATTTACCAAATTCCTTGTTTCACCTAAGCTTTAAGTTTCTGCAGAATACTCCACAAAAAATATTCAGTCCAGACTTCAAATATTTGAGGCATTATAGTAAAACAAAATTCAAAAGACAATAATCATCTATGAAGTACCGACACTTCAAAACAAGTGCTGTATTCGTGTCGGACACACAGACACGGTGGGGGCACGTAGACACACGTATGGGACACACCACATGGCGTGTCCCCTTATTTAATTAATTTATTTCAGGAGACAGGCCGGGGACACACTAAGGACATGCCAAGTTATCTTTTCTCCCATTTTCTTTAGTACTTTTGATGAATGTTAAATGTTTACTATTTTTTTTCTTAATTTTAAATACTTAACAGATAATCTATAAAAAAAAAAGAAGAAAATGTAAACGGTAAGTATTAATTTAAAAGTTTTTTTTTTTTAATTTTAAATATACAAAATTAGAGTTAGTTTTTGTTAATATTGATTGTTTGTGGATATAATAATATAAGAAAATATATTTTATTATCGCGTCCCGGCCGTATCCGTATCCCCATTTTCTTGAAATCACCATGTCTCATGTC
This sequence comes from Camellia japonica, assembly GCA_030407325.1. Lineage (NCBI taxonomy): Eukaryota > Viridiplantae > Streptophyta > Magnoliopsida > Ericales > Theaceae > Camellia > Camellia japonica. Next base: position 8,483,251 of record JAPPVO010000031.1, on the reverse strand, counting down.
TGCATCCATGTAAGTATTCGCATCCGCATCCGCATCTGCATCTGCATCTGCATCCGTATCCGTGTCCGTGTCCGTGCTTCTTAGATAATTATTGAATAGCTCTTTGACATTATAACAAACTGACCTAAATAATATCATGATAGTCATTTCATACAAAAGAAACATCAGGAAAGCTTCACATTCACATAAATGAACTCAATAATATCTCTTTTCAAAGATTTGTGTTTTACCATAAGTAAGCCCCTGTCATTGTTTGATTCAGTGTAAACAATTAATTGTTGTACGGAGGAAGATTCACCCTTTACACGAATGTAAACAAGGTTTTCAAAATGCTTCACAGTAACCTGCACATTTTCAGTTTCATACATCAGCAATGACAAAATCTCATCTAGTATAATATACAAATTGAGTAAAATAGCAGCTTATAAACATAAACTCAAGTCAACAAAACCTCAAACCCCTAAAAAAATTATTGACAGTAAAAACTAAATAATAGCTCATCCTGCCTGTCATCTAATCTATTCAGCATTTAACCAAGGCAAATCAGATATTAAATGAAGAAAATATCAAACTAATAAGAAGAAAACAAAAGGATCAAAGAGTTCACATTGATGGAGGTTATCTAAGTGATATATTTGGAAGAAAAAAGGACTAGCATTACCAACTGAATCAACCTTAGCTGGTGAGAGGTGAACCCATTCAGCAAAAGAGCTGGGCGCATCTTGAAGAAGATGGTTTGAAATTGTTGACTGAAGTCATTTGTACTTTCCTGAAATTTAGACCCGCTATTTCTACTCTGTAATAATCCCTCACGCCACTCACTGATTCTGTTCTTCATTCTCTCAGTGAAGAGAACATCTGCAATTCTAACTAACGCTGTATCTCTAGCTTCTCTCAAGTACAATTCTGACAAATTGTCCTCATACCTCATTTGTAAGTGCCTTAGTGCTTCATCCTGTTGCCCTCTGGATAAATAAGATATTCCTGAGATTTTCCACGAGTGTAAACTCTCAAAATGAAAGCATTAAAAGAAGCTTAAGGGAATGACATAACAGATTACAAATTCCGCATTCAGTAATACTCATAAGTAAAACTGCTCCAGATGGGGCAAACTCATCACCACTAAGGATACTTATGAAATCTACCAAAACAAAGCTAAGCTAGACAATAATGTGCATAATGTAGATCATTTGAGGGAGATGAATCACAGATCTTCTGATGGTGTAGAAGTTATGTTGTATATGTAGGTTGAAAAATACATTTGCAAGTTTTTAGTATAGTTGAGAGTCAGGTGTTATAATCCATTTTCTTGACCAATTTTTGAATTATGTAGAGATTTTGATACACGTGGAGGTGTATAAGCGTTTTACGTTTCTTGTTTTTTCTTCTCCTCTTTTGTATAAAGGTGGCATTCTAAAGCAATGGTAATTGAAAAAAGGGACTAGATATCTCCACAAAAGAAAACCCTTGAATCCACAAGGAAGTATGAAAACCAAGACATTTCATTCATTCTGGAATGACACCCAATGAAAGATTAGGTCCAGATTTCAGCCCCGCTTCAACTCCTGTTGCTCCCGTTGTTCTAAAAATGCCTCGATTGCTTGTTCTACATCACATTCCCTCTATTTTGTCTTGAATAAATCTTCGTTATTACTTATCCACAAATATATGCATCTTAACAATCTTTGATGTATTATTTTCTTCAGCATATCTCAAAAGAGTAGTGTTCTATGTTTTCATTGGTTTATCCAGTAAAAACTGAAAATTGTAGCTATTGTACAGATGTTATGTTTCAGTTATTTATAAAATGGAATTACACTTCACACTGCTAAATTAGCAGCAGAACTAGGGCCTACAATCCAAGTTTAAATTAGGGCTTGGTTTGGGGTACACTAAAAATAATACAAAAAGTCAAAAAGTCACTATCCTATTTAAGTCACATCATCTTATTTAAATCACATCACCTCTCTAACACATCACATCAAACCCAACCCATATAAGCCAATAAGTCAAAAAGTGCACTTTTTTAGAACATCCCAAACCAACCCTAAGACAATTAGTACTACCATTGAAATTTGAAACTGAAGTATACACATTAACTAAGCATCATTTGGGGCATTAATGCAAGTAGAGAATAATAGAAAGAAAGTGAGGTACCTTCATGTATGCATTGATTGAAATCAAACTGGTATTTAGCCAAGAAGTCAATTGAGGTTGTTTGGCATAGGAACTCATAGGAGGGGCCACCAACTGGAATTTCTTGACGTGGAAATATATAAAAATTGTGCCTGTCAATCAAAAGCACGATGTGCTATGAGGGTGGGCTCATCAAGAAAATATAGGGTATGTTTGGTTTGTGTTTGAGAGATGTGTTTTAGAGATAAAAAGTACGAAAACATGTTTGGTTTAGTTTTTTTCAAAAGATGTTTTGGAAAATGATTTTGAGAGAGAGTTTTGGAAAAAGTGATTGATTTGATATGTGTGAGAGAGAGATTTGTTTGGAAAACTTGTTTGGTTTACAAGTTTTGGGAAATTTTTTTGGGAAAATTTGTTTGGTTTGATTACTTTTGAAAACTTATTTGTAGAGAAAATTTCCCAAAATTTTTTCAGAAAATCAAACCAAACGAACCCATAATTTTCATTCATGTTATCAGCTTTTTCTCCTAAATCAAATAACACATATTAATTTTAAGTCCGTTTAGTGCAACTTATTCTAAGCTAGAAACTAACAATCTATCAACAAAATCTAAAAGCATGCCCTCTCTCTAGCTTCATAATAATCAATTTTTTTCAACTTATTTATTATTTTTCACTCCTAAGTTGTAAACAACTGGCATGGATTGTCAGACTTCAAATAAGTTCAAAACTTCTCCTACTTATCAAGGAAAATTATTAGATACTCCCAGAGTACACCATATGCCATTATTTATGTGGTACTCCCATCAATGAGAAACCAGAATGCACGGCCCGTTTGACAGCCAACTTTTTGGCTAAAAAAAGTCAAAAAAAAAACTAAAATGTTACATCATACACATCAAGTAACCACATTTCCCTTACAACTATTTATTCAACTAAAAAAAATTCCAAACACTAGTTTTTTTCACCTCATAAAAAAAGTTAAAAATCCAAAAAGCTACTAAAAAAGCCAACTTGCCAACGAAAGGTGAATCAGTATGTTCACTAGTAAAAATTTCACTACGCGATTGGTTTGGAGCACCGCGTATGCAATGCTACATGGTGCTATGGAATACTGAATAATTACCCACATATCAATCTGTTCACCATTTTTCAGAGCATAATTTAATCAGACATCAGATTAAAATTTTAGTCTTTTTTTTTTGCTCTCCACAACAACTAACATAAATTTTCCTCCAAATGGTTCTCAGAAAGAAATATGGAAAATGCATATAAAACAGCTGATAAAATAAAAATCAATTCTTTCAGTGAGCCAATAAAAAGATTCAAACTCTCTAATTTTCTTACAAATAGATTAATCAATGAAAATTATACAATAATAGAGTGAAATGAAGAAGGAGAACTGACGGGTGAGCAATGAAGGATTGCTTGGAAGAGTCCCAACGGAAGGGACAAACACCAAACTGAACAACAGCGAACTTCTCTGCCGAATCTTTGACTTTGAGATAACGAATGTCGAAGCGATCGAACTCGAAGGAGTCTCTCCATGGAGCGCTCGTAACGCCGGTCATCTCGAGGTCGATCGACACGAAGTCTGCGTCTCTGACGAGGCGTTGGAGGTTGCTGAGTGCCGATTCGAAGTTCGATTTCGTGACATTTTTGAGAGCGAAAGATGAAGATGAAGATGAAGATGAAGATGTTGAAGAGCAGAGTGAGCGAGTGAATGAAAGGTGGTGGTGGAAGCTAGGGTTAGGGTTTCGGAAAGTGCCCTAACCAGCCATTGTTTCTTCATCCTCTGTTGCTCATAATTTTTGTGTTGTGTGTTGCTTTGTTTTTGTGTGCTGCTTTGTTATGGAGTGTAAAGAGAAGAAGGTGATGACTAGGCTAGGGCTAGACTCTAAAATATCGCTTAATTTGTTAAAATTATATCGATTTATACCGCACAATAGATTAAGATCGAGTTTGACAACCCTAAATGAATGAAGTTAAAAAGTCAAAAAGTTATTTAAAAAGTTAAAAAATTATTATTATTTATCAAAAGTTAAAAATTATGACTGCATAATTATTAATTTTAATTTTTCTCTACACACTAATTTATATAATTTTTTAATACATATTTTTTTATAAAAAGTTAAAAAGTTAACCCAAACAGTCATATTTTTTTTCTCAATTTTTTAGTCTAAAAACACAAAAAGTACACTTATTTAGGACACTCCAAACAATCCCTAATTGTGGTTTAAATTTGAAAATTTACAATTCGTCCGCTAATTCATATATATTTTTTAACATTTATAAATTATTAATATAAAAATGTGTATAAGAGAAATTTAAGATATGAAATTTATTATAAATTAGTGATTATATATAAAATATATTATATAAAATTATTTTGGGTTATATATCTAGAAAATATTAGGGTAAATTATACTGACATCCCCTGAGGTTTATATTAATTACAGTTTATCCCCTCATCTTTTAGAAATTACATCTCCCTCCTTGAGGTTTAAAGTTTCATTACAGATTCCTCCTTCAGCAATTTAATTTCTTTAAATACCAATTTTGCCCTCACTGGGTAAATTACATTGACACCCCTCACATTTTAGGAATTACAATCCCCTCCCTAGGATTTAAAGTAGCATTACCAATTGCTCCATCGATTAGTATTAGTTGGAAAAAAATTAATTGAAAAAAAAATTTGTTAGTAAAATTTTTAATCATTTTTTGAATTTACGTTTTTTCTTCAAATTTACAAACTGAGACAATTATTTATAAACCAAAAAAATTATTAAACAAGTTTTTATGACAATTTTTAAAATTTTTGTAAATATAAATTGAAAACTGAAACGAAATGGTTATCAAACAAGCTTTAGATGGTAAAAATGTCGTAAAATTAATAAATAATTAAATAAGTTACCAATGTAAGAAATGACTTATCAAAAGATTTTTAGGCTATGTATAGTTTGATTTTTAGAAATTTTTTTTAAAAATTAAAAATTAATTTGGTTAAGAAATAAAAAATAATTATCATTTTTATATAATTTTTGTCTTTTGAGTGGTTAGAAATAATTTTTTACAAATTAAATTGGAACAACCATACGTATGTATATAACCTGTCCAAAAGTTAAAATGATAATTATTTTTTACCCTTAAATGATAATTATTTTTTATTTTTTATTTCTTAACCAAATTAATTTTTAATTTTAAATTTTTTTTTTCTAAAAATCAAACCATACATAACCTAAGAATCTTTTGATAAGTCATTTATTATGTTGATAACTTATTTAATTATTTGTTAATTTTACGATATTTTTACCATTTGAGACCTGTTTGGTAACCATTTCGTTTTCAGTTTTGAATTTATATTTACAAAAATTTTAAAAACTATCATAAAAACTTGTTTGATAATTTTTTTTGATTTATAAATTGTTGTCTCAGTTTGTAAATTTGAGGAAAAAAACATAAATTCAAAAAATGAGTTTACGTTGGTTTTTAAATAGAAATTTAAATATTTTACTAGCAAAATTTTTTTTCAAATAATTATTTTCCAATTAAAATTTTTTTTTCTATGAATTTTTTTTCCAACTAATACTAACTGAAGGGTCAATTGGTAATGCTACTTTAAACCTTAGGGAGGGGATTATAATTTCTAAAATGTGAGGGGTGTCAACGTAATTTACCCAGTAAAGGCAAAATTGGTATTTAAAAAAAATTAAATTGCTGATGGGGGAATCTGTAATGAAACTTTAAATTTCAGGAAGGAAGATGTAATTTCCAAAAGGTGAGGGAGAAACTGTAATAAACATAAACCTCAGGGGGTGTCAGTGTAATTTACCCAAAATATTATACAAATTAGTATTATATATTATGTAAATATATGATAATTAGTTATAATTTTTTCAATTTTTCAATCCATCAAAAATCACTAAAACTGCAATTTATCAATTCGCTAATCCGCCATTCAATTTATAACTTTACTCTCAAACTGTCCGAACCACACCGTGCACCCTAATTAGGGCACATATGTGGCAAATGTGAGTAGAGCTTTGATAGGCTCGTAAGGAAAAAACATAAATAAAAATTGCAAAAATAATTAGTTTCTATTATTAAAAAAAAATAAAAAAATAGAGAAGTATAATAGAAGAAGGAAAAAAAATATCACATATATAGGGATGTTTTGGGAAGTTAGTAAAAAGTTAGCTTTTAATCTTTTTGGAAAATAATTTGAGAAGTTGGTAAAAAATTGACTTTTGATTTTTTAGTTTAATATTTGTTTTGGTGTCAAATCACATTAAAATGACCAAAATGTCCTTACCCAACTTTGGAAATTTACTTTTTTACCCATGTTGTGTTTGAACATTTTTTTGGGAATGTAATATTAAAATTTTTCAATGTTACGTAGTTCAAATTATAAAATAATTACAAATATTTTAATATTCAATGTTGCACTACAAATCACAGTAAAATTATTAAATTATTCAATGTAATATTCAATTTAGTATTTTTTGCGAAGAAATTGCGCTCTTACTATTTTTTCATTTCCACGTTAAAATCTGGTAAACGACGTTGACAACAACAGAGGTTTACAAACATAACCAGACAGTTTTTATAACAATTTCAACAGTTTGGCACATTCATATCATTTACCATCAATTCGTAAAGACCGAACAAGGTTACAGGCCGAGTTGACGCCGATGTCACACCAACTTATTCCGAATTGATTTCCTCACTTCGTTCATATGTACATCATCATCGCCCTCTGGTTCACCATCATCGTCATCACAAACACCCGCAACATTTGGCATGTTGTTGAAGGTAAAATTCTCTGCATTCGCAACCCTGTTGAACGCTTCATCGTCGTTGGAGTTGCGACGTATAAAATTATGCAGTGCCATTGAAGCCCCAATCAATGGCATATGCACTTTCCCAAAATCATATCAAGGCATGTTATGTAGGAATCCCCATCGTGCTTTCCATACTCCGAACGTACGTTCAATTTCATTCCATAAGAAGGAGTGCACCGTGTTGAAAACTTTGTTTGCATTTCTTGCCCGTCCAGTAGCACGAAACTCTTCTTGGTAGTATCGACATCCCTTAAACGATGCCAAAAAGCCTTTTTGGTTCTTGTACCTCGCATCAACAAGGTAATATTTTCCTGGTTGTAATTAGATAATTTTGCATTAGGAACATCATTACAAATATCAAATGCACACAACTAACAACAACATTGAATACCCCTTGTTCAGTTAACCTTCCTCTAGGTTGGGAAATTGTTTACCCGGGTCTTGTATTACTTCGTTAAAAACTCTGCCATCGTGCATACTACCTTCCTATCCGCAAGAGATAAAAGTTTTGCGTGTGACGTGCTTTACAACCAAAATATGGCGCTGCCTCCCACGACGGGAGATATGCCTCCACGTGTGTGCCATCTAGCGCGCCAATACAGTCTTGTGCAAGCACACAAAGCAATTGCGTAAGTGACAAGGACGAACACATTAACCCGAAAATTGAGATCCCTTGTTTTCTGAATGTGGTTGAAATGTTCGGTAACTGATTAAACTCACTCTAAATGGCAAATATTTTCGTCGGGACTCTAAGTACGGATGTCTGCTATGTTGTGACCTCGTCGGTCGACAGTGTGCAATTGTAAACAACTTCATTGCTTTAAGAACTCGCATTACATGACGCCATATTGTTTCCCCCGAGTGTTGGAAACGGTCTTCAATATCCCAACTCGGGAAGCCCCACAACATGAATATGAACATGCCGACACTTTAAACTACGTCCACACCATGGGGACGCTGTGGTAGTGGGAGTTCAAAAGCCTCAACTAATGTCTTGCACAATAATAAGAACACATCCTTTAACATCCGAAAATTTCGCTGAAATGCTTCATTCTGACCTTGAAGCATCTCCTCCATCCACATGCGACCAGTCAATGATGATGTGTGAAATGGAGTTCTGTCAATAGGGGTGTAACAATGGCCCGAGGCCCGTGGGTAGCCCGAAGCCCGATGTGGGCCCGGCTCGTTTTGGCCTGGTTAAGCCCGGGCCCGAGCCCAGCCTAGTACCTTGGGCCTGGGCCTTTCACTTGGGGCCCAGCCCAAAAAAATTTCGGGCGGCCCGGCCCACCCATTCGGCCATCTCTCTACTAATGGTCAAATTTCAAAAAATAAAAATAAAAAACAACTCATAATGGTTAAATAATTAAAAAAATAAAATAATAAAATAATAAAAATATTGATCTTATAAAAATTAAAATTAAAATAATTAAATAAAAATTAATCTTGTAAAAATAAAAATTTATATAATTAAATAAATAATATTAAAATTTTAAAAATAAAACAAAAAATAATAATAATTTATTAAATTAAAATCAAACTGATAATGTTTTTTTCTTTGGTCAGAAGAGAGAGAGAGAGAGAGAGAGAGAGAGATAGAGTGTTACTATACCATGCTATAAAGCTAAGCATGCATTATGCATGTTTAGTATAACGAAGTTGTTCTCTTTTCTTTTCTCATTTGGAAGTAAAATCAAGTGATTCATATTTCAAATGCTACAATATTAAATTCAATAGTCATTCTTAATTGTTATTTTCAAAGACTGATATTGTTAAATTTGACAGACCCTGATAGACCCAAGAATGACAAAGCTTGTGTAACCCACTGTCATTGCATACTATCACTGTGCTGTGGCTGGCAGGCTGCTAGCAGCCGAAACAAGACACGAGAGGAGAGAGAGAGAGAGTGGAGGCAAAGTTAATTTATTGAAAATATATTTATTTATCATTAGGATAGTCTGTTAGACTGACAGAGAACATAAAAGAGAGAGTGGAGGCAAAGTTAAAAAATATTTGTATATAAAAGAGAGAATCCTTGAAAAGACTAGAGTATGGCATGGCAATATTTTGATATCTCTATCTCCATTCTTTTGGTCAAAAACAACGACCGCCCTTACTAGCCTAGTTGAAATTAGTCCGTTGCATCTCCTCATCAATCACTCAACTCAGACGGTAATATATATACAAACGGTCATAATTAAAATTACTATAAATATCTTTCATTTTCCAAAATAAATTTCACAACAAATAATTCTCTCTCTCACTCTCAATATCTCACAACTCTCAATTAATTTTAAAGTGTCATCCCTAAGTGACAATTACAATTGTGCAACAAAAAACTTTTATCAGACGAAACAAATTTCTGTATTGCATTTGCCAGTCGTTAACATTAATTAGTTTAATTAAATTTATTAGCTACTCATTTTTCATTAATTATTTGTACACATATATTAATTATTATTTTTTATTGATTGTATTTACACATTATTTAAATTAATTGTTAATTCTTATATATTGTTTTACTTACATTACTATAGATCCTAATATGCCTAATGTTTATGTCGATGTTGATACATATACTACACAACATAAATCTATTGATTCTCTTTCTAATATCCCTCTTCCAACAGTTGGATCATCATATAGGAGCAGAAGTAGTAGTGTTTGGAAACATTTTGAAAAAATATCTATAAATAATCATGATGGTACAATTACATTTAAAGCAAAATGTAAATATTGCGCACATTTACTTAGTGCTGCATCTGCAGGGAATACTAGTCATCTAAAAAGGCATGCTAACAAATATTTACAAAATCAACAACCTGATATTCGAAGCACTACATGAATTTTCACTTTTGGCGACTAAATTTTTAGTCGCCAAAAGTTAATTTTTAATCACCGAAGGGTTTCAACGACTAAATTATTTGGTCACAGAAGTAGTCATCGAAGTATTGTAGGTAAAGGTCATTAGCGACTAAAATTTTTTTAGTCGCCAAATGTATTCAATTTCCGACTAAATTTTTAATTGCCAAAAGGTTGGACATTAAATTAAATTAGTACATTTTTGGCGACCAAACTTTTAGTCGCCTAAAGTCCCACATTTTTAGCTACTAAAATTTTAAGTCGGCAAAGAGTTCTTGTTTTGGCTACTAAAAATTTGGTCGCCTAAAGTCCCACATGTTTGGCTACTAAAATTTTAGTCGGCAAAGAGTTCTTGTTTTGGCTACTAAATATTTGGTCCCCTAAAGTCCCACATTTTGGCTACTAAAATTTTAGTTGGCAAAGAGGTCTTATTTTCGCTACTAAATATTTGGTCGCCTAAAGTCCCACATTTTGGCTACTAAATTTTTAGTCGGCAAAAGTGTTTTTATTCTTTAACTTTTGTTTTTAGCTTCAAAATATTTTAGTCACCAAATATTTGATTTTCTTTTGGCTACAAAACTTTTAGTTGTCAAATGTCTTTTTTTTTTACTACAAAACTTTTAGCTGTCCAAAGTATTTTCTCAATTTCTTTTTAGCTACTAATTGTTTAGTCGCCAAAAATATGATATTATATTTTATCGCAAAATTATAATTTCTCCACAACTTGTCTATATTCCATGCAACCTGTAATACGTATATAAACAAAATGATACGTATTATCAATCATTCCACATGCTGTATCCATATACAAAAAATAAATAACTTTAAATGTCAAAGTCCATACAAACCAACTATTGTCTAAACTAAAATAATAATTCCATACAAAATATATCATACAAAAATCAAAAAGTCCTCCGTATACAAAAAATACATTTACTACCAAGCGAAATTACCATTTGGTATGGTACAAATTACCATCGTAATCTGTACCACAACAAAAGGTGATATATGTACCACACAAAAGTTTTTCTATAGACCATGATAAAAGGTCATGTATGTACGCCGACAAATGGTCATATATATATACCATGGCAAAAGTTTTTCTATAGACCATGACAAAAGGTCATATATGTATGCCGACAAATGGTCATATATGTATCACGACAGAAGGTGATCTATGTACCACGGCAGTCATTATCTGTTGATTGCCAAAAGTTTTCTGTATCAGTAATGGTGAACTACACAAAAGTGAGGATGATAAAAGTATTATATTAGTTCTATACAAAGGTGAAAATTCTTCTCCATACACCAATATGGATTATCCACAAGTCCACGCAAAAAGCCATCTACAAAAAAAAAACAAAAAACAAAACATTAGAATTGGTTACAAAATATTAATCCAGTCAGCCATAGGGAACATGTTCTAACATACATTTAAGGTAGAACAATCGAGAAATGTCTTCTTGAAAATAAAAGAAAGTATATATATATATGTGTATCATGCAATATTTATTCCAACCAACTGCACAAACAATCTAATATGTAATTTCTTCATCCTATAAATATATAAAGGCAATTATTAGAATATGTAGATGTTATTTTCATAAAGTTGTCGCTCTTTAAACTAAGTGTTGCAAGTTTTTTGACTAAGTGTAAGGCATTTTCGGCTCATACTCCAAGCCTACGGGTCCTAATTACATTTCGTCAATTGTCACAGGTTGTAATTGTCATGGGGGAGCAGTCCGTGAGAGCCACATGGTGGTTCGGGGGTTGTTTTGAATTTTCGCCCCCGAAACACCATTTTCCAAGTAAGTTTAAGGTGTATTCGGCTCTAACTCCCAACTTACGGGTCCTAATTACATTCTGTCTATTGTCAGAGGTCATAATTGTCATGGGAAAGCAGTCTGTGAGAGCCACACGGTGGCTTGGGGCCTGTTTTGAATTTTTGCTCTCAAAATGCTCTTTTTCGACTAAGTTTACGGCGTATTCAGCTCTAACTCCCAACCTACAGGTCCGAATTACATTCCGTCAATTGTCACAAGTCCTATTTGTCAAGGGGAAGTTGTCTGTGAGGGCCACACGATGGTTTGGGGGCTGTTTTAAATTTTCGCCCCTGAACGCCCTTTTCGACTAAGTTTATGGCGTATTCGGCTCTAACTCCCAACCTACAGGTCTGAATTACATTCCGTCAGTTGTCACAAGTCCTATTTGTCAAGGGGAAACTGTCTATGAGGGCCACACAATGGTTCAGGGGCTATTTTGAAATTTCGCCCCTAGAACACCCTTTTTCGACTAAGTTTATGGTGTATTCGGCTCTAACTCCCAACCTAAGGGTCCGAATTATATTCCATCAGTTGTCACAAGTTCTATTTGTCAACGGGAAGCTGTCTGTGAGGGCCACACGGTGGTTCAGGGGCTGTTTTGAATTTTCGCCCCTGGAACATCCTTTTTCGACTAAGTTTAGGTAAGTTAAAGAAAGTTATCAAAGTAAATAGATAAGTTTGAGTAAAAATGAAATGACATGTTTATCTAGGCACACAACCACATTCGGTTGTCACAAATTCTTTTGACCTTATGTTTATCTAAGGTTCATATGTTTCTTAAAATTTACGATAATTTTCTGCATATAATGGTTCAACTAGTTCACATACCAGTCGAAACAATGACTAATGGGACTTGTTCCTTAATGGTTAATGTCAAGCCAAGTTTAAAAATTATATATATATATACATGTCACAAACAGTTGACAATGGAATGTTTTGCCTAGTTGTGTATAAATCAAAAGAAGAAGAAATCAAGATTTTTGGCTTTTTCTTTAAGAAAATAAATAAATTAACCACACATATATGGAGTAGTTCACAACATTACTTTCCACTTAAGCAAAATATGAAAGATGTAATAAAAGAATATACAATTCTAGACCTTTAAAGAAAAAAAGAAAAAGAAAAATAGACAATTCAAGTGAGTCTACAGATAGCTTGATCTAGAAGAGAGATTGAGAAATATCCGGTTGGCTTAGTCTGCAAGTACAACATAGAAAACAATACGTCAAGCATCAAAGAGTAATTTTAACTTGGACAAGAAAGGTCAGATTACAAAGGTTGGACCAACCAAACAAAGTTGAGTTGTCAACCAGAATTCTGCATTAGTGTGTGTATAAACATTTATTGTCATCAGTAAGCACATGTAGACATTGCAATTAAGATAGATTTGAGTGTAGAATAAGCAGTGTAGGTACAAGCCCTGGGCTTCCCCTTGAAACCTCCTAACAACAGTATTGCTTAAAGATTTCAGCAAGCCAGTGGCAGCTGAAGTTATGCTTTGGCACTGGATTTAGGACACCAGTGAGAAATCAAAGCCTCGGTAACGAAATTGGCTGAGGGAGTAGCAGTAGTACAAATGGCATCAGTGAAAGCTCCACTAATGATTGATGGTGTTTATGGTTTTTCAATTAACAATATGGATGCGGACTCGGTATTTGTGGTGAGCACAGAAACAATAACGGGTGAATGAGATGATGGACATTCTTTCAACTAGTCTCTAATTAATAGATTATAGAATAATAAAGAGAACTAGGTGCTCCGGCAAGTTGATTTTGTTCAATTTCTTTGGTTTCTATGAGACCGGAGGCAATTGGTTCAAAATGATGTCTAATAGCAGCTCCTGTGTATTGAGAACAATATTCCTACACATTTTGTTTCTCTTCCACAAACTTATGAGAGTATCATTCATACATTTTTCCACCAAGAAAGCTCTGATATTATTTGCAGCAAAAAACATTAGCAGTTTATTTGATTTCTTTTACATTAACCATGATGTATTCAAACTAATACATGGAGTCTGTTAGTTAAATCTAAATGGATATATACAACTGTGACCAAAGGATTATTGACAACCATTAAACTACTCTATTCACAATTAATTTAAAGAATTGAAGAATTGGAGAAGTACCTCAAATACCCATTACAGCTGAAGAACCAAATGAAGCTCAAGAGTTTTGACTACAATGTTCAAAAGACTAATCTCCTTAGTTGATGTCAGACGGTAACCTATATGTACGGGTGATACGAATTTGAAGACAAAAAATTAATGTATCAAAAACTGAAAAGATTTATCCTTATATCTGCTGTGCAAAAATTAGATAGGTTGATTTACCAAAAGCTAGGTAACTAGATGTTGATGGTTTAAAAGATTACAATGTATCAGGATATATAACCAAGATCACACCATAGTAGAGCTACAACTTGGGTGGGTTCTAAGTCTATCCAAGCTCAGCCCAAAAGGCAAAATCAGATGAAAGTAGTCATTCTTTTACCAAATTGCAACTCTTGATAGGATCTTATTCTGAATCCGACATTGCCATTGTCATGGTAGAAAAGGAGAACGCTGAGGAGGCAATGAGGCAGACAAAGCAGCAGATTGAGGCAACGGAGCGAGAATACATAAACAAAATTTAAATTGATAAGAATACATAGAGAATAAATAAACAGAGAATACATAGATAATCTGATTGAGATTATATTTAAATTGATGAGAATACATACACAAATTATCTGTGTATGTATCAGTTTAGATTACCTAATCTCAGAATACATATTAATTAAATTTAAACTGAATCTTCACCGCTACATCTAAACTGATTACCCAATCACAGATTACCCATTCAGTTTAATCCATTTAAATGTAAACTCATTCATGTGTTGCTAGACTAAGTGTAAACCCAATCTGTAAACTGAAGATTCAGTTTACAGTTTAACTGTAAACCCCATCTTCAGTTTAAATGTAAACTCAATCTCAAAATACATACACACATAATCTCAATCTCAAAATATATACACAGATCAGATAATCTGTGTATGTAAATTTCATACACAGATTTACATAAATAATGATGAGTAGAATACATGAGAGAGAAAATTTCAATGAAAATAATCAAAATACATGAGATTAGATAGACAATCAATGGATTAGGGCTTTGAAACTAAATGAAAGAGAAAGGAAAAATAGGGGGAAAGGTATCAAACCCTAAAATCAAACCCATTTACAACATCAAACCCATAAAACTCTAGTAACGAAACCACTTCAAACAAATCTATTTCATAAATTAAGAAAAAATTAACCAGAATGGGTAGAATAAAAACCCTAGAGCAAGAGTTCACAGTTGGGGAAATAGAAGAAGGGGTAAAGAGAGAGAGAGAGAGAGAGAGTGTGAGTGAGAGAGTGAGACCGAGACAGAGAGCGACAGAAAAGAGAGCGAAAGGGAGCAAACCTGTTAGCGGTGGTGGCTGTGGTGATTTGCGGCATACGGGGAACGACGGTGCTGAGGTTGCGAGGTCGTGAGGTTTGCTGGTGATTTGCACGGTGGAATAACAGGGCAAGAGATGTTCTGTAGCTGTGTGTATACAAAAAGAGGCAAAATGCGTGAGATAGGCACGAAAATAAATCTAAAACATTTAGAGCTTTAGCGACTAATTTTTTGTTAGTCACCAAAACTGAATCATTGGCAATCAAACTTGTGTGGTCGTTTAATGTCTTCTTGAATATGATCTGCTGCCAATTGGCGACTAAAGATTATTTTTTCGGCAAAAGGTATAAGACACCGACTAAAAAACAATTTAGTAGCCTAAAATATATACTATCGGTGACTAAACGTTTTTTAGTAGCCTATGATGGAATATTAGCGACAAAAATATTGTTTGGTCGCCAATAAGCTATATTTCTCAATTAAAAAATTTAACAGCTATATTATTTGGCGACCAAAAATTGTTTTCGTCGGCAATTGTTCAATAATTAGCGACTAAATTTATGTTAGTCGCTGATAAGCAATACACACCGACTAAAAAACTGTAGTAGCTAAATCTTTTCATTTTTGCCGACTAATAAAATATTTGGTCGCTAATTCCACCACTTTTGGCGACTAAAAATTGTTTAGTCACCAAAAGTGTAATTTCCTGTAGTGAAGTCAAATGCAATTAGGGGTTTCATCAACATTTTCATATGATCCTATACGTGCACAAAATTCTGTAGTTGATTATATTATTAAAAAAGAACAACCTTTTACTACTAGTGAATGTCCCGATTTTACCGAAATGATTCACGAAAGTTTTGCACTGCAATATCAAAGTTATTTAAAGAAATTATTTGAGGATGTTAAAAGTAAATTATTTGACATTTTTAAAATTTTGAATGGAAGAGTTTGTTTAACATCTGATATGTGGTCAAATAATGGTTTTGAATATCAATGTATCACTGTACATTTTATTGATAATGATTGGAAATTAAATAAAAGAATTATTTCATTTAAATTAGTTGAACTTTCATACGCTGATCATTCGCTTGGTCTAGAAATAAGAAATATATTATACGAGTGGGCTTCATAAAATAAAATATTTACGATTAGTTTAGATAATGCATCATATTATAATCAAACTGTAGCCCATTTAAAATTAACTTTACAATTACTTGTTGATGGTGATTTATTTCATGTTTGTTGTTGTGCCCATATTTTCAATTTGATTGTTAAAGAAGTTATGCATGTGTACGAAACTTCTGTATTTGTAATAAAAAATGCAGTTGTTACTAATATGTCTTCTGGTAATCGAATTTTGGAATATGGAAAAATTTGTCAACGAGAAAATATGACATTTAAAAAATTAATTTTAGATATAGATAGTAAATGAAATTCAATGTATAATATGTTAAAAACAGCTTGTAAACAAAGAAGAGCAATAGATTTATTTTTTGCAACAATATCAATAGGAGGAGTACTGACTGCCACTGAATTTAATTGGTTCCAAGTAACCTTGTATAAAGATTTTTTAAAATTTTTTGATACTTTAACAAAATTATTTTCTTATATATATTCTTACTTCATCATTTGTTTTACATATGCTAGTAGAAATAATTAAAGTTTTCATAAAATATATGGGTAATGAATATTATATAACCATTATTACTTCAATGAAAGAAAAATTTGATAAATATTTTGATCATTTGCCTCATCTATTAGGTTTAGCCATAATAATTGATCCAAGGTGTAAATAAATTGGTTTACAAGAATTTTTAGAGCATATTTTCGCTGATCAAACACAATTTGCCCCTATTATGCAAATATGCAACAAATTATTTGAAGAATACAAGGCAGTTGCATCTGTAAATATACCTACACACACTAGACTAGCAGTCTCATCTCGAGGTGGGAGATTAAGTGTTTTTTCAGCAATAAAAAGTAGAAGAATATCTCAACATACAAGTGTAAATAGTTCTGAACTACAACGTTATTTGAAAAGCCTGTCAGTGAATGATTCCATTGATTTTGACATTTTGGAATGGTGGAAACAAAATAAAACTATGTGGCCTGTGGTTTCACATATGGCTCGTGATATACTAACCGTTATTATTTCTACAGTTGCTTCAGAAACAGCTTTTAGTGCAAGTGGACGGGTGCTTAGTGAATACCGGAGCAAGCTTTCACCCGAAATGGTTGAGGCACTGATGATATCCAGAGATCATATGCATGCGCTTATAAGAAGATAAAATTATAGTGAAAATGAACGAATTCAAAATGATTTAGATGACATATCCTCGGGCAATACGACTGAAATGTCAGTCTCCTCCGATAATTGATCAACAATTTATTTTTTACTATTTCATTTCATTTCGTTTTTTTTAATTTTTTATTTCTTTTTTATTATTGAAAATCCTATGTGATTCGTGATTAGATCAAGATTAACGAATTCCAAATCCCAACAATTCAAAACACACAACCTAAAATCATCAAGCACTTACGAGAGTGATTTTAGTTTGTTTGTTTTTAAGAAAAAATAATAAATCGACACAAACGATTTTTTTACGTGGAAAAAAACCACAATTGAAGAACCTTCAATTGTAATAAAAAACCACGGGCGAACCGCCACTGATCAATCCACTACTGAAGAACTAAAAGATTACAAAGATACCATACAAATTACCCAACCCAGTCAATTTGTCTCTGAATCTTCTGTAACTCTTCCACCACGCCTTCGTCACGGAACTGATCTTGAAGTTGATTCCACACCACAACTTCACTTGTCGAATTAACGACTACGTAAAGTATCAAACGCCTTTTGAAACTCTACGTAATAACCTTCGGATTCCACCGAAGAGAACTCTCTTGAATATGTTGTATCAAACTCTTTGATGTATGAATCTCAACTCATAAGTTTAGAACTCTCTCAAGAACATCAAAGAAAACTCACAAAACCTCAGAAGAAAACTTCAAACAAAACCCTAGAAAACCCTAAACCAGATCTAGGAAAAGTAATATTAAAACAAGCCCAACAAGTGAATTTATAGAATCTGAGATCGCGAGGTCCGCTCGAGCGTGGGTCTTCCCGCTCGAGCGGAGACTTCAAAATTTGTGATTCATATAGCCTTCCCGCTCGAGCGTCCATTGCCCCGCTCGAGCGGGGAATCACACCATCCAGTACTTTGTTCATGCTGCGCAGAGATGCTGAGGACTAGCAATCCCCGCTCGAGCGTTACTTTCCCCGCTCGAGCGGGGAGACAAAAACATGAAAACCTGGAAAACTTTAACAACTTACAACCTTGGTTTTGATTCACGGATTTTGACAACAAAGGGTCCTAACAATCTCCCCCTTTGTCAAATCCCGGACAAAACCATTCTAAGACAGTTTTCCTAAATAATCACAAAACAAACTTTAACCAAGATTCCAAACTAGGCTAAAACATACAATTTGCCAATTAAGAACAAAACTAGTCTGAAACAATGTGCAACTCATGAACCAATATGCCACAACCAACAACCAACCATCGCCCCCTGAAAAACAAACACCAGCCAACCAAAACTATGTGGAACCAGATTAAATAGTAAAAGACCAAAACATCAGAATCAAAACATTTTCCATCCACAACACATATATAACAATCCAAGTGTATATATATCAATCCAACGGTACCAAAGAAGGAAAGATACATAATAAAGTGTACCATCAGTAAGACGCCTGTACCAAGAACCACCATATACACCATCCAAAAAAAACTGTATCAATACTATCAACATGATCAAAGAAACCAAAAACTGTACCATCCAACTGCACCAAAAACTGTACCATCCAACTGCACTGCACTGCTGTAATCACTCCCCCTTTTTGGCCGGGAGAGGAAAAGAAGGAAGCAGAAAACACAGGAACAAAAGCATCATGGAGCCGGAGGAGAAGGCGGCAGCTGAAGCAATGTCAAGATCTGAGCCAGTTGAGACGAAGACTGCACCACGGAATCCTCAATCCGCTGAGAAGATGCCTCCAAAGCACGAAAACGAGAATCGGCAGTGGTCTCAAGGTCAGTGAGTCGCCTCAAAAATATCCATCCTGGCCTCAAGATGATCAAATCTGGTACCAACAGAATGCTCAAGTGACTGAAGCTGTCCACGAATGGTACGAACTGGAGGGTGCTGCTCCCCTCACCAAGATCTCCACCAGCCGCAGCAGCATACTCGGCCTCCTCTGCCATGGCCTCATCAGCACTAGGACCTACACTGGGACGACCAGAACTCGAAGGGACCCCCCGAATGTGAGACTGACTCTGGGAGACAGTCTTCTTGGTAAATGGACGAGTAGGGGAAGCAAACTCATCCTCATCAGAAGTGGGAACCGCAAATTTGGCTAAAAGCCGGTTGATGAGGCATCCATAAGGTAAACCAAGATTGGTGCGCTCAAAAGCAGCAACCATCTTCTGAATAATGAGGGTGGCAAGGTCTATGGGCCGGTTTTGGGCAATACACTCGAGAATAAAACCTTGATCTTGCTTAATCTCAGAACTATGGGTGGTAACAATGATATTTGCACACATGATTAGGTTGAGTAACCGAAAGTGAGGAAGAAGATCATGTTGTTTAATCAGAGAACCTGAAGGCCAAGAACGAGAAGAACCACACAGAGTCTGAGCAACCTCATCAAAATTACAACTGGGTCGAGATGGGACGGGAAAGGGATAATAGATAGGTGATCCACGACAAATCCCTAAAAGCTCATGAATAACATCAGTAGTGACAGTGATTTCTGTGGATCTCACCCAGGTCTTAAAAGAGGGACCTATATCATCAAGACCATTCATATTACAGTAAAACTCCCGAATCCAAGTAAGGTTTTGTTGCCCAGAAAACAAAAGAACCCTATCACCTCCCAGGGGATCAAATAGAGGCCGGATAGAGAGAGACTCAAAGGTAGATGGATGAACATTACGTTCAAGGTGTATGGAACGGGAATGGTAGGCCTCACGGTATAACTTAGCTTTTTCTGCTGATGGGAAGCGCTGGGTGTTATATGAAGGGCAAGAGGCTGTCGACTTACGACGTTTGTGAGTAGACATGACTAAACAGAACACACAAACCCCCAACCCAAAGAAAAACAACAACCATCAGAGAAAGCATAAAGATTAGTACCACAATGAGAAAACAACATGAGGCAATCAGGATATCAATTGAAGCAAACATTGGTCCAATAGTGACATTGAGAAAGATATGTAAACACCAAGAAATGAATCAGGGCAAACAAATCACAATTTCAAATATGGGATAATGTAGCACAAATTACCAATGCAAAAATCTGAATAAAATCCTGAATGTACACAAGCATGAGGTCACATGGAGAGAAAACCAAAAACCCCAATAAGCAATCCACAGCATACCATAGTTAAGATAAAAACCCCCAAAATGAAACCCATAAAAAAACAGGGTCATAAACCCAAAATGAAAAAACCTAAGAGAAGAAGGACAGATGAAAGCAAAACTAGTAAACAAAAGAAATAAAAAAAACTAAAATAGGAGCATCACAAAGAAAAACCCTCAAAGACTCAATGGAAAAACAAACAACACAAGCAAACCTAAACAAACCGATGCAAACTCAAAATAAGTACGACTCAAGAACAAAGGAGAAGAAGAATGGAGATATACCTGAGGGAAAGAGAAGAGGAAACCAACCCAAGGTGAAGGAGAGCCACTGAACCGCCGAAGAACCCTAGAAGAGGAAGAGTTGGAGGAGTTGAGGGGCAAAAATGAGTCAAAAAATCGAAGCGAGGGAATATATACAAAACCAGTCCGCTCGAGCGTAGGGTTTGACGCTCGAGCGGGAGACAAACTATGAGAAATCGCGCTCGAGCGTGAAGAAGTCAGATCGAGCGGAAAATCACCCCTCTCAGAACTGCAAAAAGTACTGCAAGCCTCAAAACCACGCTCGAGCGTGGAACAGTCCGCTCGAGCGGAGAGAGAAAAAAAACAACTTTTTTTTTTTTTTTTTTTTTTTTTTTTTTTTAAAAAAAACCACCTAGGATGTCCTGTAACAAGCAAGGTGGCAAAGTGAAGGACTATACCACAAGGAAAACAAATCCATCAAAAATGAGTCCTGAAATTTTTTCTTTTTTAGAAAAGAGATGAAACACCAGCTCATGTATAAATCAGAAAGTATTAAATCAAAGCCATAAACAACATAAGAATGCATAACTCAAAAACACACATGAGATCTCATATAAAAGAGTGTGTGTGTGCAATCCTTGAGAGCCACAAAGCTAGAATTAATCCTGGTAGTGATCTGATGGCTGGACCTCCAACACGAGTGACTGTCAATCACAGAGAAAAGTCAAACCACTAGGAATCACGGGGTATTTGTTGAGTAAATGCGGAAGCTCCCCCTCAGACAATGATTCCCTTTTTTTTTTTTTTTTTTTTTTAACTTTTCTTTCTTGTGGGCACTCACTGGTGGCATACACGCTCAAGAGTATGGAGACCAACCAGAGAAGAATGAAATCAAAATGATGGCCTGGTTGGTGCCTCTGAGGTAGCCTTTTCCTAATGCCCGGAAATCATGTACTGAGGGAAAAACCATGGAAGTGAAATAAGATGGTAGATGGTTAAGAGACTAACATCAACATCACCATGATATACCAGTATAGGTCAATTCCTCTGAAAGAGTACAAGAAACACTGTCAGTGGTCCATAGAGAACTTTGATCACTTATGCGGAAACCTCTGCAACAGTTTATCTCAAGGATGTGTACAGAATGAGATCATGAAGTAAATGAGTATGGGCATTCAGAATGAGCTATGAACAAAGATTAATAAGATCTTGTATGCAATATTAGCAGTGTTCATGTAAAAGTTGATACAAAGATATCAGAACTCAATCACAATGAGATTATCACATCCAAGAACAGTAAGTCAACCACTCACACTCACCTCACAAGAAAAGCAGGAAACAACCCATTTACTGAGACATTACACCCAAGGTCTTTCTAAGAAACTCAAATCGAAGAAGATCAAGGGGTTTTGTAAAAATATCAGCTTTTTGATGCTCAGTAGAAACATGTTCCAAAACAACAAGGCCTTCATCCACTAACTCTCGAATAAAATGATGACGGATGTCAATATGTTTGGTGCGAGAGTGTTGGACAGGATTTTTTGAAATGTTTATGGCACTTGTGTTATCACAAAAAAGAGTGAGAGTGTTCTGTTCTATTCCATAATCATGAAGCATTTGCTTCATCCACAACATTTGGGCACAACAACTCCTGCAGCAATGTACTCAGCCTCAGCAGTAGAAAGAGAGATGGCATTTTGCTTTTTACTATGCCAAGAAACCAGATTATTCCCAAGGTAAAAACACCCCCCGGATGTACTTTTCCTATCATCAGCACACCCTGCCCAGTCGGCATCAGAAAAACCAGTAATTTCGGCTGTAGTATCAGTGGAAAACCAAACCCCATACCCCAAGGTCCCATTTACATACTTGATGATGCGTTTTACCGCAAGAAGGTGAGACTCTTTAGGACTGGCTTGGTAACGAGCACAAACACCAACACTAAAGGCAATATCAGGACGACTGGCTGTGAGATACAAAAGACTCCCTATCATACTCCTATAAAGGGTAGGATCAACATCAATACCAGAGGAATCTTTGGAGAGGTGTAGACTGGTGCTCATGGGAGTGCGTGCATGCTTGGAAGACTCAAGACCAAACTTAGACACAAGATTTTTAGCATACTTAGACTGAGAAACAAATATGCCCGAAGGAGACTGTTTAATTTGGAGACCCAAAAAATAAGACAACTCTCCTATCATGCTCATCTCAAACTCATGTGTCATGCAATCCGAAAAGTATTTCACAAGATGCTCAGCAGTAGATCCAAACACAATATCATCAACATATATCTGAGCAACAAGAATATGAGACTTGGTATGTTTCACAAATAAGTCTTATCCACACTACCCCTTTGAAAATCATTATCAAGAAGAAAGGGTAGTAAGTCTATCATACCAGGCCCGAGGGGCTTGTTTCAACCCATACAAAGCCTTGCTCTAAACTTGTAGACATGATTAGAACATTTAGGGTCCTCAAACCCTTTTGGTTGCTCAAACATATGCCTCTTCTTTTAGTAGTACCCATTCAGAAAAGCACTTTTCACATCCATTTGAAACAATTTAAAGCCAAGAAAACATGCAACACCAAGCAGAATACGAATGATTCGAGACGTGCAACTGGGGCAAACATCTCATCATAGTCAATACCCTCCTACTTGTGTAGCCTTGAGCAACCAACCTGCTTTATCTCACAACAGTACCATTCTCATCAGATTTATTTTTTAAGATCCACTTGTTACCTATCACATTCATGTCTCTAGGTCTGGGAACAAGAGTCCAAACTTTGTTACGTTCAAATTGACCTAATTCTTCATGCATAGCATTGACCCAAACTATCATCTAGCAAGGCCTCTTTAAAATTAGGTTCAATTAATGAAACATAACACATATGTGATACCTCATCCCGACTGTCTTCGGGTTTTCATTCGATTTGAAACACTTCCAATCACCTGTTGAGTTGGATGATTCAGTTTCACCCTTGCTGATGGTTTAAGTTCAGGACTTGAGGTAACAGGAGCAACATGAGTGATGTCCTTTTGAGCACTCTTTGGACTTGAACTTACCTGTGAGGATGGTTGCTGTAACATTTCTTGTGATTGATCCGCAGCATCTCCTTGATTTTGTGGTTCAGTATCCAAGATTGGAGACTCACCATTGTCATCCTCATTTGTTGCTTGAGTAGGTGAACCTGTGTCATCTGTGTCATACCACATTGATAGATTCCATTAATGATGAAGTTCGCAAGTTATAGACTCGAAAAGCCCTACTGTTGGTTGAATACCCTAGAAAAAAATACCTTCATCACTTCGGGAGTCAAATTTGCCCAAGGCTCTCTATCTTTGAAGATGTAACACTTACTCCCAAATGTTTTGAAGTATTTTACATTAGGTTTCAAACCCTTCCACAATTCATAAGGAGTTTGTAAAGTGCCGGGTCTTAAATACACACGATTTATGACATAAACAGCAGTATTAAGGCTTCGGCCCAAAACTTTGGAGGAAGACTCTTACTAAGGAGCATGACCCTAGCCATTTCTTGAACAACTCTGTTCTTCCTCTCAACCACTCCATTTTGTTGTGGAGTAATAGGTGCAGAAAACTCATGCTTAATTCCATGCATATCACAAAAATCCGAAAACGAACTATTTTCAAATTCACGACCATGATCAGTTCGGATTCTTATGATACGCCCAATGGAAACACCCTGTTCATTTTGGATTTTAAAGACTAAAGCCTGGAAAGCATTAAACGTATCAGATTTTTCCCTTAAAAAATTTACCCATGAGAAGCGAGTAAAATCATCAACAGTTAAAAAAATGTATCTTTTACCTCCAATGCTTTCAGTGCGAGTAGGACCCATTAAATCCATGTGAACCAATTCAAGAGGACGTTTGGTTGTAAAGCTGTTCACCTTTTTATGCGGAGCACGGGTTTGCTTGCCAAGCTGACATGGTCCACACACATGGCTCAAATTCTTACCTAGTTTAGGTACTCCTCTCACAAGTTTTTGTTGGCTATCTTAGTTAGGTCTCTGAAATTCATGTGACCTAATCTTTGATGCCACAGATCAATGTTACTAATGATGGCAGAATGACAAGTGAGATCATTAGTAGTAAGAATCCCATAGCAGTTATCAGATGTGCGAACCCCATGTAAAACAGTATTTCCCTTTTTATCCAAAATTTCACATTTATCTTTTGAAAACAATACTTCATGATGGGAATCACACATTTGACTAATGCTCAAAAGATTAGCTTTAAGCCATCAACAAGTAAGGCATTATCTAGCTTGGGAAGACCAGCAACACTTATAGAGCCCTTACCAATGACTCTAGAAGTGCCGCCATCTCCAAAGGTAACAATTCCTCCTTCATATTTTTCAAGGGAGGTGAAATAGGATTTGTTACCGGACATATGACGAGAGCACCCACTATCAAGATACCACATGTGTGAGTGTGTCTTTTAGGGCAGTGTGAGCAACAAAAACAAGTCAAATCATCTTTTCTAACCCAAATCTTTTTAGTCTTGGTGTTCGCCTAGACATGTAAGGTTGTCTCCTAACCCAAAAAGTGTTAGAATTTCTACCCTTTTGAGACACCTTACCAAACAGTTCAAAACAATAAGGACGAATGTGGCCATACCTACCACAGTGATGACAAATAAAAACAGGTTTTACCTCCCTTTTGTTGGTCTTGCTGTTTTGCTTGATGAAGAAAAAGTCATCTTGATCTACCTTCAATTTTCCCTTTGCTTGAGTCTTCAAGTTATGTGAGGTAGAGGCTTGTCCTTTGTGAGCTGTCGCACCATAGCCTAGCCCTCTTTTGTCAGAACCCATTTGTTGAGATCCGAGAATGTCTTCTAGAGATCTGGAACCTTTGTTCCACATGGCAATTGTGCTCTGAGCAATACGGAGTTCTTCATCTTTCTGTCTGACTTTCTCTTCCAATGCAGCTTGTGACAGCTCAAGACTTTCAAGCTTTTCTTCATATGTGGAATACACCTTCAGAAGTTCATTCCTTTCAGTTTCACAGGATAGAAGTTTTCCACATAAGTCTTGCCTGTCACTTGAGATCTTGATGACATTCTGTTTTGCTGTCAAGAGTTCTCCTTTGAGCCGGACATTCTCACTCTCGCATGTTTTAAGCTTGAGAGAGAGTTTGTCGTTGGATTTAGACAAATTCAGAGATTCCTCGTACAGCTTCTCGTAAGCTTGTTGTAGCTCATCGCCATTGATCTCATCAAGGTCTTCAGATATTTCATCATCCTCTCTTTGCTCCTCATTCTTCTTGACCTCGTCCACTCTAGCAACCAAGACAGATAAGTTGCTGGATGGTGGTGGAGGTGATCTCTTCTTCATGGAATTGACTCAGAATTTCCCATGCATCTTTAGCCTTTGTGCAGTGAACAACCCGTTGCTGTTCTTCATTAGAAATTGCTCCACGAATAATGATTAGGGCTCTCAGATTGCCCGGATTATCTGCACTTTCTGTATCTTCTTCAATGGTTTGCCAACCTTCTGGTTCAAAGGCTCTCAGAAAAGCCCTCATTCTGATTTTCCAATACAGGTAGTTGGTCCCATCAAAGGTGGAGCATGATGCAAGTTCTGACCACGGGCTGATTCCAAGGCTTTGGAAGAGGTTGAGAAACCGTGGCCCAAAATGCCATGAAAGCACTATCCCCATCTTCACCAGATTCAGGTTCTTCGGGTTCTTGCTCCGACCCGCTTTCATCATCCCAAGTTACGGTGTAGACTTTCTTCCGATTTTTTTTCGTAGGGCATTCAAGGGACATATGGCCAAACCCTTGACATTCATAGCACTTGACCCCTGGCCCCCTACAATCTTCTTTTCAGTAGTTTGAGCAAATTTTGGTGGAAAAGTTTTTGGTTTGTCATTACTCTTATCTTTTGAAATAGGAGCTCTGAAATTAGGCTTCTTTTTCAAAAAATTTTAAACTGTTTTGTAAGCATAGCCGTCATCTCAGACTCTAAATCAAATTCAGTCTCCGGAGGTTTTGCAGTCTCATGAGCACTTGTGAAAGCCATACTTTCTTTTTGCTTTTTCTTGAAATTTGGTGTGCTTCATAAGTCTGCAAATTTCCAACCAATTGATCGAGCTTGAGGGTATCAACATTCTGAGCCTCCTCAATGGCTGTCACCTTTGATTGGAACCTCTCGGGAAGGGACCTCAAAATTTTTCCCACAACTTTTGCTTCCGGGATTTTTTCACCGAGAGTGAAACAGGAATTCACGATATCACTGAGTTTGCATAGAAATCATCAAACGTCTCATCGTCGCGCATAAAAAGGGTTTCAAAGGCGGATGTGAGACGTTGAAGTTTTGACCTTTGACAGAGGTGGTTCCTTCGTGAATTGTTTCAAGAATATCCCACGCCTCTTTTGCTATTTCACACGTGCAAATTCGACGGAATTCTTCAGGTGTGACAGAGCAGAAGAGGGAGTTGAGAGCCTTGCTGTTCCAACTCGAGTTCTGGTAATCAGTTGTGTCCCATTTATCAAGGGGTTTAGGAATATCAATGCCATTAACGGTGATCATAGGTTCACTCCACCCAAAGATTACACAGTGCCAAACTTTCTCATCGATAGATTTTAAAAATGCTCTCATACGAGCTTTCCAATAAGAATAGTTTGTACCGTCTAGTAAAGGGGGTCTATGAGTCGAGTTACCTTCACGAATAGAATCCATGAAACTAGTCACACAAAATCACACTCCTATAGTTTTGAAAAAACAAAGAGTGACCCGCTCTGATACCAATTGAAAATCCTATGTGATTCGTGATTAGATCAAGATTAACGAATTCCAAATCCCAACAATTCAAAACACACAACCTAAAATCATCAAGCACTTACGAGAGTGATTTTAGTTTGTTTGTTTTTAAGAAAAAATAATAAATCGACAAACGATTTTTTACGTGGAAAAAACCACAATTGAAGAACCTTCAATTGTAATAAAAAACCACGGGCGAACCGCCACTGATCAATCCACTACTGAAGAACTAAAAGATTACAAAGATACCATACAAATTACCCAACCCAGTCAATTTGTCTCTGAATCTTCTGTAACTCTTCCACCACGCCTTCGTCACGGAACTGATCTTGAAGTTGATTCCACACCACAACTTCACTTGTCGAATTAACGACTACGTAAAGTATCAAACGCCTTTTGAAACTCTACGTAATAACCTTCGGATTCCACCGAAGAGAACTCTCTTGAATATGTTGTATCAAACTCTTGATGTATGAATCTCAACTCATAAGTTTAGAACTCTCTCAAGAACATCAAAGAAACTCACAAAACCTCAGAAGAAAACTTCAAACAAAACCCTAGAAAACCCTAACCAGATCTAGGAAAAGTAATACTAAAAACAAGCCCAACAAGCGAATTTATAGAATCTGAGATCGCGAGGTCCGCTCGAGCGTGGGGTCTTCCCGCTCGAGCGGAGACTTCAAAATTTGTGATTCATATAGCCTTCCTCGCCGAGCGTCCCCCCATTGCCCCGTCGAGCGGGGAATCACACCATCCAGTACTTTGTTCATGCTGCGCAGAGATGCTGAGGACTAGCAATCCCCGCTCGAGCGTTACTTTCCCCGCTCGAGCGGGGAGACAAAAACATGAAAACCTGGAAAACTTTAACAACTTACAACCTTGGTTTTGATTCACGGATTTTGACAACAAAGGGTCCTAACAATTATATTAGACTATTGAGGTGGATTATAATGCAAATGATTGGTAGGCTAGTAGGTGCCAACTTAATTGGGATTGTAATGTACTACTAGATGTTGCAATTGCTTCATCATTATCATCATCAATAACACTTACTAATAAATCAATTTAATCATAATATTTTTTATTTCATTTTAATATTCATTTTGAAATAAAAATTATTCATTCAATAAATGTTATATAAATAAAGTAATATTGTAATATTAAAAGTTTCATTTTCATATATATAAAATTATTCATTTCGAAAGAAAAAAATTACATAATTGCATACTTTTTTAGTTATAAGTTCATAATTAAAAAACCATAAATCATACATAATTAAATTTAAATATCACCATGAAATATTACATAACCAAACAAAACATCTCATTAATCTTAACTAAAATACTCGAGTATAATTATTTTTGATTTTTTATTCCTAATATAATAATAAAATAATAATATAAAAAAAAGCCCAACTAGGTTCGGCCCGAGCCCAGGCCCTATTATGAGTGGGCTGGGCCCTACATTTTGGCCCATGGGCCGGCCTGACCCGACTCACTAAAAAGGTGGGAGCTTGTGAAACCCGCTTGGGCCGGCCTGAGCCCAGACCCGAATGGGCCGGGCCGGGCCATTATTACATCCCTACCTGTCAACATACACATACTCATTGGCAATGCGTGCAATTTTCACCCATATCATTGATGTCGTCGATTTTATTTCTCCGATCGTCTCTCGTATCCACACATTTATTTGGCTATTGCGTACGACTCCGGAGCTAGTACCCTCTAACGGATCCATGGACACTGCAAACCTTCGAAAAATAAATTACAAAATGTAAATACACTTTGTGCAATTCCCAACATTCGCTTGCCCGAAATTGTGTTCCAATAAACACATTAATAGCAAGATGTGAATACATATTTTTGTCAGGCACGTACCAACCTTTCAGCGGGGTTATGTTACTGTGAAGTGAAGAAAAAATACAGCACTTGTTCAACATCAAGGAAATTCGGAAAACAACTCCAACTCAACTGATTATGTGCCACCAAGCTGTAGTTTCCATACGAACATACCATCAACTCCATCATATATAGCACTTGTTTGACAAGCTCAAGTACCACATATACTACTGTGGCCATGTGATGCATGAAGATCAAATAAGTGACAATACCATGTGAATGGTAGTACATGCTGAAAGTGGGTACAAGATTCTAGTCTGATGCATCAATATAATTAAGCAACAGTTTCATTTGTTTCTGTTTCACGTGAGACACAAATAATTACATAAATATTGCACCAGAAATTTTGTAAATAATTCAATATTTCAGAAATCTAAATAAATAAATAAATCAATCAAAAAAAATTAAGTAGTAAATAAATATGGAATTATAAATAAATAAATAAATACAACAAAAAATAAATATAGCAATAAATAAATACATAAATGTAAATAAACAATGACCATGGATACAATTACAGAAATATAAATAAACAATGACCACGAATGATTAATAAATATACTAATACAATTTCATAAATACAAATAAGTAAATAAATTGAACCAAAAAAAAAAACTACATAAATATATACACAGATGTAAATAGATAAATAAATACTACAAGAAATTAATAAATAAATAATTAAAAAAAGAAATATATGTTTTTAACTAAATAAATCGAGAAAAAAAATAACTACCTAAATAAATAAATAGACCACAAACAACTAAATAAATAAATTAATACAGAAATTTAAATAAATAAACAAAGAGCACAAAAAATAGATTCCATTGACATGACACACTTGAATAACCACCATGTGACACAATAGTGGCATGTTCTGGCTTGTACACTTTGCAGACATTACTCAAATCCTCAACAATGGGTAACAACTAAGGCAGGGCATAGGGTCATCCGACCGGCCCAAACCGTCCTACCCGATCCGAACCGCGCACGTATGGGCGGTTTCGCAAACACATAAGGGTAGGGTGCGGTTTGGATTTTATCAAATTTTCGGGTTGTAGGTTTGAACCGCATCCGCCCAACCCGACCGCATAAAACTCTTTCTTCTTTTTTTTTTTCCTTCAAATCTGACCATTCAAAAAAAAACCCCAAATCTATAATCTATCTATCTCTCAAACTCCAAAAAAAAACACAAACTCACTCTCTTATATCTCATCAGTCTGTCTCTCACTTTCACTCTCACTCTCGTATTTTTCATCTACACTGCATCGATTGACTCTCTCTCGTCGCAAGATCGGCCTCTTGATAGATCGACCTCACAGGTAAGCCCCTCTCTCAGTCTCTGTCTCTGTTTGTCTGTCTGTCTGTCTCCCTCCCCGATCTTTGATTTTTTTTCTAACATATCAGATTTCTCACACTCTCTTTTTGATTTGTCTTCATCACTCTCTCATCTTATCAGTCTCTCACTCTTTGGTTTTGCATTTGCACCGATCAACTCTATCTCATCGCAAGATCGACTGATCGATCTCACTCTCTCATCGTATCAATCGACCTCACAGGTAAGCCTCTTTCTCTCTCACTCTCTCTCTCTCTCTCTCTCTGATTTTTGATTTTTTTTGCAACATATCAGGCTTCTCTCTCTGATCTGTCTCTCTCACTCTCTCATCTCATCAGATCTGTTTATTTTATGCAATCAGATCTGTTATTTTTTTTTTGTAGCAACAAATCTGTTTGTGAGAAGTGGAAATTGAATGTATGTGTTTGTTTGGAATTAAATCTGATTTTTTTTTTTATAGCAACAGATCTGTGAAAAAGTGGAAATTGAATCTGTGTTTATGTGCAAACAGATCTGTCTTTGTTTTTTTTTTTTTTTTTTTGGAATTGAATCTATGTTTTTGGAATTAAATCTGTGGTATTATAATTAAATCTGTTGTTGAATGGGTGAGAAGTGGAAATTGAATCTGTGTGTTTGTTTAGAATTGAATCTATGTTTATACAAACAGATCTCTCTCTCTCTCTCTCTTTTTCTTTTTCTTTTTGAATTGAATTTATGCTTTTGGAATTGAATCTGTGCTTTTTCAATGCTCCAACAGATCTGTAAGAAGTAGAAATTGAATCTGTATTGAATCTATTATTGAAATTGGAATTGAATCTGTATAGAATTGAATCTGTTATTAAAATTAAAATTGAATCTGTGATTGTGTTGAATCTGTATTGAATCTGTGTAACATTGAATCTGTTATTAAAATTAAAATTGAATCTGTGACTGTATTGAATTTGTTATGTTATTGAAATTGAATTTGTAATTTTTGTAATCCAGTTTAAATGAAGGATAGTGTTCAATCTCCCACAATCAATCTTGTACCTCCAGAATCCTCTAATTCTCAAATGAATCCCCTCTTAGTAGAACCCGAACCTGAACCTGAAGCTAAGCCTCCTAGACCCCCAAAGAGAAAGAGTAAGGGTGGAGGGGGGAGAGCATCATCCACAGTTTGGGATCATTTTGACAAGGCTGTAGGGACAGATGGGAAACGTAGAGCCGTATGTAAATATTGTAAGAAAGAGTATATGGCTGACTCTAGACTTCATGGGACTAGCAATTTGAGGAGTCATACACCTAAATGTAAAGAATATCCAAATAGGGATACAGATGGTCAACAAACATTAAATCTTAAACCGAAACAAAATGAAGAGGGTATTGAGGTTGTAGCAATAATTTTTAATTTTGATACTTGTAAAAGGGCTCTTGCAGAGATGGTGGTCATTGATGAGTTGCTATTTAGATTTGTAGAGGGTGTTGGGTTTAGAAGATTTTGTAATGTCATGAAACCCAAATTCACACCAATTCCCTCTCGTCAAACCATATCTAAAGAAGTGCTTAACATATTCAAGAATGAAAGGGATAAGTTAAAGAAGGCCATGAAGGGTCGTATAATTTGCTTTACTACGGACACTTAGACATCTATTCAGAATTTGTGTTACATGTGTTTGACTGCTCATTTCATTGATGATAACTAGAAACTTCAAAAAAGAATCATAAATTTTCAACAAGTTGAGGATCACAAAAGAGAAACATTGGGTCGAAAAATTGAGTTGTGTTTGATTGAGTGGAACATTGATAGCATATTCACCTTAACAGTTGATAATGCTAGTTCTAATAATCTTACCATTCAATATTTGAAAACGATAACCAAAGATTGGAAGGGGATTATTTTGCAACATGAGTTTATTCATATGCGTTGTTGTGCACATCTTCTTAATCTCATTGTGAGTGATGGGTTGAAAGAAATAGACAATTCTATTGCCAACATTAGACTTGCGGTGAGATATGTGAGGTCTTTTCCTCATAGGCATGATGTTTTTAAGAAGTGTGCGGCCACACTCAAACTTGATTCAAAAGCTCTTGTATGCCTAGATGTACCAACTAGGTGGAACTTTACCTATTTGATGTTAGAGATCGCCGAAAAGTATGAGAAGGCTTTTAACCGATTGAAGTTTGTGGATTCCAATTTTGAACCTTATTTCAAGGATGTTGATGTGTCACGACCCAAACCCGCCTCTATGGGTTTAGCACCGTAACCGGCCAGTAATCCGTGATTACCGAAGGCCTGCTTAACAGTAATAACAGTAATACAGAGTACAGGGGCTGGCGGAAGCCAAAACAGTAATAAAAGATGTCCAATGAGCTGTCACAGTTTGTATGCAAAAGACCTTTCATATATATTCACATTCAGAACAAAAGCAGTATGTACAAACATCATTTACAAGCATTCAGGTTAAGGACCAAATCTCTACCATAGTAGTACAGTACCAGTCGATACAGTATTACAAAACAGAGACAGAAGGGTGAACTGAGACATCCCAAAAAGCCTAAGATTGAACACACTTGGAACCTCGCGGTGAGGCACGTTGGTTGGCTTGACAAAAAGGGAGTTTCACTCAACGCTCCTAGCTCTGATCCGGTGCCTGGACACCTACATATATATATAAACAGTGAGCTAAAACCCAGTGAACAACATATGCGTAAAGAGGTTAGGAATGAATGTCCTTTCAGTATTTAAAACAGTTATTCGATCATAGCAGTCATAAGTGGTACATCCAATAGCAAACAGTATAGTAGGTCTTATCAGACCGAACAGTCAGTTGATGGCCATCATATCAGTAAACAGTAGTGGTTCCGAACATGGGAACTGATAGAGATCTCTGTGACAGTAGCAGTACAGTGCAGTAATAGTAAATTGCTATGGACGCCACGAATACAGTTCGCAAATAGGACAAGCATTCCTTCAGTAAGAAATATCATTTCAGAAAGCAGTACAGTTGATCATTCAGAAACTATTCATGATTGAATATATCTTTACAACATTGTTACTCACAGAGCACTAGGCTACAGTTAGGCTAGAGCGTCCTCGGCTGCCAACCCTACAGTTACAGAATGAACACATACTAAGTTATACACTTGGGAATCAATGATTTAGTCCCTATCTTGACTCAGTGTGGTTCTACATCAGTATCCTCCTTAAGATGCCTTAAACATGTCCTAGGAATGCCTAGGATGGAAAGAGGATGCAAAGATGCACTTTAAAACACTTTTCAAAATTTGCTGAAACAAGGGTCCACGCTCGAGCGTGGCTTTCTACACTCGAGCGGACATGCAGAACAAAGGAGCTCTGCTCGAGCGTGGATTGCCCCGCTCAAGCGGACTGTAAAATCATGCAAAAGTACTGGATGCATGCAATTCATGCTCGATGGACACTCGATCCCCGCTCGAGCGTGAGACACAAGTCCTCGCTCGAGCGTGCATTCCCTCGCTCGAGCGGACTATAAACACATGCAAAGTACTGGATACACGCATTTTACGCTCAAGCATTACTTTTCCCGCTCGAGCGGACTGTATGAACTTAGAGTGTACGCTCGAGCGTGAAGTCCTACGCTCGAGTGTGGGTGCAAATTCTGGAATTCCCATATTGAACCTTCAAGCTCAAAATCAACTTTTAAAGCATTAAATTCGATCCTTTTGGGCTAATTTTCTGGAAAACACCTTAAAACCCATATTACAACATGTTTTAAAGATCAATTTGCAAAATCAAAGCCCAAAGGTAGTTCAATTAAACACAATTTCAAGGAAAATTTCAAGAACATGATGAACATATGACATACATGTGTTCTAATGAGTTCAAAGCTTCTACTATATGCTTCAAAGAGCCAATTCTCTCAAAAACATGATGGATTCATGGACTTCAACCAAAATGTAAACATGCATGTAGGAATACCCATGAAAACAACCTCAAAACTTCAATATAAGAACATGCATGCATGATTTAAGCTTCAATTCAACAATCTTAACCAATTTTAGACTTTAAAACTCTAAACTTCCATGAACCATGCAACACATGACTTAATTTAACAATCAAGAAGATGATTCTCCTACCTTATGCCTTGAATTCAAGATGTAGAAGTTCAAACATGCAATCCTCCCTTCAAAGCTTCTAATTCCAAGCAAGAATTCTAGATGAATTCAATGTCTCCAATTCTCTAGCTCTCTCTCACGTTTGGTCTTGGAGGGAATGAAGAATGATACAAGACTAAGCTTCAAACAACATTTGGTGAAGTGGCCCACTAGATGGCAAAAGAGTAATAAACATAACTAGTGTAGTTCAACATTATTTAATCTAATTGAATCATACCAAATCAAATTTCAATTAAACATACCATAAAATCATATAAATTCTAATTAACATGAAACACTAATCAATTTTCAGATTCGGCCGCTGATAAGACCTTTAATTTGCAATTTAAAACATAAAACATGAACAGATCAATTAACAGTCAAACAGATAGAAATGTGTTTAACTAATACACTTCAATCAATCAGTCAGAATTTTAGTCAATCAGTCACTTAACATGCTTAATCATAGATTAGCACTAATCAGTGGTATTATCAGTAAACAGTGGTGAGGGTTGTCACATGATGGTAGCATAAGGAAAAGTCCGAATGAGTTGGATTGGAAAAAATGTAGAATTTTTTAGAGATTTCTAAAATTATTTTATGTTGCAACTAAGAAATTTTCGGGGTCTCGCTTTGTTACTTCCAATGCTTTTTACAAGGAAATGTTTGTTATTGAAAGCAAAATTAACCAATTAATTTTGGAGGAGGATGATACTTTGAGCACAATGGCAAAGACTATGAAACAAAAGTTTAGCAAGTATTGGAGGGATGGAAGTATGATCAATTTGTTGTTGTATGTTGCGGTGGTTTTTGATCCTACCAAAAAAATAACATACTTGGAGTTTTGTTTTTCCAATTTATTTCATGGAGATAATAAGAAGGTGGAAAAGATGAGATGGTAGACAAGGTTAAGAGTTGTTTGAGTTGTTTGTATAGCCATTATGTCACACTTTATCCTTCAAATGAGAAACTTCTAAGTGTGAGTGAAGTTGTGAATATGGTGGAAGATGATAATGATGATGATCCCTATTCTTTATTTGACTCTCAATTTAATTCCTATTTGGAGGGGCGATGCACTAGTGGATCTACGTTGGAATTGGAACAATATTTATCCGAGGTTGAACATTTTGCAAAGAATCAAACATTTGAGAATCAAACATTTGAGATTTTGGATTATTGGAAGGTGAATGCAACCACATATAGGGTGTTATCAAAACTTGCAAGGGATGTGTTGGCCATGCCTATTTCTACCGTTGCGTCGGAGTCAGCTTTTAGTACGGGATGGCGTATTCTTGACCCATTTCGTAATTCACTCTCGCCTTCTATGGTTGAAGCTCTTGTATGTACTCAAAATTAGCTTCGAAGCAACCTTCCAATTTGGCTTCGAAAGGCGATGGATGATGTAGAGGAATTTAAGCAATATGACTTGGGTAATATGAGAATTTATTTATCTTCATTTTTATTTGTATTGTTCATTTTCTAATGTAAGTTTTATTAATCTTCTCTTGTTGACTCGTAATTAGGTACTTTGGAGTCAAGCTCATTTTCAAGTTCAACCTATAATGTTGATGCTATAATTCATCTCTAATATCCATTTGCTCATTGGTAATTTTTTCATATACTCAACACATTTTCTTACTATATTGAGATGCAATATATAGACATTTGTTTATCTTTTTATTACTTTATTCTTTTGTACTTTTTGTCTCGAAGAAATTATGAAGATTGAAGATTGAAGATTAAAGTTTATATTTTTTCAATTTGTTTTTGTGTAGGGTTCATCAACCAAATGCATGGAATTGGAATTGGAATTGGAATTGGAATTGAAATTTGTGAAAGTTGGATTGGATGTGATTCATGATGAAGTTTGATATTTTAGAAATGTTTTTATTTTATTTCTTGGGTTTGAATTGAATAAAGTTTGACAACAAATTTTTTTTTTTTTTTTATTGCATTTTGGTTTTGGATGAATGTAAGTTAATGAATTTTTATTTTTTTTTGCATTTTGGATGAATATAAGTTAATGAAGAATTATTATTATTATTATTATTTTGTATTTGGGTTAGGAATGATGAATGTAGGATTTTTTTATTTGGGTTATGAATGATGAATGTAGGATGAATGCAAGTTAATGATGAATGTAGATTTTGAATGATTTGTTTAGGTTACAAATTGATTTTGTTGTGTTTTTGATTTTATAAGTTTTTTTATAAGTTTTAATTCATTAATTATTAATGTTGGAGCATTTTAGAAAATGGGAGGAAAAATGTCCAAAATAAATATTGACAAAATGGGAGGGGAAAAAAAAAGGTTTAAAAATAAATTTTTGAAAAAAAATCCAATCCGCAAACCGCTCGCACATCTGCGAATCCTATCCGCACAAACCGCAAACCACATTACGAGCGGTTGCGAGTTGACTTTTCCCCAAACCGCATAGATGCGGGCGGGTCTAAATTGAACCGCAAACTGCCCCAAACCGAACTGCGAACACCTCCTCCCATCTACCAACATAAAGACAAATATGTTCAACACTATATCAAGTTACACCAAAAAAAAAAATGAAAAAAACCCCATACTGTTAAAATTAATAGAAAATTTTACAAGAAGAATAACATAAACATATTCGGCCTGTTTTGAAACATAACTAAATGCACCCAACAGAAATACATAAATTAACGTCCAAAGCAAAAAAAGAACCAACTAGTTTGGAAAACAACACAAGGAAAAAAAAAATTGTTCTACAAAACAATTTTCGCAAAACAACACAAAAAAAAAAAAAAAAAAACTACGTCCAAAGCATAAAAGTTCACAAACATTTGAAGTACAGTTTTATGGCAGTAATAAAAAACGATAATCGAAGTGCAAAAGCTTAATCCATGTCAACCACACCATTACTCCCAAACAGACGTACGTCTCGTTCACGATCCTTGCCAACATTGGCCGGTGTGCAGACACACTTCTCTTTCAACCAATTGATAATGTAATCCACGGGGAGGGCCATGATGATGTCCCGATTATCGGGTAAATCCATTATGCTGCATGTGAATGAGAACAACTTACTGCCGGGCTCCAATCCAGGCGTGCTCATTAGCCTTGCAAGATAGTCCCCCACAGTGTTCTCACCCTTCCCAATGATAACATACTGCGTAATTTTCAACTCTCAGCTTTGTTTGATGACTGCTTCTACGAGGTTGTCCATGCTACTAGTGATAGTACCAGGCGCTGCCCACTTGCGACGTTTTGCATTGGCTGATCTGTTGGCGGCTGACTACGGGGGAGCATCGTCTAACAGGAAACTATCCACCACGTTCTCGCCAACAGTGTCATGGCCCGGATGTGGTGGTGTGCTAGCACTGAGAGGTCCCATCTCGCTGTCCTCATTGGCAATGGCCGCAACAGCATCATCATTGCACAGTTCAGTTGGAGTCCATACATGTTTCCTTGTCGCAGCTGCGCTAGAGTACACCCGTTCCATGAGGTCCAAGTGCTCTAGAGGCTTGGTCTTGAACTTAGCACATTGGTTGTTCATCTGAGATAAAAGAAAACACATATGTAAGTAAAGGTAACAATTTATTTGTAGGGCTGCAAGTGTAGCAACAATGACAGTAAAAACAAATAACACTAAATTACGTAATTGAGAATGTGCATCAATTAATTGTACCTTTATAGTTCAAAGGATTATATGAAATAATTCTGAAACAATAATTGTAACCATACAATTAATGTAAACATGGCAAGTTGTGCGGTGCACAAGAAATAATAAATAAAAATGTCACAACTAATAATGAAAACATTAAAATAATTATTGTAAATGTGTCACAATTAGCTGGAGTTCCACATTAGTATATTAAGGAATTGCTTTGATTTTTAAAGGTAGTTACGTAAACTTATGGCACCACCAATCACAAATACTGGTACAAGATTAATGGGAAAAATAAATTATTGCACTACATAATGCTTGTATTTTGGCCCACCAATGGTCAGGTGCGTGAACAAACCCGTCTCATGGTCGTACCCAAGCCCTGTCAAGCCTTGATTGGCATTCTCTAGCTTCTTCCACGCAACCTAATCTTTCTTCAAGTTGTCAAATTTGTTTTTCATTTGTTTGGCCGAATGTAGCAGTCCGATTTTGTCCAAAAACTTGTTGGCAACGTTCTTATACCCAATCATCAACAATCCGTAAGGTTGTCGATTACTAACGTCCATTTCAACAATGACAAGTTGTAGAAACAACTTTGTATTGTCACTGTTGAACTGGCATTTATGGATTGGTTGTTGTTGGGTTGCTGTTAGGGGTGAGCAGCGGATATATCGATCCGCCAAAACCGACCGAACCGAACCGATCTGCCGCATTTTGGACGGATGCGTGATGACGAACGGACGGTTGCGGATTGATTTTCTCCAATCCGCCAATCTGGCGGACGGATGACGGATTTGAGATTCCTTTAGCCGCAACCAAACCTCCAAACCGCGAGCACCTCTAGTAATTTATAAGACTTTATGTTTTCAGTTTGTTTAAATATTTTGTTTATGTTTCCAATTAAAAAAGAGTTTAAATATTCTGTTGAAAAAAAAATTTCAACTTGAATATCTTTTTTGAATTGAAAAAAATAAACGTATTATTTATCTATATTTTTTGGTTTTTAAATCTATCTCTAAAAATAACAAATAGAAAATATGATATATGCTGGTTGATTTTTGTTTTCAAAAATAGATATAGATGTAACAATATAGAGACATACAATTTATACTACTGCTCTGTTCATGATTTTGGTGGTTTGAATTATTTTTATATTTTAAGAATCACAGATTGTAATACTTTATGTGGATGAGGCATACTGTGATTGTAGTATGTGGATGAGGCATGCAGTAATTGTGATATTCTAAAG
Organism: Camellia japonica; assembly: GCA_030407325.1. Taxonomy (NCBI): domain Eukaryota; kingdom Viridiplantae; phylum Streptophyta; class Magnoliopsida; order Ericales; family Theaceae; genus Camellia; species Camellia japonica. The sequence continues at coordinate 8,443,486 of JAPPVO010000031.1, read as the reverse complement.
TTTCAAACTTTCTTGCTTTGGATGAGGCATGCAGTGATTGTAATATTTTTTTAAGTCATTGACTGTAATACTTCTTTTTTTTTTTTGGAGAAAGTGCACAAGTTGAATTATGTTGAAAATTTATAAAATTTTAAACCGCTAAACCGATTCGCATCCATCCGTCAAACCGCCAATTCGCTCAATCCACATCCACCGGATTGGCGGACGGATGCGGATTGATTTTCTCCAATCCACCAATCTGGCAGACGGATGGCGGATTGAAGGTTTCGTGGCCGCAACCGACCCGCGCCCACCCCTAGTTGCTGTGACAGCCTTACCTCGATTCTTGGAAAGAGTACGGGGTGATGAATGGTTCGTTGCCATGAGTAATGCGATTGGTGTACCAGGAGTTCTAAAAAATGCAATCCTGCTTGTAAAGTTAATGATGTATCAGTTTCAGAAAATTAGAGTATATATGTTTTTCATGTCCAAATCCGAAATCGAAGTCCATAGACAATTATTGAAGTTATACATGTACTAGTACAAAACGCCAAAAGACAAAAACGATTTCTATAACACGTTGCGAAAATGTTATGCAATATAGGACGAACACATTACAGACAACAACTACATAGGTGATACAAAATGAAACGTAAATGTAACAACATCCATGACAATGCATTAGATATGAAACAACAATACAAAAACAACGACGCACAAAACACTGACGAAAGTCCTAAGCATACGTAGGCTCTGATCTATGCAAACAACGTTTGCACGTAACCCCATATCAACAACATTAGGTGGGTGGTCAGTAGCAAATCTTTCGCTGCGAAACTCGTCACACCAACCAACCCACGCAATACATCGCTGTAAAGACCCAAATTTTTAGCCCAAATGATAATATAACAATCATGGTTCTTTCAAGGAAAACCGAATATAAATTTTCAAACTTACATTACATGATACAATAGTTTTTCATGCAACAATACATTAATCCAACAATAAGTAAATAAATAAATAAATAAATATCCCCAAGGGTTTACAAGTTTCCAAGGCTAGAGCCTGGTCACACAAAACGGTTATTCAAACCCACACAAACACAGCTCTTGGCTTACACATAGAGTCACAGCAAAATGAGAGCATTGTACTCCCAACACACATACTTCCATGGCCCTAGTTGGGTGGAATCACCACATCTTTTCCTGCACAAAAATCCCGTAGGGTAAGCATAAAGCCTAATAAAAATTCTTAACAAAGTATATACATTTTATACAAGTCTCAAGAGATTAAATGCATATACCATGCTATGCCCTTTTTGAAGATAAATCACATTTTTCATCTTTTGAAAACCATCATACTCAATGATATCATGCAATTTCAATTGTTCAAAACTTAACAATTTATTTCAAGGGCGGTAAATACGACTATGGTAATCCCTAGATCGGTGTTTGTAAGTAGACTATACAAGTACTACCAAATTGTCATTTTTACCGGTATTAACCGGAAGGCTCGACACCTATTCGCGCGGGTTTTCGGTCTTTCATCCCGGACTCTCAAGCCAACTTATTCAATATCATTTACACCACCTATCAAGACTTATCAACGTATTTACCCCAAAACCATTCCATGAAAACTTGTTTCTCAACATTCTTTTCTCAATGCAAGTTTTCAAATCAACTTTTAAAGTTTAATGTAATCAAATGAATTGATATGCCAATTTCACAGGATGAATATAAATACTTTTAGTCCAATTCATCATCCAAGGAATAACACAATTCCCTCTTCTCAAGTATCCTCAACAATTAGTCATTTCAAGACTATTTCAACGTTTTGACCAATAATTTCCAAAATGAACAACAATTCACATATTCCCTGTAATTCATCATTTATATAAATATAAATAAGAAAATTTTCAAATATCCATTTATTTTGACACATAAAATAAATATAACAATATCATTCATGAATTTTAAGTCTCTTTTAAAAAAATCTCCAAATTCTAGGTTTTCTTACCAAAACTATACAACTCAAATCTTTTGAAAGAAAACTTTTCAAAATAATATTTTCTTCAATCAACGAAAATCAAAACCCAAAGATCATTTTAAAAGAACAAGAGACAAATCCACTTTCAAGATCACTAAACTTTTTGAATCAACAATTAATTTTCAAAGCTATCGAAAGATGATTTTGAAAATCATATAGCTCTTGCAAAAATATATATAAAATCCCTATCTCAAGTTTTGAAGAAGAAATGAGATGAAACCCCCAAAATCAACGATGTCGAAACTCGATCTTTACCGCTCACAACAAAGCCCTCGAGAAGTTAACCAACTTTGACAAAGAATATATGGCAGAACTCTAATGGATTTTGAGAAATTAAGGTTTTGATCCAATTTGGTGTAGGGAAATGTAGAGAGAAGGGAGAGGAAAGGGTTTTTAGAGATAGAGAGATATACAAATATACAAAAGTGATCTGAAATATCAGATTCACGAACTGATATAACATGGTTCGCTCGAGCGTGGAAAGCCCCGCTCAAGCGTCAAACACACTTTCCCAGTACTTTTGTAGACAGGTCAAACTTCTGAAACCAAACATTCTCCGTTCGAGCGCATAAACGGCTACTCGAGCGGATAAGTAACTTTTAATGCATTTTGCATTTTTGATTCGGGGGCGCTGCCCCTCAACCCCGCTAGGGCGCTGCCCTAGGACCCGCCAAGGGGCGTTGCCCCCTGAACCCCCGCGAGTTGACCGGGCAGCTCGATCCCCGCCAAGGCGCTGCCCTTGGACCTGCCAAGGGGCGCTGTCCCCTGGACCCCCATGAACTGACCAGGCAGCTCGATCCCCGACATACTCAGCAAAGTGGCAAAACTAGGATCGCTATAATCGCTGCCTTACAAAAGTAAAATAGATAGTTAGACTGCATACTATGCGACATAACGACAAATGAACAAACACATGACTAACTACATAAAAGAGGGGCAACACAGACGCACCGTACGACTAGGGTTATTGGCAGATCTGGATATTTTGACAACGCAATGTCCAACGCCACATGCACATACCCTCGGTGGCCATGATGAAGTGGCAATTGACATGGAGGATGCCATCTCTATAATCTTTTTTTTTTTTTTTTGAACATGTTATAAATTGAACTAATTTGATGTAGTGTGAAGAATTAAAGAGTAAAATTGATAGAATTAAAACTATATGAACTAAGTCAATACAATAACAAGAATCTCATGTATTGGACAGTTTTTTTTTTTAATGACATTTAAGTAATATAGTTTGTACAAATTAGATTATTGTTTGCCTTCTTTAGTTGATGAGTAGTTTTTTTTTTTTACCTAATGTTCAGTTACAAAAGAGGCTGAATGTATCTTCTACACAGTTGTTGTATCAGTCATGTCCATTTCAAGCTGGAATTCTCTTTGTCTTAGGCCCATAGGTTGATCAATGCCTCACCAATCAAAATGTCTTTGCTCAAAATATTCCTATTGTCTTGGTAACTCAAATTTTGCCATCCTCTTTTCCTATCTTTTATGCATGCATAATATATATTTATATATATATATATATATATCTTGGCACGGGAGTTTCTAAAATTATTTTGGTCTCTTCAAATATTCAGTTATGGCCTAATATTTTCAAATTCTATATGATTCAATTATTGTGATTGTTTTAAACCCAAAAATATATGCAAATCGTACATACAAAAATTTGTAGTCGCACATATTTGCCTAGTAACCATGCACACTATACATTATCAACAAATAAATTGTATATAAAATCAATACAAAATTATATGACAATTCATGATTTTGTCATTTTAAAACAAAAATTATAACAAAAGCATCCATCCTCTATGCAATTTTTTTTTTTTCATTTATTTGTATAGTGATCGATAGAAAGCCGTCAATAGCAACGGCGGGAGAACTCCGTAGCGAAACAGACATGGAGTTGTTTGTCTGTGTTCATAGAACACTGACCCCTAAAGATTGGAAATACAACATCACAGAGGGCAAGATCTGACAAGTGAAAGCAAATATGGAGCAATTTTTTTGGCGTACAAATGTTATATACCAACTGATCCCTTGTTTTTTAAATGAATTTTCCATGAAAATTGTTTTGTACATACTTGTGAAAATACCACAACGGATGAGGGTTTCTGGGCTTACCTGATACTGCAGATCCGGTGATGGTAAGGACATGGACGACGATTCCAGAGGCAGCGACGGCTACGTCGTGGGTTGTTAGAGGGAGTTGCAGAGTAGTGTAGTGGCGAGAAGGAGGAAATCACAGTAGCGGGGAGGAGGAGGAAATTAGCAAGTGTTTTGCCCTAGGCCCCAATTTGTTAACATGGAGGGTAGTTACATAATTTTATAGGTTTGCATTTTTATCACTTTCCAAATGGTTTTGTTGCGTTTTTGGCTACCTTTGCTTTTTTTCGCATTCATGAAAACGCTGCTTTTTACTAATCTTCCCAAAATGGAACATAATATATAATTTTTCTATATATATTCATTATCATATAAACTCACCTATTTATAAGTGATAAAACATTCACTATATACCACCATTATTCAACACACTATGTGGTTTACCACATGACATACCATACTTTCCACATGATAAAACTTTCCTCTATTTTTACTTTGGTCCAAAACTCATTAGAATTCTAATTATATATCTTTTGATGATTATCTAAATATTTCACAACAATCTCATTTTTATTAAAATTTCAAATAGTGTAATTAACTTAAAAATACTAAAAACTAGCTAATAGAGTGAATGATCGAGGTTTAATTTTTGTATTAGTTGATAGTAGGTGATCAGGGTCGGCTCTCAGACCGAAGGATTGCTCAACTTAATAAGATTTTTATTTTTTATTTATTTTTTATTCAGGTGAAATTTGTACATTTAACATGTTGATTCGTCTGACTGAGAATTAATCGAACACAAGGATTTGAGGTCTTCCTTAAGTTACCATACAAACTTAACAATAACTATGAAAAAAATATTAAAAAATAAATAAATATAAATAATTTTTGTAAATCAAAGTATAAACGCAGCGGATGAAAAATTATGGTCATACCTTTATCTTCAGAATCTGAATTGAAGGATCTCGTGGGTAAATCACGTGCTTCCTAAATCTGATCAATCAACCCAGCAATGGAGTGATATTACAGAATGAATATCACCCACACAAGTCACAGTGCAAAATGACTCTTGATCGTTGTATTTTGGGAGAGAGTCAGTATATGGGAAAAAACATACGACATACGTTGTTTTTTTCTTAATCACCCATATCCCATATTATCAGATATATAATATGTTTATCTCATTTATCCATATCAGTTATATGACATAATATAAGATATATCATCTATCCATATCAATTATATGATAGATATATATATATCCTGAGTGGTTATCCAAATAGGTTTGAATTTGAATTCAAAACCCATTTGGATAAGGTTCAAAAGATTCAAAAGGTCATGCCACATGGGCGCCCATTTCTAACATCTCCCACTCGCACATGAGTTGGCATGACACTGCCACATCTCTATCTCAATCTCCCCAAAAATGAACAATCTCATACTAGCCAATGCACCGTGCGACCGCTGAGAACACCTGCATGTGGGAGCTCTATACTAGAAACTCAAAATGAGCCAGCATAGAGACATCAACCCAAAAAGAACAGAAATAGTGTCTCATATACCCCAAACCCATCTAATTACACCGGTCCAAAAAACATCTCTAATTCCTCAAAAAGAGCATGTTTGACCCTCTCAATTCTTGCAATATATTCACACTCAATCCGCTTCTCATACAGAGCGATGTGAGTTGCCGGCAGTGAATATACAACAGTGGTGTAATACTAGATGATCTTCCCTTTGCCCTCATGCCATTTAGTTTAGGATTGACCGCTTTCCCAGTGATGTCCCTTAAGGCCGAATCATACATGACCGCAGGCAACATACCAAAGTAGCAGAACATCAATCCCTTACCTTATGACATAGTCAAAAGTCACAAAAGGGTACATAAATGAAAGTCATATCAATAATGACATGTAAGACTCACACGGTGAGGAAACAAGGATCCATTCTCTCACCTGATTACTCAGTCGCCAAGCACATATAGTATGAATACATGTTACGGTGGAGTAACTCTTCCAAAAGAGTGACATCATCCTTGATACACCGTACAGATATTAGTCTAGTCGCTTTCTAGCGCCTAACCCGAATTCTCTATTTGCTCGCCTTCCAGGCGCCAAATGAGATCTCGCATCTGGCTAATCATAACAGGCACAACATGGAAAGTGGGTACTAACATCCATGTTTGGTCCTTAACACGACCTCATCTTGGTTGTAACCAAGGCGACATATATAGTGGATTATTTAAGCCTCTCTTAGCTTCAAATAAAAATAAACCATTAGCCTCATCCTTGCTCGCTCCCAAGCGCCAAGGGCGATTGCTCGTGTGAGTGAGCCAATCTTGCCTGCTGACATCATCATCTACTAATCATTATGACACAAACCATAATAGTGTCAACATCCCATCATCTCAAAATAAGTGATCGATTTTAAAAAAAATTGACCACAGCTTGCGCAATTCTAGATTCCAAACATAAGCCTTATCAGCACCTCTTGCGATAAGTATATACAATGGAATCTACCATGTGCGCCTCACATGAAGTGATTCAAGATCACAATTCTAGATTCCAAACATAAGCCTTATCAGCACCTCTTGCGATAAGTATATACAACGGAATCCACCATGTGCGCCTCACATGAAGTGATTTAAGATCACTACCTCGTGCGCAATAACCTCTCTAAAGATATTTTGGTGACCAATTTGCGTTCATTCTTGATGCGCCCAACTAGCGCATTGAATCTTACAAGGAGCAAATTAATATACTACTAGTAAAGCATTCTATCCACAGTCTAATGAGCAAGGTCAATGTCTAAACAACTCAGTTGACCATTTACCCAAGATAACACTTATCATGCCGAATACGCCCACAAAACGTACTTTAGGTCCCACAACAAAGAAAAAGATCAAGGAATATAGGTCATCTGTTTCTCCCAAAGAAAATACGAGAATACACTCAATAGTTAAGGCTCTGGCTTTTACCGATATGTAAGTCAATGGGTTTGCAATTTTGCATCTAGAATCATTCTAGGATATTCCTTATGTAAGTCATCGAAGACAACCCGAGAATTTTCCCAAAACAATCCCTAAGGATCATACATCTGAGCATATAAATTACATCACCCATGTCCGTCATATCTAAAATAGAGGACTGCCCAACCTAGGTGGCGACAACCTTATAAATTCCTGGCTCATAATGACTAAGTAAAGAAAAACTTCTTTTGGACCATTGATCATGCCTCAGTGGTCTTCATCGATCATCGTTGGCCTATCATGGCTTGACGAAATCTAAGAACCACTATTTGGATAACTGTTTTAGGCTGTAAAAGATTTATTGGAACTAGCAATCTTTTTGCACTCCTAACTTTTCACCATAAAAGCAGAAGGTAAATCCCTACGGATCTACTTATCCAATTCTCTAACGAGAAAGTTGGGTCACAATGTCCACAAATCAATATTCCGAACTTATGTCAATCATAGCCTAAGTCAAAATAACCTCACTCCCCAGGAGGAAGTCTTCTCATGGTCTACACTTTCCTCAATGGTGCGACTTTTCGATATCTAGCGAGCCTTATGCCTCAACAATGACTATCCAAATTACGCATAACTTTAGAACAGTTTCGCGTCATAATGGAAAGTCAACCAAATTATAGAAATGGTTAATTCTCAAAGACTTTGTCTTAAACTGCGCAACATTAATCCACTTTCTAAAAACAGGGGACTAGAGCCTTTGGCATTATCCTAGGCTCTTTATCATCTTGCGGAGCAATCATGAATGTTTCTCTCTCAATCACCTAGTGATGACGTAGAAAATTTTCACATTCGCTACCACGCAACTAAGAATGTAGAGTATTCTTCTCTAATGGAGTAATCCATTAGTAGGCACATCACTCCCACTGTCCCTAGGATATTGGAAATTTCTTTCCATTCTCAACTAGGCTACATAGAGCACTATGCTTAGAATTCTCTATCTTATAGAGTTCCAAAAACTCTATTCACGTCACCTTTACTAATAAAACTTTATGTGACTTAGTTACACGACCACAAAGCTGCTTACCTATATACACATGACCCGGAGGGTTTACATGACCGCAAACAATAATGCGCCACACGACCCTTTGTGTTTACAAGACAGCATACAATAATGCGCTATAGAACCCTAGGTCTTAACTTCGCAATCTTATGAGAAGTAAAATAAAGATAAGCTGCTTAACGGTTACAGATCGCCCATAAATGGCTCTCCGCTAACCCATTACTCAAAATGGAGTGTAAAATCTGATATGGAGGGCACTTAGTTAGGGATATAGGCAATAAACTAGTGCAATTCCCAATTGGGAAACATTTTGTGCCATTATCCACCTAACATTAACAATATTTAATTTCTTATCTCTACTACACCATTGTGCTGTTGAGTACTAGGAATAATCAATTTTCTAAGCATCCATCTCTCTTCACAGAGTTTTCTAAAATAACTCAAATAGATACTCGCCACCTTGGTCAAAACTAAAGGCACGAAAGCTATTATCTAATTGATCTCAACCTCATATGTGCAATGTCAAAAATCATCTCAAAACTTTTGACTTATGGGAGATCAAATACTCTTGACTCAGATACGTATCGTAATCTATAAATGTGTCGAGATTGAGGCTTAGCTATCATACCCTTACACATATCTAGTCACAAATATCATAGTGGACTAAATGCGCCACAACAAATGACCTTCTACGGCTTTCCTACTTACTTGTGCGCACCCATTGTGAACAAAGTTACACATTCACATGAGAGCAGGATGTCATGAGCGAGTGGGCCCGAGAAGGCCTACTCAAACCATCGTGTCATCATCTTATTAATGTGATTAAGTATAATAAGCCACTGGTTCATGACCAATGTCATAAACTAATTCCAATCATCTTAATGTGTGAGTTCTCGAAGACAAGTTTTAAAGGTTTAGGCCCAACTAGGTAATGACTAACGACTAATTCATATTCACTAGATCATAAAAGGATGTCATGGAGATATCAAGTGCGCCTAAGTCGCAAATTTAACTAGTAAGTGCTAATCCCCTGTACCTTCAAGTCAATTTTATTCTCCATACACTTTACTGCATCTAGTTGAAAGATGACGATACTCCTCTTGCCATATCTATTTCTCGCTTCATAGTTACTTGCAATTAATTCTACTATCCACAAGAAGGAGAGAATAAGCTATCAACTATGACAGCTCCTGAAGTAACTTAAGCGCGAATTAGGCTAAAGAGTCTAATTCAACACAATGCTCTCACGAGCCATGCGTCAAATTCTTAGAGTCATAACAACCTTGTCGGCCTTAACCTTTTCATTATTATGCTACAACGTTTGCGCTTAGTGGTAAACGTTATTAAAAAACGTTAGCTTAGCTAAGGAATCATACAAAGAAGCCCCTCCTCATGTCTCACACTCCAGTGTGGAAACAGTAAGTGTCCAGACTTAGACAAGTTGGCAATGCTAATAGATTTTGCAGCCACTAAGCGCTAATCTTTTCACTTAGTATTAATAGATTTTGCAGCTTTTAAGCGCTAATTTTTTCACATAGTGTTAATAGATTTTGTAGCTTCTAAGCGCTAATCTTTTAACTTCACGTGATATTTCAACGCACACTATTATAGTGCATGAAATTTTGCTCCATCCACTTCCAATAATTGGGTAGAGAGCAAAACACTGCTCATACTGGCTACTCGTCTTACACTTAATGACTAATTTATTTAAGCTCGCATTTCTTGGATGACGTGACTCTTGAATGTTACTTCATCCAATGATGTAACATTATTTACAAGTCAAATTACAAAGTCAATCCGCACAGCTCAGTAGTCAAGATCATATACAGATCTATTAAGGGCTTACTATTTTCATAACTCCAAAACTCGCCAACCAAAACTACGTAGCGTGCCGCTAACCATAGCGCACACATTAGTTTTTATTATACCAAACAAGGTAACAAAACCACGGCGACTTTGAGTCATGTTTCCTTACTTTGGCTCAATTGAGGCTTGACCTAAAGTCTCTAAGACTTTTGCTCATCTAAAGAATGGGATTACATTGTTCACATTTGAACATCTTTACTAAGTCTAGGTCAACCAATTAACTTCCATAAGCTAAGTCAATTTAGAGAGAAATTCGCATTGGGATTAATTTGATTAGCAGAATATAATTTTGCCACAAAAATCTAAATTAAATAGTGACAATATTACACAAGTCGCAAGATCGAAAATCCGCTATACTCGTAATCATTTCTTGCGCCACAGGTGACAATTATCCAAAATTTAATTTAATTTATGCGCAAAATATTGGTTTTCGGGAGTTAATCTACAAAGATTTCTCTCAACAGAATAACCTCCTACTGACTATGGCATGTCTAAAAGCATGATAAATTTTTTTAATTCCATACAATAGCATCATAATGTAGATTCACAACCAACTCATGCTATGTCACAATTAATAATGGAAATTAAACAAATAACAATTAATCATGCTATTCTAATTACAACATATTATAAACTCTAGGAAAAAAATAATAATATGCTGTATTTAATATTCAAATTATTCCATAATAGAAAGTATATCACTTCTGAAAATTTCAGGAATTTTCTCGTATTTTCTTAAATTTTAAATAACCAATAAACACACATAAAATTAGAAATAAATATTCCAGAATTTGGTAAAATGAAATAACCATACCAGTAAATAGTAAACTACAACAATAGTCTACAATAAAAAATTCAGCCCCAGAAACTTAATCATGCAACACCAGATGCATTTTAAAGCAGAAATAATGAATTATTATTTCAGGAAAAATATTTTTTATTTTCATAAAATTTTGAAACTTTTACAGAATATAGAAAATTTAATTCTAAGTCTAATGGTCCTAACCACGCTTAAAACAAAGCTATAACGAATTAATTATGACCATTTAACGCGGTTCAGAATTAAAAACAAAACAAACAGAGCCTTAACTTCAGCAGCCAAGCCGGCGGAGAAAAACGGCGCAGCTCAGCGCGCGGCTCATCTGCGGCTCAGCGCGAGGCCTAGCAGGCGACTCAGAAGCCGGCTCAGAGAACGGCTCAGCGCGCGGCTTAGAAAACAGCCCAGCGAGCGGCTCAGTGCACGGCGCGCGTGTGTGGCGTGGACGGCGCGCGAGTGGACAGCGCGGCTGACGCGCGTGGCAACGTGTGCCCACTGCTGACAACGTCATCTGGCGCGTGAGGCACACACGCCGCCTTCTGGGGTGTTTTCTGGTCCGATTTCGGTACTCCCGAACTCCATTTTTCATAACAAAAATATTTATGGCATCAAAAATCACATTTAATGAACAAAAAAATGAGGTGTACCACACTCTCAATCTAATGGGAGTTGAAATTTTCCTCCTTTATAAACATTCATGTATATAATGTGTACATATATATATAAAAAATATACACATGATTAGAGAAAACACGAAAATATCCATTCATGCTCTGATACCAATGTAAATCAAAGTATAAATGCAGCGGATGAAAAATTATGGTCATACCTTTATCTTCAGAATCTGAATTGAAGGATCTCGTGGGTAAATCACGTGCTTCCTGAATCTGATCAATCAACCCAGCAATGGAGTGATATTACAGAATGAATATCACCCACACAAGTCACAGTGCAAAATAGCTCTTGATCGTTGTATTTTGGGAGAGAGTCAGTATGTGGGAAAAAACATACGGCATACGTTGTTTTTTTCTTAATCACTCATATCCCATATTATCAGATATATAATATGTTTATCTCATTTATCCATATCAGTTATATGAGATAATATAAGATATATCCAAATATGTTTGAATTTGAATTCAAAACCCATTTGAATAAGGTTCAAAAGATTCAAAGGTCATACCACATGGGCGCTTATTTTTAACAATTTTATTTATCAACCTAATGATGAATTCATTATAAAGTTTTAATACTCAATTCAAACTATAGAACAAAACCTTTAGACTTAGCTTGAGAATGCACCTAAGCATTATTTTCACATACCAATTTGGTATTGACTCTTAAGTACAGTGATGCTAAATATAATTAATTTTACAAAAAACTAATCGTTATACGTTTTATCGAACATAAAGTCCGTTGAAAAAAATCAAATCCACACTATTTTAAAAATAATTACTAAATTCATGTTATTTGTTTCGAAAATATTGAATTAAAAACATGTTGTGCTTTCAATACATTTAAAAAAATGAATCATTTTGATTAATTTATTATTAAATTCATAAAATTGAAATTTTCAAAACAAGTTTGATAGTAAATAAATTGAAATACATGGTTGGGATCAAAAGAGGAAATGGACGGCTAAGATCAAGACCACTGTGGGCGCGGGGAGCCGTGTCATTTACATGCGATCAAGAAAATGACCGAGCTTTTGGAATTCCAATCGGCGATCTCCGATGGCTTCGAGAGCTAAAGTGCCAGTGTTCACCGATACTAATTTGGACACTCGCATTGCCTTCGATGTCTCACCAGAAATTACAGCTCGAGATTTCAAGAGTAGGTGTTTGCCCTTCGCTCTAATATATGTTGTGAAAAAACAATTCTTTATGACATTCGGTGATTTGGGTTGTTGGATTTATGCTTCTATTTTTCGTTGTGTTTTGTAAAATCAACAAAGCATAGCATGAACTATTCTGGGTTCTCAAAATTTCTGTATGTAAATTGATGATCTCAGTGGCAATGGGTGTTTGATTTTTTTCTCCTCTGTGTGTGCGGTCTTTAAGGACTGTTTGGTTTTGGCTGTGCTTTTGTTTTCTGTCTAAGTGATTTCCCTCCATTCCAGTTCTGTTGCCTGCCCATCTTTGTGTGTGTATTTGTGAAAAATCAGTTCTTTATGACATTTGATGATATGGGTTCTTGGATTTATGCTTCTATTTTTCGTTGTGTTTTGTAAAACCAACGAAGCATAGCAAGAATTATTCTGGCTAGTCAAAGGTTTCTGTGTCTAAATTGATTATCACAGTGGGTGTTTGATTTCCCCCCTTTGTGTCAGTGTGTTTGTGTGTGGTCTTTAACGGCCTGTTTGGTTTTGGTTTTGGTTGTGGTTGTGTTTTTGTTTTCTGTTCGAGTAAGCGATTTCCTTCCATTCCACTTTCTGTTGCCTGCCCATCTTTGTGTATGTGTGTGTATTTGTGAAAAATCAGTTCTTTATGACATTTGGTGAGATGGGTTGTTGGATTTATGCTTCTAAAATGATGATCAGTGTATTTGTGCGGTCTTTTAGGGCCTGTTTGGTGTTGGTTGTGCTTTGGTTTTCTGTTGCGTGCCCCTCTTTGTGTGCGTGTGTGTGCATATTGTGAAAAATCAGTTCTTTAAGACATATGGTGATATGGGTTGTTGGCTTGGTGCTGCTATTATTCAATTGGTTTTGTAAAACCACGAAGCATAACATTAAATTTTTTGGGTTGTCAAGGTTTCTTTATATAAAATGATGACCAAAATGGATGTTTGATTTTTTTTTTTCCCCTTTGTGTCAGTGTGTTAGTGTGGGCTTTAAGGGCCTGTTTGGTTGTGTTTTTGTATTCTGTTTAAGTGCTTTTCCTTCATTATAGTTTCTGTTGCCTCCCCATCTTTGTGTGTGTGTCACATATTGGTGAAAATCAGTTATTTACGACATTTGGTGATATGGGTTGTTGCCTTGGTGCTTCTATTTTCCATTTGGTTTTGTAAAACCTCGAAGCATTGCATGAACTTTTTCTGGGTTGTCACTTGCCAAGGTTTCTGTATCTAAAATGATGACCAAAATCGGTGTTTTTCATTTTTTCCCATTGTGCCCATGTGTTTGTGTGTGGTCTTTAAGGGTCTTGTTTGGTTGTGTTTTGTTTTCTGTTTAAGTGCATGCTTTCCCTTAATTCTAGTTAACGAAGTGGTGAAGAGTTCATAAACACTGCAACAACTAACAAGTAACGCTCAGCGTGCTGAATTATATTGTGATAAATGGTAAGTAATCTGCCCGACCATTGTTTTGTAGGAGACCTTGAGAGAGCACACTTGATTTGCTTCCCTAAACTTGGAGCGATCAGGGTAAATGGATTAATGGTATGTTATTAGATTGTTACTTCCTTTTCTTGAGTACCAATAATGTACCTGGCACTCTGTTTGTTTCAACAGCAAACATATTTTGAAAAGTGGTTTCCTCATTTTTTATCGTTTAGTATGACAGAAAATGAAAGTCAACATCAAACAAGCATATTTGGGTGGGAAATGTTTCTCACTTTTGAAAGAGAAAAAACATTTTCCAACCTAAAGTCTTACCAATGCCACCATCCCACCACCGTTGCCACCTCCTCCACCGCTAGCACATTAGTTTCAAAAGTTTTCCGTATAAAAAGTTAAATGTTCTCCACTGAAATAAACAGAGCATGGGTTATCTAATATGCTTTCAATGCCACTCATGCTTCAAATTGAGCACTTTTTCTTCTTGTTGCCTCTGGCAGGTGAAGCAAAGGTCATGCTTCTACCACCTTCCTGACTCGTTGCCAATGAAGCATGCTTTCCAGGGCTTAAGAGGAACATGGTTTATTCACGCAGAAGCACGTCCTTGGAGTGATTCTAATGAGTCAGGTTTATCAGAATGTGTTGTTGCAGAAATCAGAGATAGAACTTCTAATAGTATAAAGGTTACTGATTCTCTTGAACCTAAAATCCCGGTGTCAAGTGCGAACAAGAATCATGTGAACTGCAAAAGAAAGAAAAATGGGATTAAAAGAATTCCATTCGCGAAAGTTGCACTCCAAGTGATTCTAGCAAACACCCACCGTTCAAAAAAGAAGAAAAGGAAGAGGGTAACGGAAAATTGCTCTCTACATTGTACAGTGAAAGGGCTCAAGAAGGGCTGCCTTAGTAGAAATGGAGGTGACACTGCTGAAGAGAGGGAATTGAGTGCAATATTGGAGAACCATAGTGAGACATTATCAGAATCGTTATCCGTTTCAGACATCATCAAGAAATACTTTTCTGATTACGAGGAGGTGAGTTTAAGCTCCAATTTTACATCTAGAGCAAACCAAAGTCAACGTAAAAAGCGATTGACGACTAGAACAGATAGTCATTGCTCGAAGTCAAAAGTTAGTGGAATTTCACAGTTTACGCCCAAGACTCCTCCAAGAGTGTTGCCTTTTCCGTTGTCTACTGATCTTAGTTCCAAAACCTCAAGGAATATAGTTAAGAGAACTGGAGTTGGAAATCGTCTTGTTGTGGCCTCAAATAGTCTTGGGATATCTGTAAAATCTGCAACGGGTCTCTGTAGATTCGGAGATCGAAAGTTATCAGTGCCCAAATCTAGTTCCTTTGTTAGAAGTATAGTTTTTGAAATTAGTGACAGTGATGAATGAATAATGTTGAGGTAACACTCTCTGGTTAGACTCTCGTGAAATGGATACACTTCTGCGGAGAAGGTTGGACATTGCAGCAAGCCAGTTACTAGTGCTTCAGTAGCTGAAAAGCTTGGAACTTTGAGGGCTTCCATGATTCAGTCTGTAAAATTTTACGTTCATTGACACGATTGGGACCCTTTTTCAGGTTCAGTTTTATATCCGGATATTGTTCGTATGAGGTAAATGATGTCAACAAGGGTACTAAAAAAGTCGATTATATATGACTTAATGCTCTACAGCCAATGTAGGCTGCTAGGCGGAACACATCAGTTTTCGCAATGATGCTTTGGGTTGAGAAGGAATTCCCCAACCCTGTTTGTGTAACCATTTTTTGCTTTGAATCGTCTAATATTTTGTCTTTGATCTATGATTCACGGATATGAACAAGACAAGTATTGTAGCCAAAGCAATGTAGTTCGGATAATGTTTTGTTGAGGTTTGAGTCTCCAGGTTGTTGGTATGAAATGTAGGAAAATGTTGAATGTTTCAGGGAAATTTTTGAAATTGGTCTGAAAATTTCTCGTGTATTTGAGTTTTAAAGTGTTTTGAGTTTGTGTGGAATAAGAAGGATCACAAGTGTGCTTCATCTTGCAAAACCATTTTATGTTGCACGCCAATTTTAAGAACATATTTGATTGTGTTTTCCCGATTCTCATATTTGTTCGTATCCATAGTTAGAACACGTTGTTTGTATTTAAATTTACGAACAAATGTGAGGAGTCGGGATTTCAGTCATTGAGTTGAGATGTTAACAGAAATTGGTCAATTTTTAGTAAGATCGTTAATTTGAAATTTTGATCTACCAATTTGTTCATTTGAAATTTTGTCGACTCCTAAAATTATATTTCCACTTAATTGGTTTAGTTTGCTCTGATTTTAAACAAAATTCAATTGAGTTGATTACAACACACCCTCCAAATAAAAATAAGTAGCAAGAATCAATTATGATAACTTTTTTCTTTCAAAAGTTTGTGAAGCTAAAGGAAGGAATAATCTGACTTTCGGGTAAACCTTTTTCTTGCACCCTTAGGAAAGAAAAATAAAGAATCAAGTTACCCCAAGGAACAAGAAACCAAGTGATTGGTTGGATCAGATTTTAAATGCTTTTCAGATTTTTTCTCTTATAGTTAGATCATGTTTGGCAGTCTACATTTTGATTAAAAAATTTTAAAAATTAAAATATTCCATCATATACATTAATGATTTTTTTTTTTTTGCTGGTATATCTATTTAACTAACAAAATTTATTCTAAATACACTAATTTTTTTTATCTCATAAAAAATATATCAAGTTTTTTTAATTGACAACCATGAATACGTATGAGCATGTGGGATGCCTTTTAAAGTTTAAAAAGGTGTTTTTAATCAATTAAAAGTAAATGTTTACTTTTATTACTCAAAAAAAAAAAAAAAAGGGAAAAAAGAAGTGAATTACATTAATTAGTGGATGGTGGGTTGATTTCACATATTAATCAGTTTAGTGAGTCGAATATTGAATTATCAAAAATTATTTACATATTAAAATTTATATATAACATATAAAATTTAGCATAATTATAAGGATCTTTTTAGTCTAACCAAAACTAACGAAATTAATACAAATGGTGAATAAATACATAATAATCAATGATAAAATACATATTCTATAATAAAAGATATGATAATATCATTTTTTTTTTCTTTATATGACTAGTGAATAATTGATGAAAGTAGAGCAATTAAAGTGTTTTGTAATTAAAATTTTAAATAAATATAATATAATTATGTTAAATTTGTAAGGATCAATGTAATTATTCTAAAATTCTGGAACTTAGTGTAATTTATCAAAAAAATGGCCCAAGTTTGTAGCGGGAATTCTGTAAATATACATACACTACTTCGCTACTAAGCAATGCGCGTCATCACTTTATCTATAGCTTTTTAATTTTAATTTAAATTTTTAACACTTTACATATTCCCTTTAAGAGCATGTTTATTTTTGAAGGATAACACAATGGGATTGGATTATTAGTCTCGATGGATTAATAATCCGTTGTTTGGTATGAATTTTTTAGTTTGGACTAATAATTCCCCGAACTATTAGTCCTATATTTGTGGGACTATGCTATGAGTGGGATAGAAACCATGGGATAACTCATCCCATGGGATTAGCTACTAAAATTACATTTTTGTCTTCTGACATTTAATTATGTATTATATTTAGTAAAATTCAATAAAATTTAAATGTTTCAATTTTAAAATACAATAATTTTATTTGATTTTTATTTTTGTTTTATTTATTTAATTTTTTAAAATAATTGTTTATAGATATTTTATTGATGTTTTATTTTAAAATTTTGTTTATATTTTGTTTAATTTCATTATTTAAATTTTAATAGATTTTTATTTTATTTCATTATGTAATTATTATTATTATTTAAAATAAATTTATTTAAAATTTTAATTAAAAAAAGAACATATATTTTTATTGATATTTAATTTATTTAATTTTTTAAAAATAAATTTATTTAATTGTGCAAAAAACAAAATAAAATAAATTTTTATTTAATCTAGCTAAAAATAATTAAAATATTAAAGCTATGTTTAATATTGTTATTACTTAGTAAATAATTGAAAATGATAAAATAGTCATTTGAGCATTTATCCTTCTCCATAATATCCCAAACAAATTAGGGGTGAGCAACGGATATACCGATCCGCCAAAACGACCGAACTGAACCGATTCGCTGCATTTTGGACGGATGCGTGATGATGAGTGGACGATTGCGGATTAATTTTCTCCAATCCGTCAATTTGGCGGAGGGATGGCGGATTTGAGATTTCTTTGGCCGCAACCGAACCGCCGAACCGCGAGCACCCCTAGTAATTTATAAGACTATGTATTTTTAATTTGTTTAAATATTTTGGTTGTGTTTTCAATTGAAAAAAAGTTTAAATATTCTATTAAAATAAAGTTTTCAACTTGAATATATTTTTTGAATTGAAAAAAATAAACGTATTATTTATCTATATTTTTTAGTTTTTAAATCTAACTCTAAAAATAATAAATAGAAAATATGATATATGATATATGTTAGTTGGTTTTTGTTTTCAAAAACATATATAGATGTAACAATACAGAGACATACAATCTTTACTATTGCTCTGTTCATGGTTTTGGTGGTTTAAATTATTTTTATATTTTAAGAATCACAGATTGTAATACTTTATACGGATGAGGCATGCAGTGATTGTGATATTCTAAAGTTTCAAACTTTCTTTCTTTGGATGAGGTATACAGTGATTATAATACTTTTTTAAGCCATTTACTATAATACTTTATTTTTTATTTTTATTTTTTTGATGAAATGCACAAGTTAAATTGTGTTGAAAATTTATAAAATTTTAAACTGTCAAACCGATTCGCATCCATCCGCCAATCCGTTCAATCCACGTCCACCGGATTGGCAGACGGATGCGGATTGATTTTCTCCAATCCGCCAAACTGGCGGACGGATGGCGGATTGGAGGTTCCGTGGTCGCAACCGACCCGCGCCCATCTCTAAAACAAACATTGGATAACTAAAAATAGTCCAATCCAGTCATCTAATCCCATGACTAAACAAACATATGATACAAATTCAGTTCAACCAAATAGTCCGAGGACAATGTATCCCAAGACTAATAGTCCAATGGATTATAATCCCTCCTTATCCAGTCCGTCCAAACAAAAACACCCTAATAGTAAACTGATATTAAATGTTTATATTTATTTTTTCAACCTTATTATTTACCTTTCTAAAAAAAAAAAAAAAAACTTCTTATTTAATAAATAAATAAAATATTTTTCATTATTTTATATGTTGATTTTATCAACACATTTAGATAAAAAAAAATTATATTTCTTCTTTTCTTTTCTTTTTTAAAATGTTAAATGGATAAATGCTTTTTTAAATTTTAAAGCTAAAATCAAAACCTGTTATTCTAACGTGTTTTAATCCATAACATATAAAATTTTCAAGATGAAATAAATTAATTTAGTCACTATAATTTTTAATATAAGTTCAAATTATCCAAATTTATAACCATGGTCATTAATGTTTGTATTTTTATTATCTTGACTCTCATAAGTTTGCTAATACTATTGTTAAGCACTGTCGATGTGCTTAAATTATTGAAATATATACAAAAAAAAAAAAAAACTCATTATTAAAAAATTTAAATTATTCAACATTTTAGATGTAATTATCCCGTCTATTAAATTATTCAATATTGAATTTATAATTGTGTGAGCTAAGTATGAAAATTGCACATTCGGCAAACAAAACACTTTCCGGCCTAATGCTAATGGGCCCAAGTCCAACCAAGCCTATTGGATTATATGAGATCAGAGCCGAGTAAATCCCTACGCTAACTAGGTGGCACGCCGAAAAGATATTCCGCCAATTGAACATTTATGCCGAATACTATATACCATTCGGCAGGATATCCCAATCAAGGTAGGCCCAATCCATCATTTTCCAGAGATTTAGGGGCAGTTTGGCAACAATCTAAAAAAGCTAATTTTTTGGTTTTTTAGTTTTTTTAGCAAAAAATGTCAGTTTTTTGTTGGCCAAAAAAGCCATTAAAAAAGTCAAAAAACTAGATTTTTACCAACTTCTCAAAACACCACTTAATAGGAGTATGTTTATATTTCAAGATTACTGAATAATTTTCCTTTATGACATTATGATGATGATGAAGGAAAGATTAAACAACATATGAAATATCTATATCAAATCTCTATATAAATAATGTAAATAGGAGAACAGAGGTATACAGTTTCATTGAACCTTATTTCATTTCTAAAATATCTAACTCATTTTCTTTCATCAAAAATCTGATTTAATCATTGGAGTGTTAATTCTGACAGTCCCGACCAAAGTGTCTCTTGTTTCAAGTACCACAACAAAGATTAATCAAAGACCCGTTTGGAATAAAATAATATTATAGAATAACTTTTTACAATAATAATGAGATTTCACCTCGCTTATAAGGTTGATTATCCAAATAATTGGCAATGCATATGAGATAAAATAAAATAAAATACAATGTGTGATATAATTTTTTTAATACTTAAATCATAATCTTTACATAATTGTGATTTACTTAAATAAAAACTAGTTTGATGGATAAAATAAAAATGATAAAGAAAATATAAAAAAATTATATATAATTTGTCAAATTAATTTATATATTTAAAATTTCAATATTATTTTATTTGATTGAATGTTCAATATTACGTACCACTGAGAGTGGTGGCCCAATGGTGAATGCCTCGCCTTCCACCACCATGAGTCAAATTCGACTCTTGGGGGCGCAAAAATCCTGAATTTTTTAGGGGTTCTCTTCGAAGATCTCGCGCTATATTTCGATCGAACCTTGATCATGGTTGGGCCGGATGATGCGCTCCATTAATGCCTCAATAGTAGATCCCTTCTTATAAATTAGGTTAAATCAGGCAGTTTCGGACCATCGGGCCTGGACCTCCAGAGGTTGACACCTCATAACCTCCTTTTTTTCTCGATTGAAAAAAAAAAAAAAATGTTCAATATTACATATACTCCTTGAGCTTCCACAGAGTAATTATTTTCCCTTTATTCTCACTTTCTCTCTCCCTAAATGTTCTTCTCCCTCTGTATTTTCTCGGAAAACCCTAGAAAATTTTGATCTCTAAAACCTCTTCATCCTCTATATTCAATCCACTCACATCTCTCTAGCATTCCTAATCTCAATTCTCAATTTTCCGATCCATTCTACTTCATTTTTATTCACTCCGATCAGTCTAAGCTTTCTTCATCAACCACAGTTTTGAATTCGGTCGATTCTCAGCGGAGCATCGATCGATTCGCCGTCGAATCTTCATACCGTGCAATGGTTTCAGTTGGTTGATTTCAAGATGAAGTTCAAGAGGAGGAGGGCTGTAGAAGTGGTACGATACATTTAAAGTTTATCTAACAATTTAAGGTTTTGTTTATTTATTTATTATTTTTATGTTGATTGTGTTCATCTGTTTGTCACCGAAGCATAAAAGTAATTCATATAGTTATCAATGATCGGAAAAGCAAAGCAATTGATTAGTTGGATGGTTTAGAAATATTTTATTAATTGGTTTTGGAACATGAAATTGTAGATTGTTGCATAAAGAGACTACAATTGTTCAATGCTGATTTTGAAGTTGATTGCTTTTAGTGTCATATACTGCCATTTCTATTATGTTCAAAGTTGTGTGACTTGTGTCTCTCTCTCTCTCTCTCTCTCACACACACACACACACACACACACACACACGCACGCACAAAAATGGTATGTCAATATTGCTTCTCTTTTTCTTTTATTCCTATATGTATATATGTTTTAAATCTTGGAATATTGCTATGGAAAAATGCAAAAAACCATGTGGTTAGATGGCATTGTAACATAAATCAGAATTTCTATTTGATTTTCTGGAACTAAAAGAATTTAGCTAGTTTCTTTACTTTATCTGTCCACAATTTTTTATTTTTTATTTTTTTAAAGGGAAGTGTTTTGATTATCTGAAGGACGAGAATGCCCTCTCTATATTTTTTTCCCCTTTTTTGTGGGGTTTGGTGATGTGGAATATGATTAAGAACTTTTATGGGTTGGTGGAATCTGATGGATGTTAAATTTTGGTGGCATTTGTTTGATAAATGAGGTTTCTTGGACCTGAGGTAAGCAACAGCGGAGTAGTTCTTTCTGTTGAAAATCAAGACTCTGCAATTTATGGAGAAAATCTCTCTGTTTATGTTAGCACGAAGAGTGGACTAGTTCTTTCATTAGATAATTGATGTTTTACCCTGTTTAGCCATTACGTCTGCATGTCAGGTCAGTTTAGTGATTTTATTTTTATTTTTAGGTTTTTTTTTTTTTTTGAGGGGGATGGTGTTGGCAAATGAGTAGAATGCTTGGCTGGAGGTGTCCTGAACTGTTCCTACCCTTGGCTTCTCTACCTAACTTTCTTGGGTGGTCTTTTTTGTTTGACAAAAACTGAACAATATTATAGTTAGATGGGAAAGAGTAAAAAGTAGGGTGAGTGAGCAATTTTCCCAAGAATGTAGTAAGTAAATGCATACTAATCAATGTGCCAGATAATAACGAAGAAAAGTGAGAATCCCAAGAATAGGAAATTAAAAATGAAAGATGAGAAGAATTTCAAAGGATATATAAATGACCTTCCATAGCAACAAATTTTTTGGTCGATGAGCATGCATTTTCATTGTTATCTAATATTAATTGAATAAATACATTAAAAAAAATGTAACGGTAATAAGAAACCCAAACTTAAAGGTTAATGTATTGCTTTGAGTCAAGAGATCGAGCTTTTGTCTAAGCCATCACCACCTCGAAATCACCCATTTACCCTAAACCAAGGGTTCATAGTACAAGCTTTGTAAAGATCTTTTTGAAAGGCTTTAATATTGATCCTCAATTTAACGACAAACCTTGCCAAATTAAAGAATAAAAAAAATTAATATTCCCACATTTTCTGCCCATTCCTACCAGTACTTTTGATTCCCGAATGTCTTGGGGTAACCATGGAATTCCTGTTGAACTTTATTTTTAAGTTGCAGGATATGAGAATTGGCTTGTAAGTTGGGGCTTGGTGTTTTATGTCCAAGTCCCCGATTCTTTTCTTTGTGACCACCCTTGACCTTGAGCAACTGTAAAAATCTGGTACAATTTTATGTTCTAAATGTTAAAAGATGTTTATGATCTATTTGAATCATTAGTAATAGAACAAGCAAATCTGTTATGGGTTATTGGTGGGGGTTTTTTGGGATTTATATGGGATATCATATCACAAATAGGTGAGGGTGATGATATTATGAGATGGAAGAGGTCGAGGTCAAGTTTGAGTAGCTCTGAGTGAAATCATTGTATGAGGCTTTGGTGGGCATGAGAGACTCTTTTTCCTGGGAAGGGGATTTACTCTTCTAAGTCGTCTTCCAAGGTAGCTTTCTTTTTGTTGAAGGCAGGGAAGATTTTTATGGTTGATAATTTAATTTCGAGATGTGAAATCATCGTAAATTAGTGAGGATAGCTAATTAGTCAATCGTCTTCTATCCATTGCCTAGTAGAGAGGGAATTTTGGGTTATGATTTTAAGCAAGCATATATGTGGTGCATTGGGTGATCCCAAGTTGTGGCTGACCTTATTCCATGGTTGGAAGGCGGAGAGTGGGGGAGAGAAGGAAGAAGATTTGGTTTTTTGTGCCTTTAGGTTTGTCCAGTGTTTTAAAAGGTGCGCGGCGCAGCCTTGCGCTTCAAACAGGTCGAGGTGAGGCGCAATACGTAAGGCGCAACTTAGGTGTTGAGGCAAGGGCTTTTTTTTGAGGCGCGATGCGCGGACTTCATGGGTTCTACCTATTTTTCTACACCAACTGTTGATTAAGTGTTTTTTTGTGGGCATACCCACAGGGAATCAAAAGGTGTGTTTGGTTTGTGTTTGCAGAGTAGTTTTTGAGATAAAAAAGTACAAAAACTTGTTTGGTTTGCCTTTTTCTAAATATTCTCTCTAAAATAACTTTGGTTTTTTTTGTAGAGTAATTTTTGAGATAAAAAGTACAAAAATTTGTTTGGTTTGTCTTTTTCAAATATTCTCTCTAAAATAACACTGGTTTTTTTTGTAGAGTAGTTTTTGAGATAAAAAAGTACAAAAACTTGTTTGGTTTGCCTTTTTGTAGAGTAATTTTTGAGATAAAAAGTACAAAAACTTGTTTGGTTTGCCTTTTTGTAGAGTAGTTTTTGAGATAAAAGAACAAAAACTTATTTGGTTTGCCTTTTTTGCAAACATGTTTTAAAAGTAATCCTGGAAATTGGATAACCAAACACATTTCTGAGAGTTTTTTTGGGAAAATCTGTTTGGTTTGATTACTCTTAAAAAGTGTTCGTAGAGTATATTTCTAAAAAATTTCTCCCAAAATCAAACCAAACAAGGCTAAAATTCTTTAATATAAAATGACCAAACGTGGTCAAAAGAGAGTAGAAAGTGATTAAAAGAAATCCTAGTGGAGAAGATAAAAAAAGCAATCAAAAAATGAGAAGACGACACGACTTTGGCTTCTTTTTCAACTTCTTCTCTTCTTTTTCTTTGGTGGTTCTTTTTCTCTTCTTCTCTTCTTCGATGGTTCTCTTGGTTGGGTTATCTCTCTACCTCTGGTTTTTCTTTCTTTATTTTTCTTCTCTTCTTCTTTTTTTCTTCGATGGGTTCTCTTCATGGGTCAGCCTCAATTTTTTATTTATTTATTTTTCATCTCTTCTTTTCTTATTTTATCCCTCCCTTCTTCTTTTCTTCTCCTGCTTCTTCGTTGTATTATCTCTCTATTTTTTTCTTCTCTGTTATGCTTGCTTTATGATTTTTAGAATTCTATATATATTTGTTATGTTGAAAAGTTTGCCTATTTTATAATTTTTTTGTTCTTCTACTACTTGCGCCTCGCTTTAGTGAAGCACGCCCCTCGCCTCACGCTTAGGCTATTGGAGACCTTATCTTCTCGGTGCGCGTAGAGCCATTTAAAACACTGGGTTTGTCTCTTTTTTATAGTTGCTGTTCTGTGGAATGTTATTTCATACTGACCATTTTTTGGATTTTGTAGTGTCTTTGAGAAGCTAGGTGTTGCAAGTGAGGTTTGGGTGATTTTTATTTTTTTTATAGGTGTATACAAGTGGCAGCTTCATTGTTTTTTGGATATCTAGCATCTCCTTTTGGTGGCTTATCAATAAATTTTTCTTTCTAAAAATATAAAGAATTTTTCTTGTTACTTTAGGTTTTTGCACTGGCACACTGATTGGGGCAGTTATCATTTAAGGAGATTTATTTTGGGATATATAATGTAAATTTGGTTATATGGGTAATCAAGTTCACAATTGCTTGCTCTCTCTTTCTCTCTCTCTCTCTCTCTCACACACACACACACACACCCCTTCCTCTTCACATTGTATGGAAAATAAATTCACAATTATTTGTTGTTTTTTAATTTGTTTCCCACTTGCTGTTTTGTCTATTAAGTTAAGCTTCATGTATATCTTAGCAAGGTTTTACTAATGCTTTGAAGTGTGGTGATTGTCTTTTTGTTCTTTTGTGTCAGCCTCCAAAAATTAAATCCTTCATCAATGGTGTTATAACTACTCCACTTGAGAATATAGAGGAACCGCTGAAAGGTTTTGTTTGGGAGTTCGATAAGGTGTGTTTGCAGCTTTTACTTGACATCAGTGTAGAAGCCTGCTTCTATGCAGTTTGATTAATGCTGGTTTGCATTGATGCAGGGAGATTTTCATCACTGGGTTGATCTTTTCAATCACTTTGATACATTTTTTGAGAAGCACATAAAAACAAGGAAGGATTTGCAGTTTGAGGATAACTTTTTGGAATCTGATCCTCCTTTCCCAAGAGAGGCTGTTCTTCAGATTCTCCGTGTTGTAAGGATAATTTTGGAGAACTGTACAAATAAGCATTTCTATAGTTCTTATGAGGTATCTTTTCCCCCCTCTAGTATATTTGTGATGCTTTTCTGATATATTTTGGTTTTTTTATTTTTATCTTTTTTGTTTTGCTTGTGTGTTTACATGTGTAAAATTTTATATTGTTCTTTTTGGTGTTTTCTTGTTGCAACAGAAATGCACTCCTTACCTTACTCCGCCCTCCCCCATTTTCTATGTAAAATTCATTTTTGTTTCTTATGTGGATATGCAGCATCATCTTTCATCTCTGCTTGCTTCCATTGATGCGGATGTGGTTGAGGCTTGCCTGCAAACTTTGGCAGCTTTCTCGAAGAAAACAATTGGAAAGTATGTCATAAGAGATACTTCTCTTAATTCAAAGTTGTTTGCTTTTGCGCAAGCTTGGGGGGGAAAGGAAGAAGGCCTTGGATTAATTACATGTGCTATAGAGGATGGATCTGAGCCAATTGCTTATGAGCTAGGTTCCACCCTCCATTTTGAGTTCTATGCCACGAATGAGTCATCCAATGAACTTCCGGCTGATGAACAATCAACCCAAGGTTTACAAATCATTCATTTGCCTAACATTAACACTTATCAAGAGTCTGACCTTGAACTTTTGAATAAGTTAGTCATAGAGTACAAAGTGCCCCCAAGTTTAAGATTTTCACTTTTGACAAGATTGCGGTTTGCAAGGGCTTTCAGCTCATTAGCTGCCCGACAACAGTACACGTGCATTCGCCTATATGCCTTCATAGTTCTTGTTCAAGCATGTGGCGATACTGATGACTTGGCTTCTTTCTCTAACAATGAGCCTGAGCTCATTAATGAGTTGGTGTCATTATTGAGTTATGACGATGCAATTCCTGAAAAGATTCGAATTCTGAGCCTGCTTTCCTTGGTTGCTCTTTGTCAAGATCGGTCTCGCCAGCCTAGTGTGTTGACTGCTGTAACATCTGGTGGGCACCGCGGCATTCTGTCTAGCCTCATGCAGAAGGCTATTGATTCCATTGTTAGTAATTCGTCAAAGTGGTCTGTTGTTTTCACTGAGGCTTTATTATCTCTTGTCACTGTTTTGGTCTCATCATCATCAGGTTGCTCAGCCATGCGTGAATCAGGATTCATACCAACACTTCTGCCTCTTCTTAAAGATACAGATCCGCAACATTTGCATCTGATCAGCATGGCTGTACATGTTCTAGAGGCTTTTATGGACTACAGCAACCCAGCTGCTGCACTGTTTAGAGACCTGGGGGGTTTAGACGATACCATTGCACGCCTGAAAGTAGAAGTTTCGTATGTAGAAAGTGGTTCAAAGCAGCAGGGTTCTTCTACTGAGCTAGACAGTTCTGAATTCAGTGGTGCACAGGTAGTTGCAGGGGTTTCTACTGAACTAGATAACACGCACCCTCTTTATTCTGAGGCGTTGGTTGCATATCATCGGCGGTTACTGATGAAAGCTTTACTACGCGCAATATCTCTGGGTACCTATGCTCCTGGAAGCACTGGTCGTATTTATGGTTCAGAGGAGAGCTTGTTACCGCATTGTTTATGCAGTATTTTTAGAAGAGCAAAAGATTTTGGTGGTGGAGTGTTCTCACTAGCAGCAACTGTAATGAGTGATCTCATTCATAAAGATCCTACTTGTTTTCCTGTCTTAGAAGCAGCTTGTCTTCCATCTGCTTTCATGGATGCTATAGTGGATGGTGTCCTTTGCTCTGCAGAAGCGATAACATGCATACCTCAATGCTTGGATGCCTTGTGCCTCAATAACAATGGCCTTCAGGCTGTGAAAGATCGCAATGCCTTGAGATGCTTTGTGAAAATATTTACTTCCAGGTCATACCTGCGTGCCCTTACTGGTGATACTCCTGGATCTTTGTCTAATGGTCTGGATGAACTAATGCGCCATGCATCTTCATTGCGTGTCCCTGGAGTAGACATGCTGATTGAGATTTTGAATGTTATCGCAAAGATTGGTTCTGGGGTAGAAGCTGCTTCTTCATCATCTGATTCTCCTGTTTTCATGGAAACTGATGCCGAAGAGAGGAATTGTAGTCCCTCAGATGATAAGGAATCATGCAAGATTGAGAAGACTGATAAGTCCGCTGAGCCCACTCCTGATGCCGCATTGGTGAACATTGAGTGTTTTCTTCCTGATTGCATTAGCAATGCTGCTCGCCTTCTTGAAACAGTTCTTCAAAATGCCGACACATGTCGGATATTTGTTGAGAAGAAGGGAATTGAAGCTGTCTTACAATTATTTACCTTGCCATTAATGCCTCTTTCAGTGTCTGTTGGTCAGAGCATCTCCGTGTCATTTAAGAACTTCTCTGCACAACATTCTACTTCCCTTGCTCGAGCTGTATGTTCATTCTTGAGAGAGCATGTGAAGACAACCAATGAGCTTTTAATTTCAGTTGAAGGGACACAGATTGGTCTGCTAGAAGTTTCAATGCAGATGAAGGTCTTGAGATGTCTTTCTAGTCTTGAAGGTATCCTGTCTCTTTCCAATTCTTTGTTGAAGGGGAATGCTGCTGTGGTCTCTGAGCTGGGTACTGCTGATGCTGATGTATTGAAAGATCTTGGGAGGACTCACAGGGAAATTCTCTGGCAGATTTCTCTCTGTTGTGATTCCAAGGTAGAAGAGAAGCAGAATGTTGAAGTAGAACCAGAAAGTGCAGATGCAGCTGTATCCAATACTTCTGGAAGAGAGAGTGATGATGATGCAAACATCCCTGTGGTTAGCTACATGAACCCTCTTTATGTCAGGAATAGTTCTCAATCTCAATGGGGTGCAGAACTTGATTTTCTTTCAGTGGTTCGATCTGGTGAAGGCTTTAATCGTCGTAGTCGACATGGGTTGACACGGCTCAGGGGTGGAAGGACGGGCAGGCATCTAGAAGCTTTCAACATTGATTCTGAAGTTTCAGCCAATGTATTGGAGACTTCTTCCCAGGATATGAAGAAGAAAAGTCCTGATGTTCTTGTTTCGGAAAGTCTGAACAAACTTGGTTCGACTATGCGGTCTTTCTTCACAGCTCTTGTCAAAGGATTCACGTCACCAAACCGTCGCAGAACCGAGTCTGGGTCGTTGAATTCAGCATCAAAGAGCATTGGAACTGCACTGGCTAAAGTTTTTCTTGAGGGTTTTAGTTATTCAGGTTGTTCCTCCTCTGGGAGTGATATGTCACTATCAGTGAAGTGTCGCTATCTTGGAAAGGTTGTGGATGACATGGCGGCCCTTACATTTGATAGTAGGCGACATACTTGTTATACAACAATGGTCAATAATTTCTATGTCCATGGCACCTTCAAGGAACTTCTTACCACATTTGAAGCTACAAGTCAGTTGTTATGGACGTTACCTTACTCTATTCCAACATCTGGTGTTGATCATGAGAAAGCTGTTGAAGGAAGCAAATTGTCTCATAATTCATGGTTGCTTGATACTTTACAAGGCTATTGCCGTTTGCTGGAGTATTTTGTTAATTCTTCTTTACTTTTATCTTCAACCTCTGCATCCCAGACTCAGCTGCTTGTTCAGCCTGTTGCAGTTGGTTTGTCAATTGGATTGTTTCCTGTTCCAAGGGACCCAGAGGTATTTGTTCGCATGCTCCAGTCTCAGGTTTTGGATGTGATACTTCCTGTGTGGAACCATCCGATGTTTTCCAGTTGCAGTCCTGGTTTTATCACTTCAATTGTTTCGCTTGTTACTCATGTCTATTCTGGTGTTGGTGAAGTGAAACGAAATCGCAGTGGTATGTCAGGAAGTACGAATCAACGGTTCATGGCTCCTCCACCTGATGAAGCTACTATTGCTACAATTGTGGAGATGGGTTTTACAAGGGCAAGGGCAGAGGAAGCATTGAGACGCGTGGAAACAAATAGTGTTGAAATGGCTATGGAATGGTTGTTTAATCATGCTGAAGATCCAGTACAGGAGGATGATGAACTAGCTCGGGCACTTGCTTTGTCTCTAGGGAGTTCATCAGAAACCTCTAAAGTTGATAGCATTGATAAATCAATGGATGTCTTGACAGATGAGGGACAAATAAAGGCACCGCCTGTTGATGACATCCTTGCTGCAGCAATGAAGTTGTTCGAGAGTAGTGACTCAGTAGCATTCCCGCTGACGGACTTGCTTGTGACACTTTGCAATCGGAGTAAAGGTGAAGATCGCCCTAGAGTGATGTCCTATCTTATTCAGCAGCTTAAGCTTTGTCCATTGGAATTTACAAATGATACAAATGCTTTGAATGCGGTATCACATATTTTAGCATTACTTCTTTCTGAAGATGGATGTACACGAGAAATTGCTGCACAAAATGGGGTTGTCTCTGTAGCGATAGACATCTTGATGAACTTCAAGGCTCGAACTGAGTTTGGAAGTGAGGTTCTGCCTCCAAAATGCATTAGCACGCTACTTCTTATTTTGGATAATTTATTGCAGTCCAGGCCTAGGATTTCTTCTGATAATACAGAAGGAATTTCAGCAGGACCTTTACCTGATTTATCTGGAGAGCATGCTTCGCTATCAGCTTCAGAAGCAGTCACTGAGAGAAAATCAACTCTGGAAGCCCATAAGAAAGAATCTGAAACTGCATTTGAGAAGATTTTTGGAAAATCTACTGGTTATCTGACTATTGAGGAGAGTCGCAAGGTACTGGCTATTGCTTGTGACTTAATAAAACAGCATGTCCCAGCTCTGGTCATGCAAGCTGTTCTACAGTTATGTGCTCGCTTGACAAAAGTACATTCTCTGGCTTTGCTGTTCCTTGAT
The DNA here is from genome assembly GCA_030407325.1 of Camellia japonica. Lineage (NCBI taxonomy): Eukaryota > Viridiplantae > Streptophyta > Magnoliopsida > Ericales > Theaceae > Camellia > Camellia japonica. The sequence goes on along the minus strand of JAPPVO010000031.1, from coordinate 8,412,662 downwards.
AATGAAGGCATGGTTGCTCTTTTTAGTCTTCCAAAAAGTTGCTTCTTTCCTGGATATGATACCTTGGCATCTGCTATCATTCGGCATTTACTTGAGGATCCTCAGACACTGCAAACAGCTATGGAACTGGAGATACGGCAAACTCTTAGCGGAACTCGTCATGCTGGTCGTGTTTCTGCACGATCATTTTTGACATCAATGGCACCTGTTATCTCTAGAGATCCAGGGATTTTTATGAAAGCTGCAACTGCTGTTTGTCAGTTGGAGTCGTCAGGAGGGAGGAATGTTGTGGTGTTGTCAAAGGAAAGGGAGAAGGAAAAGGACAAATCAAAGGCACCTGGTATTGAAATTGGAGCATCTTCTAATGAATGTGTAAAAATTCCTGAGAGTAAGACCCATGATGTATCAGGTAAATGTCCCAAAGGCCACAAAAAGATTCCTGCAAATCTTACTCAGGTAATTGATCAGCTGCTGGAAATTATGTTGAAATATCCTTTGCCTAAAAGTGATGAGAATTGTGCAAGTTATTCAACTGCTATGGAGGTGGATGAACCTGCTACAAAGGTTAAGGGTAAATCAAAGGTTGATGAGACAAGGAAGATTGAGTCCGACCACCTATCAGAGAAATCAGCAGCACTAGCTAAGGTGACTTTTGTTCTCAAGCTGTTGAGTGACATTCTTCTAATGTATGTCCATGCAGCCGGGGTTGTGCTGAGACGGGATTCAGAAATGAGTCAAGTCAGGGACTCTAGTCATATGGAAAGTCCTGGACATGGTGGGATAGTGCATCATGTTTTACAATGCCTTCTTCCACTGTCTACAGATAAAAATGCTGGACCTGATGAATGGAGAAGCAAGTCATCTGAAAAAGCCTCATGGTTTCTGGTGGTTTTGTGTGGTCGTTCTAGTGAAGGGCGCAGACGAGTAATCAATGAACTCGTGAAAGCTTTATCTTTATTTTCAAACTTGGAGAGCAATTCTTCCAAGAGCAGCTTATTGCCAGATAAAAGGGTTCTTGCTTTTGCTGACCTGGTATATTCCATTTTGTCAAAAAATTCATCTTCCGGCAATTTACCTGGTTCTGGGTGCTCACCTGACATTGCAAAAAGTATGATAGATGGTGGAATGGTTCAGTCTCTTACCAGCATTCTTCAAGTGATTGATTTGGACCATCCTGATGCTCCTAAACTTGTGAATCTTTTACTTAAGGCTTTGGAAAGCCTAACACGTGCAGCCAATGCTAGTGAGCAAGTCTTCAAATCTGATTCACTCAACAAGAAAAAATCCGTTGTTTCAAATGGGAGGTCCAATGATCAAACATCTACAATGGCAGTTGTTGAGACAATAGAGCCTGATCATAATAGGAGCAGTCAACAGGAAGTTACTGATGCAGCAGATGCACAGCAACAGCATATAGGATCTTCTCAGAATCAAGGCGATCATGATGCGGCTTCAAACCAGTCTTTGGAGCAGGATATGAGAATTGAGGTGGAAGAGACTGTGACTGCTAATCCACATATGGACCTTGGGATGGATTTCATTCCTGAAGAAATTGAAGAAGGTGGTGTGTTACACAATAGAAATCAAATTGAGATGACTTTTCATGTTGAGAACAGGGCAGATGATGATATGGTTGATGAAGATGATGACATGGGGGATGATGGTGAGGAGGAAGAGGATGATGATGAGGGGGAGGAGGAGGATATAGCAGAAGATGGTGCTGCTCTGATGCCTCTGGCTGATACAGATGTAGAAGACCATGATGATGGTGGTTTGGGAGATGAATACAACGATGATATGATTGATGAAGAGGATGATGATTTTCATGAAAATCGTGTGATAGAGGTAAGATGGAGGGAAGCCCTTGATGGGTTAGATCATTTGCAGGTACTTGGGCAACCCGGAGCTTCAAGTGGTCTCATTGATGTTGCAGCTGAACGCTTTGCAGGGGCGAATGTGGAGGACCTTTTGGCTCGTAGGCCTCTAGGTTTTGATCGCCGCCACCAGACAAGTAGGACTTCCTTTGAGCGATCTGTTACAGAAGGAAATGGTCTTCAACATCCTCTCCTCTTGAGGCCATCCCAATCTGGGGATCTTTTTTCAATGTGGTCATCAGGGGGGAATTCATCCAGGGATTTAGAACCCTCCGCTGGGAGCTTTGATGTAGCTCATTTCTACATGTTTGATGCCCCTGTTCTTCCCTATGATCATGTACCGGCTAGTCTGTTTGGTGAACGATTGGGTGCTGCAGCGCCACCGCCACTGGGTGATTTCTCTGTGGGTCTGGATTCATTGCGTTTGCCTGGCAGAAGAGGGCCAGGTGGTGGTAGATGGACAGATGATGGTCAGCCACAAGCAGGTGGTCTAGCTGCTGCTATTGCACAGGGAATTGAGGAACAGTTCATGTCTCAATTACGCAGTTTTGCTCCTGCTGACAGTTTGGTCGAAAGGCAGTCACAGAATTCAGGACTGCATGAGAGACAACAGGTAGATGCCCTTGTAACAAATGATAGCCAACTGGCAGTAATTGATGATAGCACTGTTGATCAGCAAACTGAAGGTCAGGATCATGTGAATGGTGGTGAAACTGCTGCTAATCATGAAACTAGTCCAATGGTTGAAGGTGTTCCCCATGAAGAACAAGGCAACCTACAGGCTGTTGAATCCAATGAATGCCTACAGGTATGTGAACCTATGTCCAGTGATGCGCCAGCTGAGAATGGTGCTTTAAATGGTCATGATAGCATGGAAACTGGGGAAGCAAATGGTACCACCAACGAGCAGGTACAGACAACCCCAAATTGTTTTACCATTTAAACATGCTCTCATGTATGTGTGGGTCGTTTTATCCACTGTGTGAAACATGTTCTGATGTTCTTACAAATCTCTGTGATGTGCTGTTTCAGGATGTGGGTCATGATAGATCTTCAGCGACAGATAGCCAGTCTAGTAATCATGCATTGCTAACTTCAGGCTTTGAGATTTCTAATCCAGGTGGTTGTCATGATTCTTTGGTCAATGGAAGTCGTGATGTTGATATGAACAGTATGCCCATGGAAGGAAATCAAGTTGAGCAACCCCTACCTTCTGAGGTTGGTGTGGATGAACCATTGTCAACGCAGAACACAATGGTTGCTCAAGATGCTGGTCAAACTGATCAGCCTAATTTGAATGAGCCTCCTAATGCAAATGGTATAGATCCAACCTTCTTAGAGGCGCTTCCTGAAGATCTCAGGGCAGAAGTTCTAGCTTCCCAACAAGCTCAATCTGCACAAGCTCCAACTTATGCTCCGCCTTCAGCAGAAGATATTGATCCAGAGTTTTTAGCCGCTCTCCCTCCCGAAATTCAAGCAGAAGTTTTGGCCCAACAACAGGCACAGAGGATTGTACAGCAGGCCGAAGGACAACCTGTTGATATGGACAATGCTTCAATTATAGCTACTTTCCCTGCTGATTTACGTGAAGAGGTTTGCATCTTGAACTGTACTGTTTGTTACTCTCCATGATTGAATTGTGAGTCATGCGATGACACTAGTGGCTGCTTTTGTTTCAGGTGCTTTTGACTAGCTCGGATGCAGTTTTGTCAGCATTGCCCTCTCCATTACTTGCTGAAGCACAAATGCTTAGGGACAGAGCAATGAGTCATTATCAGGCTCGCAGCATTTTTGGAAGTACCCACAGGTCTAATAATCGGAGAAATGGTTTAGGGTTTGACAGGCAGACAATGATGGACAGAGGTGTTGGTATTACAATAGGCCGAAGGGCATCTTCTGCTCTTGCAGAGGGCTTGAAGTTGAAGGAAATTGAAGGGGAGCCACTTTTGAATGCACATGCTTTGAAAGCATTGATCCGACTTCTAAGATTAGCACAGGTAGTCATATTAACTGTGTAAATGGATAGTTGATATTTCCTCAATTGCTTTTGGTATGCCATTTTTAATTTATGAGAAATTATGGGGTGTGTTTGGTTTGTGTTTTGAAACATGTTTTTGGAAGAAAATTTCCAAAAACATGTTTGGTTACAAATTTTCTCAAAAAAATTCCAAAATTACTTCTCTCTCTATTGCACATCAATCAATCATTTTTTCTCTCCTCTCTCCTTCTCAATCACTTTTTCTCTCACATACATCTACTCAACTATAACAAAATATCAAATCATCCCAAACTCCCAAACTCCAAAACTATTTTCAAAATATACAACCAAACAAACCAAAAAAATTTCTAAACTCTCTCCCTAAATTTTTTTTTTTGAAAATTTATCTCCAAACACAAACCAAACACACCCATGATGTTTATTAAGTTGGTGACTGTTTTTCTTTTTTCCTGTTAGCCTCTTGGGAAAGGCCTTCTACAGAGACTATTGCTGAATTTATGTGCACATAGTGTTACAAGGTCGATTCTAGTTCGGCTTCTTATCGACATGATCAAGCCTGAGACTGAAAGCACAATCAGTAAATTGACCACTGTTAATTCCCAGAGGCTTTATGGTTGTCAATCCAATGTTGTTTATGGTAGATCACAGCTGTTGGATGGTACTGCTTTCTTCTAATGTGACTACATTACATTGTTTGTTTTGATGTTATACATGTCGATTTCATGTGAAAGTTCATCTGTCCACAGGTCTTCCCCCCCTGGTGTTGCGCCGGATACTCGAGATTTTGACTTACCTGGCCAACAACCATTCTGCAGTTGCCAATATCTTGTTCTACTTTGACCCCTCACTTGTTCCAGAGTATTCAAATCTAAAACATTCAGAAATTAAGAAGGATAAAGGGAAGGAGAAAATTGAGGGAGGAGATTTATCTAATCCTTTAGGGAACTTTCAGAGAGGGGACGTTCCTTTAATACTGTTCTTGAAACTCTTGAGCCAACCGCTTTTCTTATGCAGCAGTGCTAACCTTGAGCAGGTATGAGCAAGCTTCTTACTCAATGGAGCTATATGTCAGCCTTGAGAATCGATTTCCCCATGGTCATTGCTGCATTATATTTTGGTTACATTGCTATTATTATATTATATAATTGTTATTGATTCATTTATATGATGCAGGTCATGGGTCTGATTCAAGTAGTTGTCGATACCGCAGTATCAATGTTGGAGTGTCAACCTCATTCCGAACAGGCAGCTGCCATTTCCCAAAATACGTCTGAGAGTGAAGCTATAGGTGGTGTTCAGAAAGACATGCCTTTCCCTGAAGTGGAATCTAATCAAGATGATAAAAAAGCCAGTGCTGAGTCATCCACATTGGATGGGACGAGAAGCATCAGCACATATGATATCTTCTTGCAGCTCCCGCAAGCTGATTTGTACAATCTATGCAGCCTTCTTGGCCATAAGGGGTATATTATGCTTGCAATCTTATTCTGAATGTTGCCAAAACAAAAATTGTGTATTACTTGTTTGATGTTTCTGAGACTAGGTTGATAAAAAATTCATCATTTCTAATTAACATCATTTGTTTACTTACTCTTTTGGGTTCTTAATTAACTTGGGTTTATGCTTTTAGGCATCGTGATCTTGTGCTTAGCAGCCTCTTTCTATTCATTTCTTTCTTCTATTTTTTTATTTGTTTTGGCTGCTGCAGTGCATGAGTGTTTGACTTTAATTATTTATTCATCAGGCTTTCAGACAAAGTCTACACACTTGCTGGTGAAGTATTAAAGAAGTTAGCCTCGGTTGCTGCACCCCATCGAAAGCTTTTTATTTCAGAGCTTTCAGAGCTTGCTCATAGTTTGAGCAGTTCAGCCGTCAGTGAGCTCAATACACTGAGAAATACGCACATGCTGGGTTTGAGTGCTGGATCCATGGCTGGGCCTGCTATTCTTCGTGTGCTTCAGACACTTAATTCACTTACTAGTGTCGATGGAAATAAGGGTGTGGAGGTTGATGGGGAACTGGAAGAGCATGCAATTATGTTGAAATTGAGCGTTGCACTAGAGCCATTGTGGCAAGAGCTGAGTGACTGCATAAGCACTACTGAGGCCGAATTAGCACTGAGCTCTTTCTCTTCAATTATGTCAAATACAAATGTCGGGGAGCATGTGCCCGGATCATCATCTCAATCTCCTCCTCTTCCTCCTGGAACTCAGAGATTATTGCCTTTCATTGAGGCTTTCTTTGTTTTATGTGAAAAACTACAAGCAAGCAATTCCACCATGCAGCAAGATCATGCAGACATAACTGCCAGAGAAGTCAAGGAGGTCACTGGGACTTCAGCTCCATCACCCAGCAAATGTGGAGTGGATTCTCAAAAAAGGCTTGATGGGGCTGTCACTTTTGTGAAGTTTGCTGAGAAGCATCGTCGACTACTGAATGCTTTTGTCAGGCAGAATCCAGGTTTGTTGGAGAAATCCCTTTCTATGATTCTGAAGGCACCGAGGCTTATTGATTTTGACAACAAAAGAGCCTATTTCCGCTCAAGAATTAGGCAGCAGCATGAGCAACACCTCTCTGGTCCACTGCGGATAAGTGTTCGACGAGCATATGTTCTAGAGGACTCGTATAATCAATTGCGGATGCGACCTGCTCTGGACTTGAAGGGTAGATTAAATGTACATTTTCAAGGAGAAGAGGGTATTGATGCTGGTGGTTTGACAAGAGAGTGGTATCAATTACTGTCGAGGGTTATTTTTGACAAGGGAGCTTTGCTTTTCACCACTGTGGGAAACAATGCAACCTTTCAACCAAATCCCAACTCCGTTTACCAGACTGAACATCTTTCTTATTTTAAATTTGTGGGTCGCGTGGTATGTCTTCTAGGACCATTTGTCGTTTTCTCTGTTTATTAGTTTAAAATTTTATTTATATGGTCCAATCAGTTAAATGGTTGTTGAATCTTAAAATATTTGTGATGTAGGTTGCTAAGGCTCTGTTTGATGGGCAATTGTTGGATGTTTATTTCACTCGGTCCTTCTACAAGCACATTCTTGGTGTGAAGGTTACTTATTATGACATAGAGGCTATTGATCCAGATTACTACAAGAACTTGAAGTGGATGCTGGAGGTCAGTGATTTTAATTGTATCTCCCCTCCAGTGCCTGCAACACAAATATTTTTAATATTGATAGTTTGTCTTTTTTGCCCTTTATTAGAATGATGTGAGTGACATACTCGATCTGACATTTAGCATGGATCCAGATGAGGAGAAGCATATCCTGTATGAGAAAACTGAGGTATTGTTTTTTGAACTTTTGCTCTGTTCTAATGCTGATAATTTTTTTAGTTATTGTTAATCTGGTTTAGTATACAGAGGTCTGACCATCCATGTTAACTTCCTTTAAGATCATACCTAATCTTTGTTATTTACTTTTGAAAGGTTACTGATTATGAGCTTAAACCTGGAGGAAGGAATATAAGGGTCACAGAAGAAACAAAGCATGAGTATGTGGACCTTGTGGCTGAGCATATTCTGACAAACGCTATCCGCCCTCAAATTAATTCCTTCATGGATGGTTTCAATGAATTGATACCTCGAGAACTTATTTCTATTTTCAATGATAAAGAGCTTGAGCTTCTAATCAGTGGGCTGCCTGAAATTGATTGTGAGTTGGCATGCTGTTGTACTTGTTTACTCTATGTGTTATACTTGGTGCATTTTTCAAAATATCTGAGTGATGTTATATTGCCCTTGCAGTGGATGATCTGAAGGCCAATACCGAGTATACTGGATACACTGCAGCATCTAGTGTTGTTCAATGGTTTTGGGAGGTTGTAAAAGCTTTTAACAAGGAAGATATGGCAAGATTGCTGCAATTTGTGACCGGTACATCAAAGGTAACTTGATGCACTGCATGTAGTAGTGCCATTCCTCTCAAAATGGTTATAATAAATATTGATCTTTGTGATTGCAATATTTTGTTAATTGTGATATGTGCTGGATCTTTTTCGCATCTGATTTATCTTTTTAGCATGCTTAATTCAATATCCCATCTCTGATGGCTAGGTGTTATAATTCTATGTTATTAGTAAGTTTGTGGTTCATTCTGTAAAAGTTCAGAATACAATTGTGAGTTCAGTTTCTCAAATTTGTGTCAATTCTAATTTATGGGTAAAATTTGTGATGGCAATAATGAGGTCCTATTTTCTGTTACAGAAGGTGACTGGGTATAACTGCCATGCTTCGATGACTCACTAAATACTTTTATTTTTTGGTTTCTTAGGTTCCTTTAGAGGGTTTTAAAGCATTGCAAGGCATTTCTGGTCCTCAGAGGCTTCAAGTCCACAAAGCGTATGGTGCTCCTGAGCGGCTTCCATCAGCTCATACCTGGTTGGTGCTTAGACTACTTGCTGTTTACAATCTAAATTTTTTTCCGTTTCTTTTCTTTGAAAGTGGGTTGCTTAAACTGAAAACACTGATGTTATATATTTTTTGTTCTTTTTTTCTAGCTTCAATCAACTAGACCTCCCCGAGTATACTTCCAAGGAACAGCTTCAAGAGCGCTTGCTCCTTGCTATCCATGAAGCTAGTGAAGGATTTGGCTTTGGCTGAATGTGAAATTCTTCATTGCATCATCACTGCCTTACTGCCAGCACTCAATCTTCTTCCGATTTCCATGTACATGTCAGTTTGACACCTTCTCCTTTGATTTGCATATTCTTTTATACTATCTATTTAAATTGATGTTAAATAGGGTATAGTGCAGTATCAATGGTTACTATTGAAATCTTCTATTATGCATGCATCTAATAGAATTTTGTTTACTGCTTTTAGATCAATAGTGACCAAAGGAACAAAAATGAGTTATTAAAATTAGTGTCTCAAAACCATGATATTCTTTCAATTCCTGTTTGTTGGGGGAGAAAAAAAATGACTTGTTTGTGTAAGGCTTCACTTTCAAAATTGGGAGTAACTGTGTTGTGCAACAACAAATGATTGACAGATTCAGCTGTCCCTTTGCGGATATAACACCAGTAGGAATAAACTAATCAACTGTCCACCCAAAAGGGACATCTTTTGGGGAACTTTTGAAATCTAGACAGTCTTCCAAGGGAAACCCAACTGGCGAACTTCTTGAAATTTATTCCATTTAATTATGTATGTTACGATGGAATCCCATTTTAGATTATAAGGGATGTTAAAGATGTTTTTTAATTTTTGATAGAGTGGATACTTACAGTTTACATGTGAGTATGTAATTTGTATCAAAAGCACAAATTAAAGCTTACAAGGATAATTTATTAGAAGTGAGCCCTTACAATCTCTACTAACTGGGGATTATTAAGTTGTATATTAAATATTTGTTTAGTCTTTATAGTACTCTCCATGTTTGCTTGCTTGCATTTATAACTCACGTAGAATAAGAAGTCGTCCTGTACAAATTTGTGGATTAGGGCTTTGTTTTATTTTGTTAATTTTGGGGCATTGAATTTTTTTTTTTTTTTTTTTTTTTTTTTTAAGGTTGTTTTTGTTCATGTCTACTTGAGTAGGCACATGCATAGGCACATGCATGTCACATGACTACTAAAGTTACACGTGGCATAGTATGATGTGGACACGTAGGCAAGGGGGAACTAGGTTGGGTCATTATGGAAACAGGTTTATTACTTAACCTATTATTTGTTTGACTTGCAGATACAGGACTGATTCAGATTTAAGTGCTGTTACCGTTACATCGCACGTTTAGGGAGGCCCTTGTTGGGAAAGAAGCCAGCGTCGGAATTGGGAATTTTAGGTAGAAGAATCTCTATGATGCTGTAACAGTTAGGAAGTGGTGCCCTAATCGGCCTTAAAGAGCAGCAGATGATGTGTATGCTTTTTGTTGATGACAGATGGGCTTTCTCCGTGTCAATTGGCAAAGAAACTGTTTCTTTGGTAGTTTCTTGGCAGTCTTTATCTTTATAGATTCACAGATATGTGCAATAATGTCTTCAGAGAATTTGCCACTCTTTTGTATATCTTTTTTGGCCTTTTTTGGTCTTATGTTAATATTCTTCATATATATATATATAGTGGCCAATCTGCATTCTTATAGTCCTCTGGTATCTATGTGATACTCTGAATTGAGTTCGATAATTTAGTTAATTTATATTGGCTCATAATGGAGTCAATTGTTTGATATTTTCTTAAATGTCCTGGTTTGTTGTACCAGCTTTTCATATAGTTCATGATTTGTTTGAGACAAGAAAAAGAAAATTTGTTGTCAGAGAGATGAGGGTAAAAAAAATATTTTGAGATTGTTCTTACTTGCAGGTTATCAAAAGGGAATGGCTTCCCACGAGCCTACTCATAGATTGGAGGGTACTGTTGGACTTGTGGGACCTCATCACGGGTCCCATTTTAATAATTCGAACTGTTAATGTGTAGAACTCGTCGAGTACTATATCTCTGTAAAAAATCACGTTGATCAGATATTGATAGCTATGTGATCAAATCACTTTTGTATGAAAAAAAAAATGGACAGTGAAAAATAAACAGCTTACAAAAATTTGATTTGATCATATAGCTATTGAAATCCGATCAACGTGATTTTTTACAGATACATAATACTCGATGAGTTTTACACATTCACGGTTCGAATTATCGAAACGGGACCCGTGGTGGTCTCCTACGAGCCCAATAGTATCCTTCAGTCCGTCCAATCATGGACTGGAGGGAAGTCATTCCCTTATCAAAACTCAGTATTAGGCCTTGTTTAGGAATAAATTATTTTAGTAATTTTTGAATTTTTTACGAAAAGATGTGCAGAAAAGTAAAGAGTGATGTAGTGATTTTTTGATTTTTTGACTAAAATATGTAATTGCAAAATGAAGCCTTAATGTTTAATTAGGGCTGTTAAAAAAAAAATCACTAGGAAAATTTTATTATTTTATTGGTCTATATTACATAGTGGAGTAAAATCAAAGTTCAAATATCCTTCTCTCATCTTTAGTCAGTCTTAGCATGATGCTATTTGGCTTAAGTACGGATGTTTTAGAGTGATTTTTTTTTTAGAATGATTGTAGAGTCATCAGATTAGACTTTGAGAATTGAAAGGTGAAATGATTATTGTACTTATTATTTAAAAAATCGTCTAAGATCACTCTTCACTCGTGCCATCTCATACTATACTCTTGCTCATCGTTATTACCGTCAGCAGAAATTTAACATCATGAACATGTAAAATTGATATTTACCTTTCCACTGAAGTTTACATTCAATGAAAGTTATTCAGTGTTAGAAGAGACTTGCGAATTCATCTTATTCTACTCAATCACAATCGTCATTGACAAACCTTTGGCGCGGCCAACACTTCTTTATAGGCTGGAAGAGACTTTTGAATAGGGCCAACAATTTTGATGATGTGGTAAATCATGACAATCCTTTGGTGCTGCCAACACTTCTTTAGAGGTTGGAAGAGACTTTTGAATAGAGCCAATCATTTTGATGATATGGTAAGGGAAAATGATACAGACCACCAATTAGTGATTGTTCTAATTATGTGGCAGTGGGTTTCACCCACTGCCACATGTATTTTATGTCTTAGTTTTGTTTTGTTTTTGCTTTCCACATCATTAGTGGTGATGTTAGTGGTAGGAATTTAGTGGTCTGTAGCATTGTTGTATGGTAAATCATAATTGACTGTTAGTAAATCATCGGGTTTAAATGACATTCACAAATAAATTATTTTCTTGAATCACACCTTATTTTTAAAATAAAATTATGAATTAAATTTTTTTTTGGAACACATAATTACCCAAAGGATCTAAAAAAAAAAAAAAAAATTACCCAAAGGATTTTGCGAACTGGGTAGTTTGTACCTCAACAATGGGCCTCTTACGTCCACGAGCAGGTCAAGGCCCATGTCGATGTCACTGGCGGGAGCTTCTATTTACACACACCTTCCCCTCTTTACACATCTTTTATTGGTTCGGAAGTTGATTTCCGAAAATAAATAATTGGTTCGGAAGTTGATTTCCGAAACTAAATAACTTATTCGGAAGTTGAGTTCCGAATGTTTTTCAATTTTTCGACAATCAACTCCCGAATGTGTTTATTTTATGTCCAAAATAATAATTTCACTTAAAAATAAAATTAAAATAAAAATAATTTTTATTTAGTGTGTATAAAAAGAGGATGAGGGATGTGCAAATAGAAGCTCCCGTCACTGGCCTATAAAACATTCTTGTGGACCAAATTACCCTTCTCTTCTTTCTTCTCTACCCAGAGACGCATAGTTTGATGATGAAAATGAAGAAGAAAAGGAAGAGGAAAGATCAGCGATTGTGATGTCTTTGTGTTTGAGTTCTTCATCATCCAAAAAAATCTCTCTTTTCCCCCTCAAATTATGGAAACTCAGAACTTTCTCTCACATTGGTTTTTCTAAAAATCTCAGTGAAAGATTAAGAAATGATCATGGAAGCAGAGCTCTCAGCAGAACCCAAACATCTGGTACACCTCTCTCTCTCTCTCTATATATATATATGTGTATCTCTTTCCCTCCTCTTGTCTGAATTTTTGTGCTTGTGGAAACAGGGTCAGAAATGGAGAGTAGTATCTATACAATTCTCACTATAGACCGTTGGGAATCACTGAACCACATGGAATACAAATTGGGTTCTCTCAGACCAGTTCATGGGAGGCTGGCTTTGAAATTTCTCAACTGGGTCATCACACAACCTGGTTTGGAGATTGCTCACATCACTCATGTATATTGTATCACAACCCATATACTGATTAGGGCTAGAATGTATGACTCTGCCAAGTCTATTTTGACACATTTGTTTCAGATGGGTATTGGGCCAAACTCCGTTTTTGGGGCTCTCATGGACACTTACCCTCTTTGCAATTCCAATCCTTCGGTTTTTGACATATTAATTAGGGTTTATTTACGAGAAGGAATGGTTGAAGATGCTATAGGGATATTCAATTTGATGGGTTTTCAAGGGTTTAGGCCGTCAATTTATACTTGTAATATGATCTTGGCGGCAATTGCCAAGGAGCGGCCTGTAGGGGCTGAATGGTCATTTTTTAAGCAAATGCTTGCGAGGAAAATTTGTCCCGACACTTGTACATTTAATATACTGTTACATACTCTATGTGTTGATGGAAAGCTTAAGAAAGCGGGCTATCTTCTTAGGAAGATGGAAGAAGCTAATTATGTTCCGACTTTAGTTACTTACAATACTTTGCTCTATTGGTATTGCAAGAAGGGAAGGTACAAAGCGGCTTCTGAGCTAATTGATCACATGAGTTGTAAGGGTCTCGAACCAGATGTGTGTACATATAACATGTTTATAGATGATTTGTGTAGAAATAATAGAAGTGCTAAAGGTTATTTGTTATTGAAAAAGATGAGGAAGAAGATGATTTTCCCGAATGAAGTCACCTATAACACTCTTATTAGTGGGTTTGTCAAAGAGGGGAAGCTTGGAATTGCTACCAGGGTTTTTGATGAGATGTCAACGTTTAACCTTTCGCCAAATCGTGTTACTTATAATGCTTTGATTGATGGGCATTGTCAGGGAGGTAATTTTGGAGAAGCTCTGAGACTTGTGGATAACATGGAAGTGGTAGGATTAACACCTAATGAAGTTAGTTATGGGGCTATTTTGAATGGGCTATGCAAGTGTGGCAAGTTAAATTCAGCAAGAAGGATTCTTGAGAGAATGAGAAAGAATGGTATAGTTATTGGTCGTGTTGCATATACAATGTTGATTAATGGGTTATGCATAAAAGGGAGGCTCAATGAAGGTGTGCAATTGCTTGATAAGATGTTCAAGGATGGTGTGAGTCCCGATGTTATCACATACTCAGCACTTGTAAATGGATTCTGCAGAGTAGGAAAGATCAATAATGCGAAGGAGATGATATGTAAGATGTGTAAAGCAGGACTCGAACCAAACAGCATCATGTACTCTACTATAATCTACAACTTTTGCAAGCAAGGAAATGTTATTGAAGCAATGAAAGTTTATGCAGTTATGAATCGGAGTGGCCATGATGGGGACCTCTTCACTTGTAACGTGTTACTTGCTTCTCTTTGTCGAGATGGAAGAGTAAAAGAGGCAGAGGATTTCATGCATCACATGAGCAGGATTGGTCTAGTTCCAAATTCCATTAGTTTTGATTCTGTTATAAATGGCTATGGAAGCATAGGTGATGCACTAAAGTCATTTTCCTTGTTTGATGAAATGATTTACTTGGGTCATCACCCTAGTCTTTACACTTATGGGGGTCTCCTAAAAGGACTATGCAAAGGAGGAAATTTAGAGGAGGCAAAACAATTCTTGGATAAACTTCAATACATTCGTTGTGCTGTAGATGTTATTTTGTACAACACATTACTGGCTGAGACATGTAGATCTGGCAATTTGCAAGCAGCGGTAACCCTTTTAGATGAGATGGTCCATAATAATGTTTTCCCCGATAGTTACACATACACCAGTCTGCTTGCTGGGTTGTGCAGGAAAGGCAATGTGGTTGCTGCAATTCTGCTTTTTGAAAAGGCAATGGAAAGACAAACTTTCTTTCCAACCCAGGTTACGTACACCTGTTTAATTGATGGACTTTTCAAGGCCGGCCAGCGAAAGGCTGCGGTTCATTTCTATGAAGACATGGTGGAGAAAGGTCTGTACCCTGATACAGTTGCTTTTAATGTGATTATGGATGGTTACTCTAGAATGGGACAAGTGACTAAGGTGTACAAGTTAATTTCTCGGATGAAGTATGAGAGTCTGTGCCCCAATTTGGCTACATATAACATCCTCTTACATGGGTATTCAAAAAAACAGGATATATCGAAATGCTTTGCATTGTACAAGACCATGATAAGGAGAGGCTTTGTGCCTGATAAATTAACATGCCATTCTATAATGCTTGGACTTTGTGAATCAGGTGTGCTGGACATTGGGCTTAAATTTTTAAAAAAGATGATTGTGGAAGGTACTGTGGCTGATCTAATTACATTTAACATGCTAGTTACTAAATTTAGTGAGAGGGGTGAGATGGGAAGGGCCTCTGATCTGTTGAAAGCCATGAATTTGTTAGGTGTATTTCCTAATGAAGAAACTTATAGTGCCATACTTAAGGGACTCAAACGAAAACTTGGTTTTCGAGAATCTTGTACTTTTTTGTATGAAATGTGGGGAAAGGGATTTATTCCTACAGATAGACAGTGTATCACTCTGATTACTGGTATGTGTAAAGTGGGGGATATACAAGGAGCATTCAAGCTAAAAGATGAAATGGAGGCACTTGGTGTTGGCTCCCGAGAAGTAGCTGAGAGTGCCATTGTTAGAGGGCTCGTGCAGCGAGGGAAGATGGAAGAGGCAATGCTGTGTCTTGATTGCATGCTTCGCGTGCAACTCATTCCAACAGTTGCTACTTTCACAACTCTAATGCACAGATTCTGCAAAGAATCTAACCTTCCAGAGGCTTTAAAATTACGGGATATAATGGAACATAATGGTGTGAAGCTTGATGTTGTTGCTTACAATGTCCTTATTACTGGCCTCTGTGCTAATGGTGATGTGGCACATGCATTTGAACTATATGAGGAGATGAAGCAAAGGGGTCTCTGCCCCAATACCACTACTTATGCTGTTCTTATTGATGCTGTTTGTACAGAAAGCAACCTTGTGATGGGCAAAATGCTTCTGGTGGACTTAGAGGAGAGGGAATTGATATCTGAAAATAGAAGTACTCAAGATTTGTGTGAGCGGTTGAAGATGGCTATGAGAAAGATAAATTTCTTGAGGTACAAAAGAAAGAAATATTGCAAAAAGTGGTAAGAGCTTTGCCAAATTATACGACTCATAGTCTGGAAGCTTACTGGCAGAAAAGGCTGATATGGGTGTTTGATTATTTCAACCAGTTGCGTTACTCGAGTCTAGGTCTGTATGATGCAGTTACAGGCTTAAATCTTTTTATATGTACGTCTTTGAATGTGTTTTATATTTCTTCTAGCATTCACCTTTTAATTATTATATGTAATGTCTGCTTGTGTCTTAGGTCAGAAGCACTTGAGGAGCTGGTTTGTGCAGCTTTTGCATGAATATGATAGGCATTTTATTGAAGCTGAATGTGAAAGTGTTAGAAGACCAAGTACAACTTAATTTATGCTGTCAACATGGGTTTTCCATCCCACTAGCATGAGTGGTGATATGCACCACGTAAGTCTATAATGCCGTTCTTATTTTCTTTTTGCCTGCAAGAGTGTAAATGGTCTTCTTGATGTTGCTGCTAAACCATTGAAGGGGGGATTGGAGATGAGCCATTCAGTTCCATAGGCCTTTAGGCCATGTTTGGATGGCAGAAATCCATCACCAAGAATTTCATTACCAAGTATCCCATTACTAGTAATCTGACTCATGTGTTAATGTCTTCCAAGTGTTTGGATCAGTCACTAATCCTATATGGGAAAGTGATAAGATTTCTCTTGGGGGGTTTGGGAATAAGATCTTTCATCAATGTATGCATTCACATTCCACCTTTCTAAAGTTATCCCATAATGAAATTACATGTCTTGGGCACACTCAAACAATGAGATTGAGGGGACACAGAGTCAGGATTCTTATTCTGCCTCTCAGTTGCTGCTGTCCAAACATAGCCTTAGGCTTTGAAGACCATAGTTAGAGAAGAAGAGAAGAGACACGTTAAGTGTGTTTCTTTGACTTAGTTTGGTATGCCATGTCTAATCCATTGGAGGCTATGCTGTTTGACTAGGTGGTAACTTTTGTTTAACTTGGTAAATACATTCTATGGACACTCTTTGAAAGGATTTTTTTCTTCCAGTTTTGAGTTGTGTTATGAGATTAAATTTGAATTTTGCTTATCAATCAGATCCATCAAACCCCTCTAGTTGAAGGATATGTGAATTTGGCAAAAGTTGTCATATTTTTATATTTTTAATCTATTTTGTTGAGTTGGTTCCTGAGTGTGACCAATATGCATGCCAAATAAATCTTGTCGTTGGCAGTACTAGCACCTCAACCTCGTGGACAACTCTCCTCCTTTGCTTTAAAGTAGTTCACATTTTTATTTCATGCGTACCTTTATAATAAGCATTAGTTGTGCATCTTGTGAAGTAAAATACGTGAATCTCATTGTAGATTGCCCGAAGCTCAGCGACTAGTTGGATACGCTCTTTAAAAGTATGGTAATAATACCAAATTGCCTTACTCTGAGAATTTTTATTCGAGATGTGGAGATGAGCTTCACAATGGGCATGTTGTACAATGGATGAAGACGAAAGCTGCATCTCTTCCCAAGTATTCTTTCTTCACTCTAAAATTATCTATTTCTCTTTAATTCATCCTATTCTTTCAGCCAAAGTATTATTTCCTCTAAAAATAATCCAAGTTCTAGTAAGATCTTCTAATTACAATGTTACCCTTTTATTATTATTATTATTTATTTTACCGAAGTGGTAACATGCACAAACTACAACAATATATTGAGGCATGCAGGAACGACTTTTTCAACATGTTTTGAGATTATAATAGAGACGAGTGACGTATATTAATATAAGTATTTGGTAATTTTTGGATTTCCTCAATAACTTAACCTACTGTGCTGTTAAAGCCAGCGATCCACAAACACACCCAGTCATACACTTCCATCCTTTGTGGTTATTCTAAATAATTTTTCTGCCCATATATTATTTATTCAATTAATTCTTAACACAAGTTTTGAGTATGGTGCAAAGGATCTTGACCTGTTGTAACAAAAACTGAAAGAAAATGAGAATTTCGGACTCCACCATAGAAATTTCATGTATACAAATTGTTTAACATATTTTTTTTTACAGTTTATGTTGAATCTTAGAATTTCAATCCAATTTTATTGATGGTTTTCAAAATTAAGAGTTCGATTCATGATACGATTCTTGATTTGATAACTATGTTCCCTGGCGAAATTAAGGATGAGAATGTTTGTATTCTTTCTGTTTACTTATATTGTATTTTTCATGGTGTATATATATCAACCTATATAATCATCTTATTTGGTTTTGGTTCTTTCTTTTATACATGTTATAGTTGCTATAATTTTTACTTCTCTCTTTTTCTTTCCTTAATTAGTGGGCTAATCTCAATGAACAACACAATGATGTTTACTCTAATGTTTGTATAATTTTTAACTACTAATTGGTTTCTTACAATTATTTGTTGTAGAAAATTAGATCTAAGGAAAAAAATTATTTGGCGTGTGACGGTGAACCATATCGGCAATGATCACGACATTTGTTTTTAGTGTGCATTCGACATGAACATGCAGATGCATTTGTTTGGAGTCTCATTTCGAGGTAAGAGTTACTTCTTTTCTTTTCTTTTTTTTTTAAACTTTCAGTTACTTTTTAAAACTTAAACTAGCTTATGTGACTATGCAGCTTGTTGATGCTTTTGCTGTGGTTAAAAACCGCTCAGAGTTCTACTGGGAATTTCTGTTGTCTATGAAATGTTGTACTAATATTTTGTTGATTTCTTCGATGGGAAATGATTTGGAGCCCTAAAATCCCCACCCCTAATCCCCCTAATTTCCTTTTTAGGAAACTGTTTTCTTTTTTTTTTTTTTTTTTTTTTTTTTTTTTTTACTTAAAATGGCATTTTCGGGGGATTTGGGGACCCCCTTTTCGGGGGATGAATCACTGCCCTTCTTGGGCAATGCTGGGGACCCCCAGTGGGGGGCGACCCCAGCACCCCCAGTGCCAAGTGGGGCACTGCCAATGGCCGGAAATTCCAAAAAAAAAAAAAATTAATTTTTGGACCAATCAGAGAGGACCCCCAGTACCCCCACTGGGGTCTCAGCCATTTTCATTATAAAAATGCATCACTTTCATCTCTACATATCCTCTCTGGACCGTCTAAAAGAGATGCATTTGTATGATTTTTATAATTGAGGGATGAATATATACAAATATATAAATAAAGAAATAAATAACTTAGAAGAGGACTGTTGGATGCAAAATATATGGAAAATTATATTTCCACACTATATAATTTCTTAGTACACATCACAAAATGGTATTTGGATATAAATTTCGAGCAAAAGTCAAATGTTCGGATTTAAGTTATGAATAAAAAAAAATTATTCAAATATTCATTCTGTTCAATTGATTATATCCAAAGATTTGCTTTATGTTCATAAATTTATATCTGATATTTAAATCTTGTTTGAAAATTTATATTTGAACACTATTTGTGATGTACACTGAGAGTTTATACGGTGTGCAAATAGAATTTGTCATATAGTGTGTACTATAAGTACCTTATAACAAAAGAATAAAATAACATAATTTCAAATTTTTTAAGTCATAATTAAAAAAAATTATCATAACTAAATACAACCTGAGTCATAAACCTCATGAGTCATAATTGAAGGAAAAATTTATCATAATTAAAAAAATAACATAATTAAAAGTTTATATAATACACCCTTTTTAAGTGAAATTCTATTTCTATATATTTACTTATCTCAGTGCACATTATTTCTCAGTGCATATACTTATAAATTTGATTATATATTATTTGTCTCATTTTACACACTATATATTCTAATTATAACATTTAACTCAAATATTACGCACACACTTTCTACCCAAACACACCCACAAAACCCTGCACCCATAGACTGACCTTGGATCAACCAAAGTAAAAAACGGGGACATAAGTTTTCATCTTTTTCTTTTCTCTCACTAAGAAATGTTACCTTTCTCTCACTACAATTTATTTATTCTTATAAAAAATAATTTCATTCTAGTAACTGGGTTTGGGTGTTACTGTTGGACGAGAGACAACCCACCAGTTGTTGCCGCTATCTAAAGGAGAGAGGAAGAGAGAGAGGGACATAGCAAGAGAGAGAGATGGCGATGGGATCACAGCAGATTTTCAAGTAACAGAGACCTCATCCATACCAATTCTCACAACTAATTTAGATTGAAACGAGTACCAGTGAAAATGTCACAATTTCAATGGAGGCCTTCAAGAAACACTTTTGAAAAACTTGTGTCATCTTCGTATGGAATCCTAGAAAATCCATTTTGTTTCTATATATGGAAAAGTAGACACAAGTAGTTGGGTATATATGCACATATATATTATATACACGTATAGAAAGATATTCAAGACGAGAGAGAACACAAGAAAATGAACACGTATAGAAAGACATTCAAGACGAGAGAGAACACAAGAAAATGAAGAAGAAAGTAAGTGTATTCACTCTTCACGAGATGTGATGGTTTCAACACTAATGGTTCAAACTAAGTTCAATCACCATTCACCGGTATGCATAGATCTTTCTTAGAACCGAACACAGATGAAGGCCGAAGTCAATTTTTTTTTTTAAATTTTTGTAAAAATATGTAATTAAGTTGTGCACTGGAATTTTTTATTTTTAAAAGATGTGTGTAGACTTTAATATTAATAGTGTGTTTTGATGTTTATTATCATCATTTTATTTTAGGATATAATTATTTTAAAATAATTTTTTATTAAATATGTGCAATGAGATAAGTAGATATACGAGAATAGAATTTTCTTCTTTTTAAGGACGAAGATATTAAGGGTGTGTTTGGTGTGGAGTTTTAATTATGATTCAACACCATATTTGATCTATGTGTTTAGATAAAGTTTTCAAAATGCATTTCCACATCACTTTTGAAAACACTTTTCAGGTAAGATTTGAATTTTGAAATTTGGCCTATCCGGACGTCCGTCTTATTGTCTAGAACAATGTCCATTTTTTTTTTTTGGTGGCAATTGGCAATTGTTATTTTTTTATATTTTAAATAAAAAATATTGTTTGAGTATTTTAAATTTTTTTATGAGTTTTTAATAAAATTTTGAGTTGTATATTTGGTTATAAGTTGTAATTTTTAAATCAAATATCATGTCACATCAAAAATTTAAAACTCAATTCAAAACTCATAATTAATCAAATTTTTTACACTCAAACCATAATATTTCAAAACTAACAAATTTAAAATACAATTTTATTATCAAATTATATTTTTTAAATTTTACCGAATGCTACTTAGCCTCTGTTTGGGAAGTGAGTTGGCTTTTGGACTTTCTGGGTTATTTTAGCCTGGGCTAAAAAGTTTAGTTTGGAAAGACTTTTTGACTTTTTTTGTTTTTTTTTTCTGAGAGAAGAATATAATAATTATGGATTGAATGTGATATTTTATTTTTTGTGACTAAAATAATCTATTTTATCTTTTATAACTAAAATAGTCACTTTAACCCTCCCCAAACAACACCTTAAAATTTTCCAAAAGTGGGTGCCCCCGAGTGGTCGCACGGTCACTGTCATCAAGACATAGAAATTGCATCCATCGTCTCCTAATTTTAAAATAATAATAATAATAATCTAATAATACAAATAATTAAAAAATAATAATTCATAAACTAATCTGGTTGTGTTCATCTCAATTATCTCAAACAAATCAATAATAATAAATAATAAATTATATATAAATATAATCGGTGTGTTTAATTTTAATTTTTTAAATTTAATTTTTAAAAAATTAAGTTTTTTATTTTTTATATTTTTTTGTTTTTAGTGAATGTAATTTTTTTATTTTTTTAGATACACCTTATTTAGATATATCTAAATAGTAACATATTTGTTAAAAAAATATTTTAAAAAATTAATAAATACACAAAAATATGAAAAATGTATTAAATTTTTTTTTCAGCAATGGTACAGGATCTTAATTTTTGTGGCTTAAATGGCTCGAATTTGTCAAAACGACGTCGTTTTGAGTACAAAACAACATCAAAATTGCCAAAACGACGTCGTTTTGACAATTTTGAGCCATTTGAGCCACAAAAATTAGGGCCCTCAAACATTTTTCTTTTTTTTTTTGGTATTTTGATATTTAGTGAATTTTTTTATAAAAAATTTATAAATATTATATTTTTTTAAATATATTTATATTAAGTGTGTTTAAAAATTAAAAAAATTACTTAAAATATTAAAAAAATCAGTAAAAATAAAAAATAAAATAAAATAAGAAAAAATTTTGAAAAGTAAATTCTAAAAAATGACAGCGAAACAGAGTGAATAAAACTTGGGACATTGCCAGCAAAGCATGCCTAATCTATGTCACCCCCTACCTTTCCCATCACCGTCACGTGAGTTTTTTTTTTTTTTGTGAGAAAGGGATGCGTCAAAAAATATTACCCCCTTTGTTCCAAAATAATGATTTTTTTTAGGAAATCTAACTTTTTTTGGTAGTATAATTATTACATTTAAAAAAAGTTAATTTTCTAAAATTATTCTTTTGATAATATATTTTTTGGGAATATCAATGTCATAATTGTACTTTTTATATTGTTTATTAATTTAAAAGAAGGGCAAAATAAGAAATTTATATTATTTTTGTACTTAATTTTTGAAGATGGACTAATATTTTGGGACAATAAAAAATAGAATAAGGGACTAATACGGAGGGAGTATAAAAAAAGTAATAAATTTTATAAATATTAATAATTAATTATTAATAATTTTTTATTATTGTATAATAATTTTTTAAAATTTCACTTGAATATAATTTTTTTATTTTTTTAATTACATTTTATTTCTCCTCTCTAAAAAAAATTACATTTTATTTCTTTAAATTATAATTCAGTAGTATTTTACTTTCTTCAACAAAAAAAAAAAAAAAAATACACTTTTCATTTTAAAATATTAATTTATATAGCTGTAAATTTCATTTTATTCAGTAATAAATATCATTCCTATTTCTACACTGCTGCCCTCTAAACAGACGAGGTCTTCCTGCAAAAATGAACTTAACCTGTATATTTGGATTCATCGACTATAAAATTGTATCATTTTCAGGAAAACATTTGTACTTTTACTATTTATTTATTTTTAAATAGTTGTTAGGGTTTAAATGTATTGTTTTGAAGTGATGTTTAGTGATAATTAAAGGGTTAATCTGTTGGAATTCTAGAAAAACCGAAGAATATTCAATTGCTTTCAAGGAAATACAGATTCGAGTAAAATTAGGTAATGTTTTTTTCAATGGTTTGGGAATTGTTTTGAGGATTATCAAATTAGGTAATTTATTATATTTGTGTCTTTTCAGGTTTAATGTGTTTTTGTTAGTGGTTTGGGAATTGTTTTGAGGATTGTTTAATATGTTTTTGTTAGTGGTTTGGGAATTGTTTTGAGGATTGTCAAATTAGGTAATTTATTCTATGTGTGTCTTTTCAGGTTTAATAAAGTCTACATACTGTATTTTCTACAACTTTTTTATGAACTTAACTAAGTTTACTATAAATTCTTGGTTACTGTTTTCTATTTGTGTGTGGTGCTTGTAATTGCTCATCCGTGAAACTGTCCAGCTCTTTATCTTTTGATAATTTTATGAAATTTTGAGCTTCTGGTGGATCGGTTGCTCACTGAATCCACACTTGAAGCCGCTATTGAGAGCAAAAAACAGTTGCAGCATGATATTCTATCGGCAAGTGAAGATATGATTAATGGTTTTTCTTCTCATAAGATGGATGCTAATAGTGGATCATCACCGACGAAATTGGTTTTGTGTAGAATTTGCCATGATGAGGATGAAGATTCGAATATGGAGATTCCTTGTTCATGCTGTGGCACTTTAAAGGTCAGTTTCTTTAGCCTCTAATCATTTGAGGAAAATACCAAATTGTTGATGGAAATTTTGGTTTAGTATTAGTTTAGTGTCAATTACTTGTAGAGTGTTTGCAAAAATTGCCGAATTAATGGAACAGTTCAATATATGTCACGTCACAAACCCGCCTCTAAAAGTTTGGTCCATGACCAGCCTGTGATTAGGCCTCAAAATGAAATTTCCTAATAATGTATATTCAAATACGGGGCCTTAAGTGGAAGCAAATGCCAACATAGATAAAATGCCCATTGAGCTTGTGCATACATGAAGGTTTAGAGTAACTTAAGCATTTAAATACGCTTTCATGCACATATATAACCACAAAATTATACAAATCTCACACACACATTTACATAAGACTCAATAAATTATATAATTAAATTAAATAGGACCCAATACAAAATTAAGGCCTCAACGCGAAGGCGTAACCCGGGCGGCTTGACAAACAGGTGGACCTCAAAACAACTCTAATGTCGGTTCTCGATGGCTCACCTACATGAATATACATAAAACGGAGTGAGCAAGGCTTAGTGAATAATAGCAATGTAAGGAGATTAGTTAAACGAGCATAATTTTAGAGAATGTAAATATGCATATCAAACCATACACAGATCTTATTCATAATCATATTTCAAAATGGCCTCAGGTCCATTTGTAACACATAACGGCCTCGGGCCCATGTATGATACGAAACGGCCTTAGGCCCACATGTAATATAGAACGGCCTTGGGCCCATATTTGATACGAAACGGCCTTAGGCCCACATGTAATACAGAACGGTCTCGGGCCCACATATGATATGAAATGGCCTTAGGCCCATATGTAATACAGAACGGCCTCGGATCCACATATGATACGAAACGGCCTTAGGCCCACATAACGACAGCTGTCCAGAATAACATAGGGAAGATGGAACATCGACATGTCTCCATCTCCCTTGGTGTAGAGTCATTAGTCATATTCAGTTCATATCATTATAGGGTAGACGGAACATCGGCATGTCTCCATCTCCCTCGGACTTAGGGCCATGAGACATAAACTATTCATATCATAACAGCCTCAGGCCCACTTTTATCAATAGGAACAAAACGACCTTAGGTCCATATCAGTGCCATTGCTCAATCATGTCAATTAATTCAATCAAAGCACAATGTCCATAATATATGCCATTCACAAGCAACGATATATAAATCATAATCATAGGAAGTAAGTAAAACATATCGTTACACTACTATTACTCACAGTGATAGGTTTCTGGTAGCAATGGGACGATGTCCTCGTCTTGACCTGCAAATACAATGCATATAGCATAACATAAGCACATACCCAATCCCTTTCTTTGCTCTTTAATCAATTAGTCATATCGGTTCTAAACTCATTAGTCCTCAGTAGGTTATAATCCATGTCTCAGAAAATAGGAGGAATCGATAGGAAAATGGTTTAGACGAAGAAATGGTACAAAATCAGTAGACAAAAAGTGAACAACTTTCACTAATTTGGGCATATCTATTTGTGTACTAAGAATTTGAGAGTGAGGCCACCACCATTGGAAACTAGACTTCCAGGGCTTGAATTTAGGCTCAAGAATCACTCAAAACGGAGTCTGGATGCAAAAGATATGCTTATTTGAAGTTGGCTAAAACAAAGTTGTTCCACACGTGCGGGAATTGGGCCGCACGTGCGGGACCACGTGCTTTTTTAGCAGAATCAAAGTTGATGCTGGAAATGGATTGCCGCACGTGCGGCTCTGGGTTAGTTTTGCTGTTTGAAAAAGTTTGTTGGCTCTAACACTTGTTTTTCCAGTTCTTAAGCTAGATTTCAACTCTAATCATCCAAAAACATGTAGAATTACACCACAATATGATAAACTAACATCAATCAAGTGTAATTCCATTTCAAACAAATCAATCTTGCCTCAATGTTCAAGATCAATGCTTTATCTTTCATGATCTTCAAAGTTCTCAAAACACATCCCACAAATACACTTGATTCTTGCATGATCTTATTCTTTGGACAATTCTAAAGTTCATTTCATGTGGTATTCATAAGGTTGAGCTCCAATCATAAACAAAATTATAGAACTCAAATTCTAATTCTTTAAATTAGTTCAAGTAAATACTCACATAAAACCCTAACCCAAATGGGTTCAAATCTTCCAATATCATTATGATTTCATGAAATTGATGCTTTAAACATAAAGATTCAAGATAGATTGTCATACCTTAGTTCAATCTTTGTCTATTTCTTAGTTATCTTCAATTTCCCTAAGCTTCCATGGTTGATCTTCTTCCTCTCTCTTCAATTTCTTCAAGTTAATTTTTAAGCTCCCATGAATGGTGAGCTCTCTCTCTCTCTCTCTCTCTCTCTCTTAGAGAAGCTTCCTCTCTCCTTTCCCCTCTATTTCTCTCGGTTCTCTTCCTTAGATATTTTGTTTTGACTCCAAAATGATGAGTTCCACAACTCATATGGCATATCTATATATACATATTACATACATAAGCTTATCACAATAAGGAGAGCCAAACGCACTCTTACGAATCGTACAAAATCAAATTTCAATTACACTTCTCAGATGACTCTAAAAATTATACTGATCATAACTATGCACTATGTTCTGGTTTCTGAAGCCTCTAAAGCCTTCAATTTGCAATGCAAAATTAACCAGCCAAACACACCTTAACGGATCAGACAAAATAAATTTCCAATTAATTTTTCAAACAGCTCTAAAAATTCCCATTCGTATATCCGTGTACTCAATTTTAATTTTTAAACCCATAAAGGTCGTCAATTCCAATTTTAAAGTCGTAACTGAACAGATAATTCATCAATTCGAACAGATATCATTAAATTAAAGTGTATTAACCCACAAGTGCATAAAGATAATTTCTGATACGGATTTTGGGGTCGTTACAATATACTTCTACCATAACATTCAATTTTTATGTTCTTATAGGTGCATTGTTTTGTTTCCTTTCTCAAAGTCATTATCTGCTTTGGTTTATTTGTTACAGTTCCTCAATTACATATTTCCAGTTTATTTTCATGCATGAAATTCAAACCTCAAGTTCATCCTTATGTTTCCAATTTTTTTGGTCGATGCATATTTTCATTTTTGAGGTTTTATAATTGTACAATTGGATTATCTATTTTGGCTGCAATCTTTGTTCTAGAATGCACGTGGCTCTTGTAGTCTGAGTGTGTGCACATTGGAATGAGTCAATCATTGCTTTGGTATTTTATTGAACCAAAACGGTGATGTTGTTTCTTCGCTGATCAAGAATTTTTATTTTTGGCAGTATCATGATCGTCCAATAAGAAGGCTTTCCATTTTTCCAAATGAGTGATTTGATGACCTATTGATTCTAATAACTGATTGCAATGTTGATCATTCGGAGGGGAATATAGGAATATAGGATGAAGTTTACTTCATATAGTTTTTTAAAAAAAAATGTTAAGTGTGAATGTAATTATGGATGGAACTGTAATTTCTTGAAATACTTTCTCAATGAACCTTTCTTTTCTTTCTCTAATGACACAAACTACCTGCTTCTCCTTGGAGTTTCTTTGACTCTGATATTTAAGCAAGTTGTATGGTAAGCAGGTCCTATTAACATGGGGAAATTTGTGTGGAATTCTACTTCTTATTATTAACCACTTGTTCTTGAAATCTAGGTAGCACGTGTTTGAGGGATTGGAGATGCACTCTCAGTTCTCAGTGGTGTTGTATACAACTTTTCATATAGTGATCATCAAGTAACTAATAGTAATCGTGAGTATCAAATTTTGGATAAAAACATGAAACAAGAACTATGATCATTGAATATGAAAGTCTCAGCTTGCTATGAAAGTCTCTTATAATTGTGAAGGGTTCGATACAAAAATTTAACAGATGGCTGGGTCAAGTAGGAACTAACAAAAAACAAGTTTCATTGTAACCGAGCGTCAATGCCAAGAATCCGCGACAAAATACAGCAGATCTAGATATTTGTAACTTTATTAGCCTCCATGTTTAATTTCTCTACAAGTTCCTTTGACTTCTCGAGAGACTCATCAGCTTCATATAAGTAACTATATTAGGATATCACGTGTTCATATTTTTTCATGAATCATCATTTATCAAGATCTTTTATATTTCTTAATCACCCATCACAATTATAATAATACCTTATCTTCTTCACCAATCATAGTACGGCCTATTTTGGGAAGTGGGTTATAATTCACTTCTCAGATTATAACCCATTTCCTCTCTCACAAAAAAATTGTTTATAAACTGCTTATAAGTAACTTTTCACCAAAAAACTGATTATAACCATCTTCCCAAAATAGCCCTACATATAACACCACTACAAATTAAATATAAGATCTAATTACATTTTACTTCTCAAATTTAAAATAAAAAAAAAATTGAAAAATAGTTGTAATCAAACTGTAGAACCACCGCCTGTGGCCAACTAGTTATATATAAATATAATAAAACTGGGGACATTGCCAGCAAAGCATGCCTAATCTATCTCACCCTATACCTTTCCCATCACCGTCACGTGAGTTTTTTTTTTATTTTTTATTATAAGGTATGTGTCAAAAAATATTATAAAAAAGTAATAAAATTTATAAATATTAATAATTAATATTAATATTTTTTTATTGTATAATATTTTTTTCAAAATTTCTCTTGAATAGTAATTTTTTCTTTTTTAATTACTTTTTATTTCTCCCCTCTAAAAAAAATTACATTTTATAATATCTCAAATATTATAAAAATGATCTTATTTTCTTTTTCTTATCTTATTTATTTATTTTTTTCTTCTTCAGGTTGAGGTCATTTTAAATATTTAATAATAATTTTTAACTATTGAATGAGTAAAGAATTTTATCCTGAAGGAATAAGTAATCTCAGGTAAAAATGTGGGATTACACATTTCTTCATGAAAAATGCCTAACACCCCCAGTGGGGTCACTGGGGGTCTCCTCTCATTGGTCAAAAATTATTATTATTATTTTTTTTTTCAACGAATGAGGGGGTGACACCTCACTGGAGGTTGTCAGTGGGGTCACCCCACTGGGGGTCGGTAGCATGGCCCATTTCTTCATATAGATTAGGCTTGGTTTGGCATGATTAAAAAAAGCTAAAAAGTCAAAAAGTCATTATCCTATTTAAGTCACATCATCTTATTTCAGTTATATCACCTCTCTACCACATCACTTCAAACCTAACCCATACCCAACTCATATTTCATAAAAAATCAAAAAGTACACTTATTTAGTTTATCTCAAACAACCCCTAAGATTACAATTTCAAGAAAATATACTTATTTTATTTGTTTTATTACAAATAATAAGTTATTTCGAGTCTTGTAAGTTGTATCCATCATGCGACAATTGATAACGTTGAAAAATTGACGAATAATATTTTTTTGGCCCAAACAACATACTGGTAGAATAAGAGGGACATGTGGGGCACATTTCCACTGCCAAAAATTCCCAATCTATCCCCTTTAATTTCTGATTTTTTAAAAAACATTGTTTGGCAATCCAAAATTAAAAAAATTATATGCTTTCACATTTGGTGGTAGGGACATTTCTATTCCCCAATACTTAAAAGCAACATCGTCGTTATCGTCAAAGACAACTTACACACCCCTTTCTATTAAAATCTCTTTAATTATTAATAAATATCATTTTAATAATTTTATCTATAAATTTATATAAATCAATTATTTTAATTATAAAAATCATACAAATATTTATTTTTTTGAAAGTAGTCTAAAAGAGTAAAAAGTTAAGATTGTGCAAAATATCATACCGGGAGTTGGTTTGATTTATGATTTAAAATTTATTTTCAAAACTCTACCATAGTTAATGTATATGTTTTTCTTTTATTTTTAATAAAATATCAAAATAAAAATCAATATGAGAGAGATATGAGGTGTTGAATTTATTGCAAATTAGTTTTATATACATAAAAATATAATGTAAAATAAGTTAATATTATATATATGAAAAAAATTATGCAAATAGTATTATATTTTATGTAAATACTTAATAATTATTTAAGGTTACTCATTAATCAATTAATAGGTTAAAATCGCCCAAACTATAGTTTGATTACGGATATCAAATTTATTAATCCTCCACACACTATTTAGTTATAATTTTATTTTCAAACGGTATTGATTCGCACCGTGCATACCCATAATAAAAGTGGTACAATTTTATAATTAAAATATATAAATTCATAAATAAAAAAATAAATTGCTATTTACTAATAATAATAAAGGGTGTTGGTGTAATTTAATTAAACTATATGATACAATACAACATATATTTATTTATAAATAATATGCTCTCTCTCTCTTCTCTTCTCTTCTCTCCTCTCTTCTTCTGTTCCAGCGTTAGTCATTTTCTGGGAAAAGAAAAAAAAAAAATCTTCATTTCGAATTCATGTCGGTATGTACTCGAATTTCTCTCACTAAAATGCCCTAAATAGCTAATTTGTATCCGATCATGAGATGCGATTTAGCTATTTTTCCGAAGATGATGATGACGTAACGCTTATTGATTGCTTTTTTCGTGAGATTACCTACCTCTGTTGATTCGATTTCACTGTTTTTTTTTTTTTTTTTTTTTTTTTTTTTGGGGCTTTGATCTTTGGATTGCTATGGTTTAATCTGGTTTAGCTCTAAATTTGAGATACACCGTACTGTTTGATTGTATTTGTGTGTTTTTTTGATCAAGTGTGTTAATCTGAGCTGGTTTAGTGATTAATCATTCATTATTGTTTGATGTATGTGTATATGTAGTTGAATTAAATGTTGTTGTGCTCTTGAAATCTTTTTTTGGGTTTTGTATATATTGTGAAGTTGAAACTTTTGGTGTTTTGAATCTTCTCCTCTTTATAATGTGTAATTTTCATAATTTATTTTCTTAATATGTATCCATTTGAGTTTAAATGTGATTGATTAGATTACTTCAATTGGGTTATCCTAATTACATTAAAAAAAAAAAGAAAGAGTTCTTGGCTTACCCACTTAATGATCTGATAGTTATTTTGATTCCTTGAGTTCATCACTCTGTGGTGGGGATCTTTGCTAATAGCTTCTTCTTCTTGCTACACCATGTTGGCCCATTTAGGAAGAATTTAGAGGATCTGAGGACTCAACAGAGTACCACAATTGTTCCCATCAAATGGATATTACATGTTCTATATACCATCCTTGATCTGTGTGTGACAGGACATGGGTTAGGTTACTTAAGCCCTATTTTCTGCATTAATGGATATTTGAGTTAATTAGAAAGCCAGTACAAGTTTCCAACAGTTGTGAAGCAGGACAATGTAATGGGAAGTGTCCATCTTTGAGAGGGTCAAAGGTTTGGAGCTATGGGAAGCATGAGCTAGCTAACCTTTTAATCTATAACTTGCAATATGCAACCTAGATGGCTTCAGCTACATCTCTTTTGTATTCGTGTTTTATATCTTTCATTGCTTTGGTCTAGAGGAACGCATGATCTTGCTGAACTCCCACCGGTGCATCTCTAAATTCTGTTTGCACTCACTTATGTGGATTTTGTGAAATTAATTGTGTAATAATGTGTAATCCTTTTTCCTTCTTTGAAAATTTGTTTGTCTATCTTTGATGCAGTGTTGGGGGAAAAAGCCCCATGTAGAGAAATCAGATTGATACTTATAATATGTCATTCATTATTCATGACTGAGGGGGTAGAATCAGAATTGGAACTTTGACAGAGGATTTGAAATTTCTAGCAGTGTTGTACCACATTAGTTGGGCCTGACAGTTGGAACCTTATTGGAAAATGTAGATCCAAGGTTGGTGAAAGAGCCTGATTTGACAGAATGAGGAAGGGTTTTGCTTAGAAAATAGTGTGGAACCTTTTTTCCAGGAATTAGGTTGATCAATTGGTTGACCAAGAAAATTCTTGCAGAGTTTGCAGCAAACCAAATGAGGGGAAAATTTGGTTACTTATGTTTGAATCCTTTTCTTGAACAAGAATGTCCTACTTGGATTCGTGTATTTTTGGTGGACAGAGACTTGGCATGCCTAGTGAAGATTTTGAGAGTACTTGAATAGTCTTGAGTCAGAGAGTGTAAGTCATTGAGTAATAGCGCAAATGGCTGCCTGCCAATAAAAACTGATCTAGTTTTAACTGATCTTGTCTGAACCCAAGATCACAATGAGATTTTTGCATTATTGAACCAATCTAGTTTTAAATCATTTTTTGTATTGCAAAGAACCAAGATTTTCCCTGATGGAGGCTAGAAAATCAAAACATTTGTTAGAGACCTCCAAAAAGTTCAGAATATTGTTGCATCTATGGGCTTTAGGATTGGTTCCCTTCCTTAGGTGTATTTGGGACGTTCTTTGGGGTCATCCTTCAAGGCTTTAGGATAGAGTTTTGAGCATTTTGAAAAGAGACTTGCGAGGTGGAAAATGCAATATTTACAGAGGGTGGCTTACTTTGATTAAAAGTTCACTTTTAAGTCTACTGACCTATTTAATGCCTCTTCATATGGTGGCTTTGGTATTCACCATTTTTTCCAGTTTAATCAAGCTTTGTTGGGGAACTTGTTGTGGAGATATACGGAGGATGGAGGACATCTGTGGAGAAAAGTGACTCATTGCAATTTTGGTGTTGGCTCAAGGGGTTGGATGTCTGTGGAAGCTTGAGAATCATTTGGAGTAGGTTTGTGGAAAGTCTGGCCAGAGTTCTTCAAGAATGTGAGGTTTGAGCTGAATGATGGTAGTGGAATATAGTTTTGGCATATTTTTGGTTTAAGGATGTTCCTCTATCGCCAAAATTCTTGAAGGATGTGAGGTTTGGGCTGGGTGATGGTGGTGGAATGCAGTTTTGGCATATTTTTGGTGTAAGGATGTTCCTCTATTGGTGGTATTCCTGAACTTTTTTGGCATTGTGGTAAATAAGGAGACACTGGTAGTGAACTAATTTAGCAATGAGGAGTGGGGGTTGTTTGGGACATTCTTTATTGGGACTCTTCATGTCTGGGAGGTGAGGGAATTGGTGGAGTTTCTTGCTATTCTTTATGGAATTAAGATTCCTCCTATTACAAAGTCAATATAAACTTCAGTGGCATCTAATTGGTATGGTTGTTTATTTGCCCCATTGTTAGTAAATGTGAATGTGCTATCATCATATCTATCAACTAATATACCACATGCTTGCATCTGAACAATAGGAGGAGGCAAATTTTTTTATAAATCCTATTCTGGTTGAGTGATAATTTTTTCCACTTCTCCCCTTTTTCATGGAAGCAACTGTGAGTTACAGATTCAGTTTAGCAATTGAAAGGATATCCATGTAATATTTTTGTATTAATTATCCATTTCCTTCTTCCCCCAACAGGAAAAGGGACGGCCATTGCCGAAGTTCGGTGAGTGGGATGTGAATGACCCCGCATCAGCTGAGGGGTTTACTGTGATCTTTAATAAGGCCAGGGATGAGAAAAAGACGGGTGGCAAACCTGATTCCCCAGCAAAGGCAGATTCTAACCTTAAGAATGGAGAGGACCCTGTCAAGCCTCCAGCGGTAAGTTGTTCTTTGCTTATTCACTATTGCACCTACCATTTTTCGGTAGTTGAATATATTTCTTGGGCTACTGAGTGCGTGTCTACTTTCCCACTGAAAGATAACGTGATGCAGCTAAGATTTTATAAAGTCTATATATTTTTAATTTAATTTTATAGAATTAAAATTTTATTAGGCATATTCTGATTTGGTATAGATTTATTTAGTTTCCTTATTTGAGATGATTTAGTCTTCCGATTTTATTAGTTTTGATATAATTTCATTTGCATTAATCTTGATGTTGTTCCCATTCTGTGACGACAGCACCATCTATTAGTTCCACAGATTGGATTTCATTTTTCTGCATCTGCCTTGGGATCGTTCTTAATTAGAACTCAACCAATTAGATGATCTCTATCCACATTACATGGACTAAGAAATGTCTAAAGCACCCATGTTGGACTCTCGACACTTTGCCAAGGGTATGGGATATGTGGCTGGCATGTGTGGTTAGACATTCACCTAGCAAGTATATCTAGTAATTTGAATTAACCATAAAACTCCGCATAAAACCTTTATATGATGCATGAAATGCTCCATGGCACCTTACAAACACCATTTAAGAAATATGAATATTTTTCCATGTCTCCATGTCTTTGTACATGGGAGTAAATGAGTTGGACACACACCCACAACTTACTCATCCAAGTCCATGTGTTACATAGATCTCAATCCATTCCATAGCAATCTTTAGGAATCATTGGTGGACCGTGGAAGATGACATTACACAAGAAATGGAGTTTGTTGGTTTGGTCGTGTCCTCTCACCTATGAATGGTCGGTTTGCTGTCTGGTTAATACTTAGAAGGAACACGAGTCTCTCTGTTCTTGCCTCGTTCATGGGCAAATTTGGCCAAATCGGCACCTTGTATTGGATCATCCTTCTTGGTGCTATTTCTGTGCCTATTTCCATGACCTAGCCGTAGATAGAGGAAGTTTTAGCATTTTTATGCTATATTGTTAACCAATAGTCTAATAATAACATTAGAATAACTTTCTCAAATCAGAAGCACACAAAAGAAGCATCTGAACGTTATTGTTGGGCTATTTGTTTTCTTATTATTTGCTAATATGGAAGATGTACTGATTTGCAGAAAAAATGGTTTTGCTGCATGCAAGCCCCCGATGCTGAATCTTGAGTCTATTTCCCTGAGCAAGGGCTTCAGTAGAAGAACATGTTCATAGTTGGTCCCACCACATTTTAGGAGCTGTAGATCGATGATGGGTGCTGCTTGAATCCATTTTATGTATTGTAAAACTGCATTTTGTGTGGGGAAAGAGTAAAATATGAAAACAAAAAAAGGGGGAAAAAAAAGAAGAAAGACAAAAAAAAAGAACTTTATTGTATGTATATGTACTGATTTGGTGGATTATCATGTGAAGCTTTAGCTATTGGTTTGTTGTCTCTGCCTTGTACTATGGGCTGTACAGCTTGTCCATTCTATGATTTTCTTTTTCTTTCTATTCCTGTCTTTACATGGAAAAAATAACTCGTCTCATGTCTTATTTGATTAGTGGAGTGGTTTTTTGGTTCATGTGTTCTCTTGGACCTCTTTTTTTTTTTTTTTTGGAACAAATCCTAGGCAGTTATTTGATTTTGTTTTAAGAATCTGTTTCTGAAAAACATTAAAACTAATTTGGTGATAAAAAAAAAAAAAGAAAATTTTATGTACTACATTTTATTTGGGTGAAAGAAGAATATTTTTAAAAAGGTATTTTTAAGTGTTTATTTTCACCAAATTAGCTTTTATTATTTTTAGAAAACAGATTCTGAAAACAAAATCACAAAGTCATATCCATGTTTGTTGGCAGGAAAACTGCCAACACCGGGCAACTAATATCAACTCCTAATATACCTAATCGCCCTATTCTTGACTGATCTATAAACCAAAAATTGATCACAATGAGCAATCACATACATCAGCTGCGACAAACAACTAATTTCAACTTCTCATGTACCTAAATTCCTTGTTCTTGATCGGTCTACAAACCAAAAGTCACCCAGAACAATCACAGGCATCAGTCGCACTATTGTGTGCCCGACCACTTTGGCCACCACACGGTCAACAATGTTTACCGAAACTGTGAAATTTCACAGATCAAAATGGAGAATTTATATGTAAAACAGAGAAACATGATACATTTTATTTCTTGCTCACCTGCAATGGAGTTAGGCCAACAAATCAGAAAAATTTCAAATACAGTTCTCTTAATTTTAATCATCCAAAGTCAAAAACCCTCCATTTTAAATTGCTAATGGTGTCTATACAATCTTTCTTTAGATCCAAAATTCTGAAAACATAAATATGACAAGACAAAAGCAAAACCTAAACTCTGGACATCCCTAGCTTCCGATCAAACAGGCGTCGTAGAAGGTAAACTTGGAGAACGCTAGCCCCGATTAGAGCAGCTGATTCCCACAAAGCTTTGTGAATAGCCCTCCGGCCCATTCCTTCGTTCACTACATTACAGTAAAAAAACCATAATCAAATTACGAACACAGAATATAAACAAATGGATAAGATTTTAAAAATTTTGATGGTGAAATCCACATCTAAGAAAATCTTATTCATCCATATACACAGAATACTCATGAATGGATAAGATTTTATGAAATTTTATAATTTAACATAAGCTGAGGCTCCGTAGGACTTCCTTATGCTCCAACTGAGGAACATATTTCCCATCAAACTATTTGGAGAACAAAAAATGATGAGTTCTTCAGTCTAAAATGCCATCAGAGATGGAAAATAGAAAACAGTCTCAAGCCAAAATAAGCAGGTTAGGCATATAGTGTTTCAAGACAAGGAAAAACCTAGCGCCTGGCTTTCAGTCTGAGCCTCGAGCCAATGCTGTTCAAACTGAATGTTGTATAAAGCCTCCTCCAACTTTGATATTTGTTCTAACAAAGGGGTGAAATGCTCTGCAGAAGTGCACGAGAATCGAGATAAAGTTCTATACAGGTTCACTAAAAACAGAATCAATAAAAGCCACGGAAACACAGCTCACCATCTTTTGCATGTTGATCCATGTATGAGAAGTGAGCTTCATGTACATCAAAATCCACGGTTTCATGATAAGGAGACTTGTTAGTGAAGCAGAAATGGTGGATTCCATTTTGATGAGCCACAAACTCGGACTTCTCACTCGTCTTGTCACGAAAATCATGAATCTGCTCACCAGAAGGTCCCTTCACCTGATAATCTCAGCAAGGTTGCAAGATTCGTCATTTTTATTTTTTTACAAAAAAAGAACAAATAGAAGCATAAATAAATAAATAATATTGCCAATATCTGTATTATATGGGACTCTTCTACTTTCCCCATTGTGCCCATATCCATTGTATATGACAAGCGTGTAAGGGTGTGGAATATGTATCTGATACCCGCACCCAATTTAGATATGAATCTAACTTAGTGTTACATGGAGTCTTCATTTTTCCCTTTTCTTTTCCTTTTCCTTTCTCGTGAAGGCAAATCCTCTTAGAAGCCAGCTTGCTATCATGACTTCCAATAATTTCTAATGTTGCCTTCACAACTTTGGTCAACTTTATATCTTCATAGAGACTGTCTTTGTCATGAAATTAATAAAAATGACGGTATACTACTTTTCAGAAAACGGTGGTTCTAAGTGTGCAATCATCACTTTTTTTTTTTAATTAAGAAATTTCTGTTATGTGCTTTCAAAAAACACTTATTAATGAAATTAGATGTTTTCTAAGACCTTCACTGTGAACAAAATATTAGTACATTGTTATGTGCGGCTGCAACACAGCTGGTGTTCTTGTTCTTCTGTTTACCTATTTTTGCTAGAAAGGATAGACAACAAAAACAGAGTTGCTAGGAGAGAGTTGGGAACAGGGAAATCAAAAGAAAAGGGGTTTGCTTCGAGGGAAACCCAATCCTCCAATATCACACAAGTGTGGAATAAAATTCTGGATGTTTATTTCCAACTGAGTTCAGTACAATATATAGAAAATAAAGTGAACCATTCTGCTAAAGTTCAGCTGCCACTATCACACTAAAATAGCAACAAACCCAACAAAATAGGAACAACCTAACAGCTGATAAACTTGAAGTTGAAATTTAAATTCTCCTAATGTCAAGTAAAGACTTATTCAACTAATTGCAACTAAAGTCCAGCTCTACTGGAAACATAACATTCCTTCCCCCTAAACAACACCCTTGTCCTCAAGGGTAGCTTCAGGAAATCGTAAACGGAGCTCAGCCAGATTTTCCCATGTGGCGTCGGAAGGTGACAATCCTTGCCAATGAACCAAAACTTCTTCTCTGTTTCTCTTCTTTCTTTGATCTAGGATGGCTTGAGGCAAAGGGACAATTGTATTACCCTCTTCAGGAATGATGGGAAGAGAATCCAAAGTTTCCACATTCATCCCCACCTTCTTTTTCAGCAAAGAGACATGGAACACCGGATGAAGCCTTGAGTTTTCTGGTAGTTTGAGCTTGTATGCCACTGGTCCAATTTTATCAAGAATTTCGAATGGTCCATAATATTTGGGTGATAGCTTGAGATTTCTTCGAAGGGCTAAGGACACTTGCCTATATGGTTGTAACTTGAGATATACAAAATCTCCAACATTGAAATTTCTGTCAGTTTTGTGAGCATCATAGAACTTCTTCATTCGCTGTTGAGCCTCATTCAATTGGTCTCGTAGCTCCTTGATAACTGGCTCCCTATCTCGCAACTCTTGATCCACAGCCTCTACTTGTGAAGTGCCTGGAACATATGACAGAAGTGTGGGTGGAGGTTTGCCAAACACAATCTCATAAGGGGTTCTCTTGGTAGAAGAATGTGTGCTGGTGTTATAACAGTACTCAGCCCAAGGAATCCAGCGAACCCACTCTTTCGGCCTATGACTTGTGAAACAACGAAGATACATCTCGGCTGTTCGATTGACCACTTCGGTTTGCCCGTCAGTTTGCGGATGATAAGAAGAACTAAAGTTGAATTTGGTTCCCTGCAAGTTAAAAAGCTCTCTCCAAAAAATGCTAGTGAAGGTGGCATCTCTATCGCATACGATGCTTTTAGGCATGCCATACAATTTAAAGATTTGTTGAAAAAAAACCTGAGCTACTGAGGCAGCAGAGTACGGATGAGAGAGAGGAATAAAGTGTGCAAATTTGGAGAGCCGATCAACTACCACAAAAATAACACACTTCCCCTTTGAGTTAGGCAGACCTTCCACAAAGTCCATTGATATATCTGACCATACTTGCATAGGAATTGGAAGTGGCTGTAAGAATCCAGCGGGCTTGAGATTCTCTCCCTTGTTCCTTTGGCAAGTTTCACAACTCCGAATATACTCTCGCAGAAAATTTCTCATGCCTTGCCAATAAAAAACAGACCTTACTCTTTGCAAAGTTTTGTGAAACCCTTCATGAGTACTGGAATGCATCTCCTTAACAATAAGAGGAATCAAAGCAGAATCAGCTGCTAAATAAATCTTATTCTTGAAGTAAAGGATACCTTCTTTGTAGTCCCATGGCCCGATAGCTTCTCCTTGTTTGCATAGCTTAACTAATCGTTGCAAGCTAGGGTGATTACCGACCTCTTCTTTTATTGACTCCAACCATGTAGGGATCGGCGCCGACAAAGCAAGTAATTGGCCTGCCTCGTCTCTACGTGAGAGTGCATCAGCCACACAATTCTCGTTCCCCTTTTTATATTCGATGGAGAAGTCAAACCCCATCAATTTCACTAACCACTTCTCTTGTGCTGCAGTGGTGATCTTTTGTTCCCATAAATGCTTGAGACTACGCTGATCCGTTCGAACAATGAACTTCCTTCCCAATAAGTATGGCCTCCACTTTTGCACTGCAAGAATTAGTGCCAACATCTCTTTTTCATAGGTAGATAAAAGTAAATTTTTACCTTGCAAAGCACGGCTGAAAAATGCGATGGGTCTCTTGTTTTGCATGAGAACCCCTCCAATTCCAGATCCCGATGCATCACATTCGACTATAAACGGATGGTTGAAATCTGGAAGGGCCAACACCGGTGCTCGGGTCATTGCTTTCTTTAGTTCTTCGAAGGATTCTTCTGCCATGGAATTCCATTCAAAGCACCCTTTTTTTAGCATCTGAGTTAGAGGTCTAGCAATCCTGCCATAGTGTTCAATAAACTTCCTGTAATACCCAGTCAATCCAAGAAAACCCCTTAATGCCTTAGCCGTTTTTGGCTTAGGCCATTCTTGCATAGCAGCAATTTTTTCAGGGTCTGCAGCAACACCTTCAGTGGTTATTACATGGCCCAAGTATTTGACTTCCTGTTGAGCAAATGTGCATTTCTCTTTTTTCACAAATAACTGGTTAGTCTTCAAAATAGTTAAAGTAATACCAAGATGCTTCATGTGCTCATCCCATGATTTACTGTAAATTAGAATATCATCAAAGAATACAAGGATGAACTTACGGAGGTGGATCTTGAATATCTCATTCATCAAGGATTGAAAGGTAGAGGGGGCGTTGGTAAGGCCGAAGGGCATTACGAGGAACTCATAATGTCCTTGATGTGTTCGAAATGCTGTCTTAGTAATGTCTTCAGGATGCACCCTTATTTGGTGGTAACCAGATCGTAGATCTAACTTGGTAAAAAATTTTGCTCCATGGAGTTCATCTAGCAATTCATCAATGACTGGTATAGGGAATTTATCTTTAATGGTAATCTGGTTCAAGCCTCTGTAATCAACACAGAGCCTCCAAGACCCATCATGTTTCTTTACCAACAATACTGGGGCAGAGTAAGGACTTTGACTCAGTCGGATCACCCCAGAGTTTAGCATTTCAGCCACCAATTTTTCAATCTCATTTTTTTGATAATGAGGGTATCTATATGGTCTCAAGCTAACTGCTTCACTTCCTTGCTTCAAGGGAATTTTGTGATCATGGGTCCTAGGAGGAGGTAATCCATGGGGCTCCTTGAACACATCCTGATAATAGCTCACAAGTTGCTGCAACTCTAGTGTATTTAATTCCAAAGCCAAGTGTGTTGAGAGATTACCTTGTGTGGTCTGCACTGAGAGAGAATAAATCTGCAACAGAGCTCCTGCCTTCTTTTTTCTGAATTCCTTGGTAATTTCCTTTTCACCCACAACCTTGTTTTCTGGAGCAGCTAAGCCAGTAAACACCACCTCTTTTTCCTCATGGCAAAACTTCATTTGCAGCTTAGAGAAATCCCAGATAATAGGTCCCAACGTACTCAACCATTGGGCACCAAGAACAGCATCACACCCTTCTAATGGAAGCAAGAAGTAATCTGCTGTAATACGAACTCCTTGAATAATTGTGCAAATTCCCTTACAACGGCCGAGCTGCTAATCTTTTCTCCATTAGCAACGACAACTTCAAATCTTCCCGCCGAGTTAGGTGAAACACCAAGCTTACGGGCAACCTTACTATTCAAAAAATTATGAGTACTTCCTGAATCAATCAAAAGTGTTATTTGATGTTGGCCAATCCGACCTCGTACCTTCATGGTTTGTGGAGCTCGTGCACCATAGATAGCATGAAGCGAAATTCCTGGAGTTTCTTCATTTTCCTTGAGTTCTATCACCTCCATGTCTACATCATCATCCTCCTCATCTGACCAACTCCCTTCAATGAGAAATAATTTTTTACACCGATGTCCTGGGCTGAACTTTTCATTGCAATTGAAACATAAACCTTTGCTTCTTCTATCCTGGAGTTCAGCGGGACTAAGTCTTTTGATAGGCAAGGGACTTGAGTTAGGAATTGAAGAACGATTAGGAATTGTTTTGCGTGCCTCCGGTTGAACAGTCCGACGATTGGAGTAACAACGCGCCTCATATAGCCTTGCTAATCCAATAGCAGCAGAGAGTGTGGCAGGTCGACTAGCTTGGACATCAGCCTTGATACTTTCCTTCAGCCCGCTTATGAAACAACCAACTTGATGCGATGGTGTCAACCTCCCTACTCGAACCAGCAACTTCTCAAACTGGGCTTGGTATTCTCTTACGGAACCAGTTTGTTGTAGCTTTGTTAACTCACCAAAGAAGTCTTGAAACTGGGTAGGCCCATATCTGTTAAGTAGTCCTTGTTTAAAGTCTTCCCACGATATGATCGGAGTCTCTTCTTTCAACAATTGGTACCAAAGTTGGGCGTCATCTTCAAGGTTAAAGGATGCTAGTGGCACTCTATCAGCTTCAGGCGTTTGATGAAAATCGTAAAATTGTTCAGCCCGGCAAACCCAACTTGTCGGATCCTCGATTCCATTGAAGCGTGGAAAATCAAGCTTCACCGTCTTCGGCAAATATTGAGGGGCAGAGTTGCTACGTATTTCGCGGTTGGTTCCTCCACTTCCAAGGGTTCGTCCTCCAACACTTTGATTTTGGTTGTGAGAACTTTCTCCAGGGTCACGAACTTGGTTGGTCGTGATGTGGTCCAACCTGGCATTCATGGCTGCGAACATCTCTTGCATCTCTTTCATCATTCTTTCCTGCCCAGTTGCTAAAGAGTTGACATCAGTCTCCAATTGCCCCAACCGCTGCTCCTCCATGCCTGGCTCTGATACCAAGCTGTTATGTGCGGCTGCAACACAGCTGGTGTTCTTGTTCTTCTGTTTACCTATTTTTGCTAGAAAGGATAGACAACAAAAACAGAGTTGCTAGGAGAGAGTTGGGAACAGGGAAATCAAAAGAAAAGGGGTTTGCTTCGAGGGAAACCCAATCCTCCAATATCACACAAGTGTGGAATAAAATTCTGGATGTTTATTTCCAACTGAGTTCAGTACAATATATAGAAAATAAAGTGAACCATTCTGCTAAAGTTCAGCTGCCACTATCACACTAAAATAGCAACAAACCCAACAAAATAGGAACAACCTAACAGCTGATAAACTTGAAGTTGAAATTTAAATTCTCCTAATGTCAAGTAAAGACTTATTCAACTAATTGCAACTAAAGTCCAGCTCTACTGGAAACATAACATACATAAAGTCACAAGATGCCTAATATTCATATATGCAATTACCCAAGCTCATTTGGGAAGTGGCTATTTTTTGAGCATGTTTGGGAAGTGGCTATTTCAGTTGGCTTTTTGGTTTTTTACGAAAAGATGTGCAAAAAGTAGAGAGAGTGACATGACAACTTATAATAGCTTTTTGGCTATACTAGCCAAATGCCAAACAAGCTCAAATATCACGTGCCACAATTACATGACCTCCCCTTGGATGTAGAGTCTGATATGTATGGGTATGCATCGCAAAATGGATAATTACATATGGTGTGTGACTCATTTTGTTGATGACAAATTCGGGTAGCCCTCAAGATGAATTCGGCCACAAACAATAAAAATGTACAGAAATCTAACATCACCTAACAAACTGGTCAACGAACCCTTAAAAAAAATCCCAAATACCAGCCTAAACTGACATCAAAGCCAGTACGACCTCCTATTGCAAGTAAAGCATGTTAAAGTCCAAAAGA
Source organism: Camellia japonica (assembly GCA_030407325.1). NCBI lineage: Eukaryota > Viridiplantae > Streptophyta > Magnoliopsida > Ericales > Theaceae > Camellia > Camellia japonica. The sequence goes on along the minus strand of JAPPVO010000031.1, from coordinate 8,370,036 downwards.
ATTAACTTCCATCACGTAACTCAATCTTGGACTATCACCACAGGACTCTAAATTGTCCAATTTTACAAATCAAATGCTCAACCTTGTGATAGATGTTTTTGATAACCTTTTGCCATTAAGTTAAAAACACTCCTTACAAATTAATATCGCATCATTTCATCACATATAAAACTTAAAAGATCAGTACATGCTAAACTTCAACCCTACACAAAGGATCGTGCGTTGGCACAAGAATCATTCCATTATAAAAGAACTAGAAGGCTATGCACACACGCAATGCGTGTGAAGAAATGACTGAAGAATCAAATTTGAAATAAAAAATCTAGCTTTAAAACATGTTTTGAGTTGTGCACTTTTATATAATAGAATAGATTGAATAGATAATTGATCATACCCTTAGGATTTCCTTCAGCAGAAAATAATTTATTGAAAAACTCTATTGACAACAAAAAGGAACGCGTACTTTTTCTCAAAGATCCAAAACCATTGCATTTTGAGCAAGTTATCGATCCTTCATTCCCAAAACAGCCTCTTCTATGGAAATCCATCATTTTCCATAACAATCAATTGAACACTCTTTTGGTTTCTCAAATTAAAGATTCTTGTCAAACAACATTAATCATCAAATAGCTCATAACTAGTTAAACCTAATTGTTCTAGATATCTGTGTTATCAACTTATCACAAAATCAACAAAAATTAAACATAGCATATCGCTGTATAAAATCAGAGACAAGTTGCTTTGAAGTAAAGCTTACCACAAGATCAACCCCATCGGGAGCATAATGCCACGAACCTTCGGACTTAATAACAACAAAGGAGAAATGAATTGTGTCGCCGTTGTATTCAACCTTGTGTGAGAAGCATTCCTCCCTATCAATCACAAATCTAATCCCAAAGACCGATTGCAGGCTTGACAATAAAATTGTGAGTGTCACAACCACAGCAAGTTCAGTGGACCAAATTTTCACCTGAATTAGAATTCAAATTCCATGAATTTTTTTAGCGCAGTGCAAATAACTCCAAATTTTGAACGGAACTAGAAAAAAGAAGTTTGTAAATCAATGTCAATTATAGAATCAAAACCCCTGTTTGTTTCCGGAGAAAAAAAATAAAATTGATGGGTAAAAAAGATTTTAAGTTTAGGCGCTAGAAGACAATCTCTACTGCAAATTCAGGGGACCAAGTATTCATCTGAATTAGAATTCATATCCCACACATTGTTTAGCACAGTGCAAATAACTCTAAATTTTTGAAAGGAAAAAAAAATGGACTAGAAAAGAAAAATTCACAAATCAACCTCGGTTAAGAATCAAAAACCCTCCTTTGTTTCCAGAGAAAAATTTTCTTTGGACAAAAAAGATTCGAACTTTAGCCTAAAAAACATTCTATTCTGTAAATTCAGGGGCCAAGTTTTCATCTGAATAACTAGAATAATAACTCTAAATTTTGAAAGGAAGAAAACGAACTAGAAAAAGAGAAATTCACGAATGAACTTCAACTACAGAATCTAAAACCCCTGTTTTTTCAGAGAAAATAATTCCTTGGACAATAAAATTTTGAACTTTAGGCTAAAAAAAAAGTTGAAAATCAATGAAACAACAAGAGCCACTGTTTGTTTCCAGAGAAAATGACCGAGAAAGCAATTGGTTGGACAAAAAGATTGGAACTTTAGCCCAAAAGACATTTTCTTCTGGAATTCAACATAAAAAATAAGGTAAAATTGATCTCTTGGAGATTGGAATTCTGTTGTGGAAATGAAAATCGAACTAGGGATCGGAGAGAGAGAGAAATTACCATTTCTGATTTGATATAATCTGAAGAACCGAAGCTGACCTTCTCGTTGAATTTGATCTAAATCTATAGATACAGATAGATAGATATAGATTCCAGAGAGAGACAAGGGTTTGAACTTTTCTTGTTGGAGTTGGGAACAACGAAGCCGAACTGTGCGTGTCTTAGGTTTTTATATATCGGACGAGACGAGAACCGTGAGATTCGATTCGGAGATTTTTGTGTGCAAAACGGTGGCGTTTTGTGAACTTTTGCACAACAACGTTGTAGGAAGGTAATGGAATGTTTGCGAAGTTGGGTGATAAAATAGATTAAAATATTTAATAAAATAAAATATTATATTTAAATTATAATTATACTAATTATTTTTTTATAATCATCAAATCAATTATAATAAAAAGCTAACTAACTTTCTAAATATAATATTTTTATTCAAATTAAAATAATTAACAAATCAACTAAAATAGTTAACTTTTTTTAAACGAGGCCAATGTTTGTGGGTTAGTCGAGCCTGGTAGCACACTTTGGTAATTGAAGATATGATGATGGATGAAAAGGCCGAGACATATGTGGTGTCTCTAGTAAAAGCCGATGTGAAATAATTTGATCGCATAATTTTTGTTACATATTTTTATATAATTTTTTAAAAATAAATTATATTATTTATAGATTTGAAGAAGGATTTAAAAAGAGAAAATGAAAATTTCATTTTTAAATTTTTTCTCAAATCTTGAAATCAAACACAGCCTTCAGGTTTGAAAAAAATATAATAATTTTTATAGTTTTAACATAATTATATTGAGTTTTCTTATGATTTTAATTCATATAGCATTTAATTTATTTCTCTTAAAAAAATATTAGTCATGTGGATGAAAAAATCATGTTGTCATTATTTTTGTACAATGAAATGGTATTTTCCTAATTTATTTTTGGGGTAAATTATATTTTGTACTCCTATACTTTATACTAAATCTCACTTTGACCTCTACACATGAAATCATCACAGTCAAATCTCACTTTGGTCTCTGTATATGAAATTATGACAATCAACCTCTTACACTTCTGATCAAATCACACTTTAGTCCCTACACAAGTGTTAATGTCCCCTTTCTGTTACTCAATTGTCTAAATCTTTAACAGAATCTAATAATATAATAAGAATGTGATTACGACATAAGGGTAAGAAAGGAAAAATCATTTACATTTTTCACCAATATATACTTTATACCAAAATTTATATCAAAATATGACTGTATTAGGCTAAAACAAAACGCAGATTGTGAACAAGTAAAAGATAAACTAGGGTTTTGCATAAATTGGAATCACGAAACTCCATTTTTCATGATAACAAAGTTTTCTGTCTATTCATCTTTCTTTCTCTTTGATTTCTTTGTCACATTTATATATATTTTTTATTTCAAAAGCTCTTATTTCTTGCATTTTCATCTTAATTTTTACCTTATGAACACACACACACACACACACACACACACACACATATATATTGTATTATATAACTCTCATGTACTTATCACATAGGATAAAGTGTATTGGTGAAAAATATAGATGATTTTCTTCTTTTACTCTCATTTCGTAGTCACATTTTTGTCACGTAACTAGATTTTTGTTCAAAATTTAAAAATAAAATAACAAAAGAGGGACATTGACATTTGTGTAGAGACTAAAGTTGGATTTGATTAAAAATGCAAGGAGTTAACTATTACAATTTCATGTGTATGGACCAAAGTAGATTTAACCAAAAATGTAAGAGGTTAATTGTCATGATTTTATATATAAGGGTCAAAATGAGATTTGGTACAAAGTGTAAGAGTGCAAACTATAATTTATCCTTATTTTTGTGTATACACATCGCTTATATTAATTTTAGTCATTTTAATTTTATTAAAAAATAAATCAATATGATCTTGTCAAATTATAAAATTTAATGTATTTTCTCTAAATTTTAGGAGAAATTAATATAATTTACCCCATCTTCCATCATAAAGATGTGGGAGTCATATCTTAGTAATTATAATGAATCGATACTTTTAATTATGTGGGAGTAATTAAAATTATAGACTTGTATCGCAACTGCGAAACACTCTTAATTAATTAGGACTCGAATTGATAGACTAGTACTCAATGAAGTGTCACTAATTTTCTCATTTCTTTATTTTTCTTAATGACACATAAATTTAAAATAAAATAATGGAGAAACTATATAATAAAAAATAAAAAAATAAAAAAGCCTTAGGGTTGGAACTTTTTAACAAATAAATTATAAATTTAAAATTTTATTAGTTTAAATTTTAAATTTGTTTTCAATTTAAATCATTTGTCTATTTTTTTTTAAAGTAAAATCAATGAAAAATATAATATTTCAGTCATTAAACTCAACAAAAAAATGATTGTTAATAGATGACATAGGGCCTAAAAAATAAAATGGAAGAAATTATTAGAATGAGACCCGCAATAAACTTATGAGCTGAATTGAGTGGTCGAATCCGTTTTACTAAATTGGAATTTCTTTTTTTCTTTTTTTTGGCTTGCTTGTAAGTTGTATGTCGCATTAAGAAAAATATTATCCACAAAGGGGTTTCTTGATATTTTTAGTTTATTTATCACTGCCACTGGATACAAAGTCATGAGCCTCACGTGTATTTATTAATGTGAACTTCTCTATCTTTATATTTAGTGGGATAAAAAAATCTGATGTAAAATTTGTTTATGTATTGTGCATTAACTCATTGACATTATCAATACATTGGTTCATATTTGAATGTTTAGTTCTTTTTTTCCAAGCCAAATATATGCCTTATAAAATCTTATTCATTCATTTGTATTGTGTTTATTTTGTAATTAGTTATTGCCCTTGAACACATGGAGGATATAGAATTTGAAAATGAAAGAAAACTCAAAATGATTCAATATGATGACCAACTAGGAGGGTTACATTAATTAAAGTCTAAATGAAGTGGGGGGTCTCTCATAAATATAAATTAAACACCATTGTTTTATTCAACTCCCTCTACACCTAGCATAACCCTCTAGTCTTCCTCCTTCAGTGCATTAATTCTGAAATACTTTAGTGGATCCTGCAAGAATCAAATTTAAACATTGATTAGTCAAATTCAATGATCATGCTTGTATATCTTAGCTGTTAAATTCACTGCATAATTTGACAGTAATTCTAGCTTTCAAAACAAAAATGTTTTACCAATTTTTTTAAAAACAAAAATAAATTAAAAGTCAATGAAAAAAGTTTTTCATGATTACTCACGTCTCGCAGTTGGTGGTAGCGGAGACAGCGAATCCAACATTGATCTTGCAAGCAGAAGGGATCTGGCTCAAGAACTTGTCCTGCAACCCCATATTCTTAGCATTGTTCTTCAAGCACCTGCATATATCCTTCTTGTCTTCCACAGACTTCATGCTCTGAGCCAACATTGCAACCCACTGCAGCATTCGTCCGACGGCTTTGAGTCCTTGCCGGTTGCAAACATCACGCAGGAGGCAGCCCTGGCAGTGACGGTGGGGCAGGGAATGGTTGCTTGGGTTGTATGAGCAAGGAGGAAGAGGAGGGAGAGAAGGAAGATCATATAGAATAGTGGCGTAGTTAGGAATTTTCTTTGGTCGGATCATTTAACAAAGCATTATCAATGTCATCTATTATATTTTTAGTACCAAAATCTGTCAATATTAACATTCACATAATACTCTGTAAATTTCATATATTCCCAAATCACATTGACAAAAGTAACCCAAACTAATGAAATTACAAGTAAAAATAAAAAAAAAAAATGTTTGGGGGCCCTAATTTTTGTGGCTCAAATGGCTCAAAATTGTCAAAACGACGTCGTTTTGGCAATTTTGATGTTGTTTTGTACTCAAAACGACGTCGTTTTGGCAAATTCGAGCCATTTGAACCACAAAAATTAGGGCCCTCTACCATTGCTGAAAATAAAATATGGGATATTAATGTTGAAAAATTGGTTTTATTAGGCATATTTTGGGCCAAATTTGAGCCAAAAATTGAGTGGGCCCCAAACGTCTTTTGGGGCGGGTCCGAAGAAGTGATGTATTCCTTGACGCATGGCAAGTCACACGGTAAAGACGGTTCGTCAAAACCATTTATGAGTGAATAGGAAGTTGACGTCGTTTTCGGGTTCGTGGAATGGACAATTTAAAGAAGTAAATGTGAGTTTCTATGAAATGGGTTGTCCTACATTGAAATTTTAAGAGAGTTCTTTTATGTATATAAGCTCTAGACTACAACACTTGGGTTGGGCCCAAGGGGCACTCCAAGTTTGTAGAAGGGAGGAGTTATGGACAAATGAAACCTTAACCCAAACCACCACACGCGCGCCGCTGTCTAGCCGTGCCGGGTCGGGTCTAATATTAATTTTTAGACAAAATCTATTTAATTTAAATTAACTGCTCAAATCTGCTGCAGTTACACAGTGCACTGTTCAGACAGATCATTCAGTCCAAACAGGTCTTATATCTGTTTGAACCTGGACAGATTAATTTTCTATTCAGAACATATTTAAATCTTCCCAAGCAGTTTTGAACAGATTTAAACTGAGATTTAACAAGTTTTTAACTGCTGTAAACTGCCAGCAGTTTACAGAATTAACTGCCAGCAGTTACAGATTGAAACTATCACTGAATCTGTTTAAATTCAAAACTGAATCTGTCCAGTTTTTGCACCTGTTCATGTTCAAAAATGAAACTTGTTCGGATAGCATTTTTGTGCCTATAAATATTTGCTTTTCCAACAGTCTTTGGGGTTGAAAAGATCAGTCATGGAAAATTCATTTTGCTATCCATTTGCTATTTTGCATTATTTATTCTTCATTCTAGTTTTAGAAAAAAATAAAGAGAGTATAGAACACAAGGTTCTAGTTCGCCGGACAAATTTGTTTGGAGTGCTATTACAAATTTATGAAGATCATTGTATCTTGGGAGATAGACGTCACTTAAGGACAGAGTGTTACACACTCGACTTGGTCTTTTATTTTTAATTCGGTTCGATAAATAAATTCGGTACGTTATTTATTTATTTGTTTGGTTTAGTTTCAATTTATTTTATTTACACAAAAGATTGTTCCAACAATCTTAAGACAGATTTGAATTATTCTGTTTACTTAATTTTTTCGTTTGTTTCATTTTCTCTTTCTTGTTCTTACAGAAATTATTTTCTGTGATTTTACAAATTAATATTCTGGTTGGAAAAATAAATAATGATTATATCCTATTTGACAAATAGTGGTAATATACTGTCTATTTTCTTTGACAACTAGTAATAATATACTGGTGTCATTAACAATTCAGAATATTTATTTGTGGAATTTTGTTAGAAATTAATTTTGGTTTTAGAAATTACTTTCGGAATGTTTAGTAATTAAAATTCAGTTTCAGTTTTTTTTTTTTTTTTTAATTATTGAAGTGTTACATAAATTTAATTTTCTATGTGGAATTAATTTGGTTAAATAAAATTTTATTTTATTTCCAAATTAATTAAAAAATAAAAAATAAAAGCTACATTCTTGTGTCTTTTATTTTACAGAATTTAATTATGTGGTTTTGATTTAAATTTCTGTGTGAAATTAATTTGGTTAAATAAAATTTTATTTTATTTTCAAATTAATTGGAAATAAAAGTTACAATTCTTGTTTCTTTTTTTTACAAAATTTATAATTCTGTGTTTATGGTTTAATTTTTTGTGTAGTATAAAATTCTAATTATAAATTTGTTTTATAATTTAAAATTCATGGCTACAAAAACTGGTCAAACTAATGTTCAAACCAGTACTAGTATGGTGATTGCCATTGCGCCAATCCTTTCTTATGTTGGGACTGTGCTAGTGAATCATGGTAAAAAGCCAGAGAAGTTCTTAGGAACTGATTTTTGCAAAGGCAAAGGAAGATCAAGTAAGAAGGTTGCTAAAGCTAATATGACCGAAGTGGACAATATTTCCAATGGTGTAGATGACGTCAATCTTTCTGCAGTTGTTTCCAAGGCAAATCTTGTCGGAAATCCTAAAGAATTGTGGGTGGACACTAGTGCTACTCGCCATATCTGTGCCGACAAAAAGATGTTCACATCTTATTCTACAGTGGACAATGGTGAACAACTTTTTATGGGCAACTCCTCAACTTCCAAAGTTGAAGGATAAGGAAAGATTGTACTTAAGATGACATCTAGAAAGGAATTCACTCTCAACAATGTACTGCATGTACCGAACATTCGCAAGAATCTTGTTTTCGGATCTTTGTTGAGTAAGAATGAGTTTAGGCTAGTTTTTGAAAGTGACAAGTTTGTACTTACCAAAAACGGAATGTATGTAGGAAAAGGTTATATGTCTGATGGCCTTTTCAAGATGAATATAATGACCGTTGTACCCTCAGTTATTAATAAAAATACATCTTCTTCTTATTTGCTTGAATCTTCAAATTTATGGCATGGTAGACTTGGACATGTTAATTATGGATCTTTGCGTAGATTAGTTAATATTGAATGTTTATCTAAATTTGACATTGATTCAAATCATAAATGTGAAATTTACGTTGGGGCAAAATTATCCAAAACTCATTTCCATTCAATTGAAAGAAGTACGGAACCACTTGAATTAATTCATAGTGACATTTGTGATTTTAAATCAATTCAAACAAGAGGTGGAAAAAAGTATTTTATCACTTTTATAGATGACTATACTAGATATAGTTATGTTTATTTAATTCAAACCAAGGATGAAATTTTGGAAACTTTCATTCAATATAAGAATGAAGTTGAAAATCAACTTTGTAAGAAAATCAAGAAACTTAGAAGTGATAGAGGTGGTAAATATGAATCACCTTTTGGCAGGGGCGGAGGAGCTTGGGCTCAGGGGGGTCACGTGCCCCCCCTGACTTTGGCAAATTTATTTATTTATTTTTATTTGTTTTATTTTTTTTTAAGTGTGGTCTCCTTTACTTTCACACACACATTAACCCACTGACCACTCACACACACACACACCACGCACTTAGACGCCCAAGTTCGTATTTTTATTTATTTTTATTTTATTTTATTTTTTTTTTAGGAATCTCAATCCCAATCAAATATTGATACATAACTTTTTTTTAGGTGAGTACACACAACTCCAATTATAATGAGGTTAAAACTCTAAAACCCTATAAGTGTATGAAATTCTTTATTTTTTTATTTATTCACAGTACTTGTGAAGTATCTTCATATTTTCTTTGTCTTCTTTGTTTCCCTTTATTGTTTTGCAATTTACCGACTCGCGATTCACCAAATTAAGATCACAAAACACAGATTTGGGACCACACTACAACCTTGGTATCTTCTCTTCATTGTTTACAGGTAACTTTATTATTATTTTTTTAACTTTTAAATAAAAATTATGAGTATTAATTTATAATTATTTGTTAAGTTTTGATTTGTAATTTTTTTTGATTTGTTATTATTTATGTTAAAATAAGAGATTTTGATATGCTAAAATTATGAATCTTAATTGGTGGTGATTTATATTAAAATTAGGAATTTTGGTTTGTTGTTGTTTGTGCTAAAATTAGGAATTTGATTTGTGCTAAAATTAAAAATATTAATTTGCAGTGATTAATATTTAAATTAGGGATTTTGATTTGTTATAATTTGTGCTAAAATTAAAAATTTTGATTTGTTGTGATTTATGCTAATTTAATTTTTTTGATTTGTATTAAAATTGAAGATTTTGATTTATGGGGGGTTGCAGATTTTGATTATGAATTTTATTTTGATTTTTAGTTTTTTCAAACAGTCATGGAGAAATATTTCAAAAGAAAATCAAAGTGGGAATCGTCTCTTTCTCAAGAAAAAGATAAAAAATATTCTTCTGCAAAACAAAGTCGCATAGAAATCAACTTAGTAGACCTTCTTGCAGATCCAGGACTACGGCCTCGGATTATGGACTATAATGCTAATGATCGAGACCGAATTCGTAGGGCATATCTACAAAAAGGTCATTGTCAACCTCGTGATCATAATTTTCCACAAAAATTATTTGGACAAAAATTTCGACGATTTAATCAGGCTTGGTTTAGTGAATTTCCTAATTGGTTGGAGTATAGTGTAGCAAAAGATGCAGCATTTTGTTTATGTTGTTATCTTTTCAAACCCGATATTGGAGATCAAGCTGGTGGTGATTCTTTTGTTGGTGAGGGTTTCTCAAATTGGAAGAAAAAAGAAAAAATTCAGACTCATGTTGGAGGTCCCAATAATGCTCATAATCAAGCTTGGAGTAACTGTCAAGACTTGTTAAACCAAAACCAACATATTGAAACGATTTTTTTCAAACAATCTAATCAAGCTCGAATTGAGTATCGAACCCGTTTGAATTCATCGGTTGATTACGTTAAATTTCTTTTAAGACAAGGACTTGCATTTCGTGGGCATGATGAATCTACAAATTCAAGTAACCAAGGAAATTTTCTTGAACTTCTCAAGTTTCTTGCTGATCATAATGAAGATGTCAAAATGGTCACATTGAGCAATGCTCCACAAAATCTCAAGTTGACATCTCCTGATATTCAAAAAGACATTGTAAATGTGGCCGCATTTGAAACTATCAATGTGATTATTAGAGATCTTGGTGATGCACTTTTTTCTATTTTGATTGATGAAGCCTGTGACATATCAATTAAGGAGCAAATGGCAGTTGTAATACGATATGTTGACAAAAAAGGCCAAGTGATTGAGCGCTTTTTGGGTATTAAGCATGTTGCTAATACGAATGCTCTCTCACTTAAACAAGCTGTGGAAAATTTATTCTCCAAACTTGGATTGAGTATTTTCAGATTGCGGGGTCAAGGATATGATGGGGCTAGTAATATGCAAGGTGAGTTCAATGGTCTTAAAACACTTATACTGAAAGAGAATCCTTGTGCATATTATGTTCATTGTTTTGCTCATCAATTGCAATTGGCACTTGTAGCCGTGGCAAAGAATCATAATCAAATTGCTTTACTTTTCACTTTGGTTTCTAATATAGTGAATGTTGTTAGAGCATCATGTAAACGCCGAGATATTGTTAGGGAGAAGCAAGCTACAAAAGTTGCTGAGGCACTTAATACTGGAGAGCTATCTAGTGGGCAAGGCTTAAATCAAGAAACTAATCTTAAACGTGCTGTGATACACGTTGGGGTTCACACTATGGTACTTTAATCAGCTTGGCTAGTATGTTTTCAATAGTGATTGATGTGCTTGAAATGATTTCGGAGGATGGTTCAAATTCAGAACAACGAGCAAAAGCTAATATATTGTTGGACTCAATTCAATCATTTGAGTTTGTATTCAACCTTCATTTGATGAAAACGATATTGGCTATTACAAGTGAGTTATCACAAGCACTACAAAGGAAAGATCAAGATATTGTTAATGCCATGAATTTAGTTCAAATTTCTAAAGTACGACTCCAAAAGATGAGGGAGAGTGGGTGGACATCTTTACTTGATGATATTTTGTCTTTTTGTGAAAAACATGAAATTGATGTTCCCCAAATGTATGATATGTTTGTAACTCGAGGGAGAAAAATGCGCAATGCTCAAGAAATTACAAACTTACATTACTATCGCGCTAAGTTATTCTACACTGTTTTAGATATGCAAATTCAAGAACTAAATGCTTGTTTCACTGAGTCGAACACTGAGTTGTTACTTTGTGTGGCATGTTTGAATCCATCTAACTCTTTCTCTAGTTTTGACAGGAAAAAGTTAATTCATCTTGCTGAATTTTATCCCAAAAAATTTTCTTCAGTGGAGCTCATGGTACTTAATGATCAACTTGATACATATATTATCGACATGCTATCCAGTAGTGAGTTCTCAATATTGAATGGAATTGCCGATCTTGCTAAGAAAATGGTAGAGACTAGAAGAGACAAAGTATATCCATTGGTGTATTTGCTCTTGACTTTAGCATTAATCTTACCTGTTGCAACTGCTACTGTTGAGAGGGTATTTTTAGCTATGAATATTATGAAGAATCGGTTGCGGAACCGAATAGGTGATGAATGGATGAATGATAGCTTGATTGTCTACATCGAGAGAGATATTTTTGATGGCATTGACAATGATACTATTATGGAAAGATTTCAAAAGATGAAAACTCGTCGGAGTCAATTGTAAAAGTTTAAAATTTAAAACTTTTTGTAATGGATATTAATTTTTAATGTTTAACATTAGTTCGAAAAATTATTATTATGTTATTGTTATTGATTTGAGAAGAAAAAAATTTGAGATTGTAATTAATGGGTGCCCCCCCTATATTAAATTCCTGGCTCCGCCACGGCCTTTTGGTGAGTTTTGTAAAGAACATAGAATAATTCATCAAACCACCGCTACTTATTTACCTCAGCAAAATGGAATTGCTGAAAGGAAAAATAGGACTTTAAAAGAAATTATGAATGTCATGTTAATAAGTTTTGGATTACCTCAGAACTTGTGGGGGGAAGCAATACTTTCTGCAAATTATATTTTAAATAAAGTACTCCGAAAGAAAGTGAATCAAACACCTTATGAATTGTGGCATGAAAGAGTACCATCCTACAAATACTTAAAAGTGTGGGGGTGTTTGGCTAAAGTGGCTATTCCTAGTCCTAAAAAGACTAAGATAGGTCCGAAGACCATTGATTGCATTTTCATTGGTTATGCCAAGAATAGTAGTGCATATCGGTTTTTGATTTATAAATCAGAACATACCAAAATGCATGTAAATACTATTATTGAGTCTCAGAATGCATATTTCTTTGAACATGTGTTTCCGAATAAGATTGGACAAGAGACTAGTAATAAGAAAAAATCTTTTGATGCTATTATTAGTAATAATCAAGAACAAGATCAAGAGCAAGAGCAAGATCAAATTGATGAAGATGAACCTAGGCGTAGTAAACGTGCTAGAACCTCAAAATCTTTTGGTCTAGATTTTCTAACATTTTTGTTAGAAAATGAGCCTTAACTTTTAAAGAGGCTATGTCCAGTCCTGAAGCTCCTTTATAGAAAGAAGCTGTCAATAGTGAAGTTGAATCCATCTTGCAAAATCATACTTGGGAATTAGTAGACTTACCACCAGGTTGTAAACCACTTGGGTACAAGTGAATTTTCAAAAGAAAAATGAAAGCAGATGGATCAATTGACAAATACAAGGCAAAACATGTGATCAAAGGTTTTAGACAAAAAGAAGGTCTTGATTACTTTGACACATACTCACCAGTTACTAGAATAACATCCATTAGAATGTTAATTGTCATTGCATCTCTATACAATCTAGAAATTCATCAAATGGATGTGAAAACCGCTTTCTTAAATGATGAGTTAGATGAAGAAATTTATATGGAACAACCAAAAGGGTTTTCTGTTTCAGGAAAAGAAAAGAAAATGTGTAAATTGGTTAAATCATTATATGGTTTAAAACAAGCGGCAAAGCAATGGCATGAGAAATTTGACAAGACAATGATGTCAAATGGATTTAAAATTAATGAGTGTGACAAATATGTTTATATTAAAAACACAGACAAAGGTTATGTCATTGTATGTCTTTATGTAGATGATATGCTCATCATAGGTAGTAATAATGATATGATTAAAACTACCAAGAAAATGTTGAATAAACATTTTGACATGAAGGACATAGGCATTGCTGATGTAATTCTTGGTATGAAAATTACCAAAACATTATAAGGATATGCTTTGTCATAATCTCATTACATTGAGAAAATACTTGACAAATTCAGCAAAGATGATGATCATCTTGCTAGAACACCTATAGATGTTGATTTGTTTCTATCTAAGAATGTACATGAAAGTATTTCTCAATTAGAGTATGCCCAATTTATTGGAAGCTTAATGTACTTGATGAACTATATTCGCCCGGATATAGCTTATGCAGTAAGTAAATTAAGTAGATATACGAGTAATCCGGGAGTAGAACACTGGAAAGCAATTATAAGGGTTCTTAGATATCTCTGATTTACTCGTAACATTGGGCTTAATTATACTAGATATCCATCAGTACTTGAAAGATACTGTGATGCAAATTGGATATCGGATACTAGGGACTCAAAGTCCACTAGTGGGTATGTTTTTACTCTTGATAGGGCAGCTGTATCTTAGAAATCTTCCAAACAGACTTGCATTGCTAGGTCTACTATGGAATCAGAATTCATAACTTTAGACAAAGCAGGAGAAGAGGCAGAATGGCTTCGTCACTTCCTTGAAGATATTCCAATGTGGCCAAAACCGGTGCCTGCTATATGCATACATTGTGATAGTCAATCAGCAATAGGTAGAACACAGAGTCATGTATATAACGGTAAGTCTCGACACATTCGTCGTCGACATAATATCGTAAGACAACTACTCTCTAATGGAATTATTTCCATTGAATATGTGAAGTCTAAAGACAACATAGCAGATCCACTAACCAAAGGGTTAGCAAGAGAGCTAGTTGAGAATTCATCGAGGGGAATGGGACTAAAGCCTATTAAATAAGAGTTACCACAACGGCAACCCAACCTAGTTGACTGGAGATCCCAAGATCTAGGTTCAAAGGGACAACCGAGTTGTGAATGACTCAGAAGGATCACTGGGGAATCCAACTTCTATCCATTTCTATGATGAAATAAGTGATGTCTGCAGCGTTTTAGGTTAAGTAAAATTTTAATGATTTTTATATCTAGATAAACCTAGTGGAGTATGGCAGGATACTCTTCATAAGAATCACCTATGTGAGTGTGAACTGAGCCGGTTCTATGAGATTTGTGAAGGGCTACAATTCTCTAGAGCACTCATGAAAGACCAGGTTGTTCAAGGCCAAAATGAACACAATAGTGAAAACTAAACTGTGTCTGAGGATATACTGTGTGAGTTCTATTGTCTTGGTTTACACAAACGGCTGAACAGTTCAAGACATCATGTTCACTGGTTAGCTAGTAAATCTGATAGTGTCTCACAAGGGAATGTTCAAAGCCAAAAGCTACCTATCCTTTGTAGAATATTTCCATTTTCTATACTCTCTGTAATTACATCATGTTGTTGCATTTTCTCTCCGTCAAATTCCATTCATGTGGGGGGATTGTTGGAAAATTGGTTTTATTAGGCATATTTTGGGCCAACTTTGAGCCAAAAATTGAGTGAGCCCCAAATGTCTTTTGGGGCGGGTCCGAAGAGGTGATATGTTCCTTGCCGCATGGCAAGTCACACGGTGAAGACGGTTCGTCAAAACCATTTATGAGTGAATGTGAAGTTAACGTCATTTTCGGGTTCGTGGAATGGACAATTTAAAGAAGTAAATGTGGGTTTCTATGAAATGGGTTGTCCCACATTGAAACTTTAAGAGAGTTTTTTTGTGTATATAAGCTCTAGACAACAACACTTGGGTTGGGCCCCAAGGGGCACCCCAAGTTTGTAGAAGGGAGGAGTTACGGACAAATGGAACCTTAACCCAAACCACCACACATGTGCGCGCCGTCGCCGTCCGGCCGTGCCGGGCGCGGGTGTTGGTCGGGTCGGTTCTAATATTAATTTTTTAGACAAAATTTATTTAATTTGAATTTGAATTTGAATTTGAAATTCAAATTCTTGTCCAAATTATTTATCTCCTTCAGTCCGAAAATTCCAACAGATTAACTGCTCAAATTTGCTGCAGTTACACAGATTAAGTTTGCATAGTGCACTGTTCGGATAGATCATTCAGTTCAAACAGGTCTTATATCTATTTGAACCCGGACAAATTAATTTTCTGTTCAGAACATATTTAAATCTTCCCAAGCAGTTTTGAACAGATTTAAACTGAGATCTAACAGGTTTTTAACTGCTGTAAACTGCCAGCAGTTACAGATTGAAACTGTCATTGAATCTGTTTAAATTCAAAACTGAATCTGTCCAGTTTTTGCACCTGTTCATGTTCAAAAATGGAACTTGTTCGGATAGCATTTTTGTGCCTATAAATATTTGCTTTTCCAGCAGTCTTTGGGGTTGAAAAAATCAGTCAGGGAAAATTCATTTTGCTATCCATTTGCTATTTTGCATTATTTGTTCTTCATTCTAGTTTTAGAAAAAAAATAGAGAGAATATAGAACACAAGGTTCTAGTTCGCCGGACAAATTTGTTTGGAGTGCTACTACAAATTTGTGAAGATCATTGTATCTTGGGAGATAGACGCCACTCAACCGTAAGCACCGTAGCAGAGCGAATCTGTCTTAAGGACAGAGTGTCACACACTCGACTTGGTCTTTTATTTTTAATTCGGTTCGATAAATAAATTCGGTACGTTATTTATTTATTTGTTTGGTTTAGTTTCAATTTATTTTATTTACACAGAAGATTGTTCCAACAATTAACACCATTACTTCAACAAAAATAAGTGTCACGACCCAAACCCGGCCCTATGGTTTAGCACCGTAACCAGCCAGTAATCCGTGATTACCGAAGGCCTGCTTATCAGATACAGTATAACAGAGTTCAGGGCCTGGCGGAAGCCAATACAGTAAATAAACAGTGTCCAATGAGCTGTGATAGTCTGTATGCAAAAAGATTTTCCATACATATGCATATTAACAGTCGGTACAGAACAATATATACAATATTTACAAACACTCAATATAGGGACTTAATCCCTACTCAACAGTGCAGTAAACATTCAAACTATACATTCAATCCAGTTATTACAAAACAGTAAGACAGTACAGTAGGGGAAATACTAAAACACCCCTAAGCCTTGGCAAGGTAGGCTCGGAACCTCACAGTGAGGCACATAGGCTGGCTTGACAAAACTGAAGTAACCCTGACGCTTCTAGCCGCGGTCTGGTGCCTGTACACCTACATATATTTATGAGCAGTGAGCTAAAGCCCAGTGAATAATATAATGCGTAAAGGGGGTTAAGAATAAATGTCCTTTCAGTATTAAAACCAGTCATTTCAGTCAGTTTTATCAGTCATTCAGTTTGTGGCTCATATGTCAGGCCATAACAGTCATTCAGTTAAAATAGTGATATGTGGTACATCCCTTGGCGTAACAGTACAGTAAACGGTAGGTCTTAAAAGACCGGGTCTTAACAGACCAAACAGTAAATGATGGCCATCAGTAGCAGTACAGTAACAGTAGCAGTAACAGTACCAATTCAGAGAACAGTACAGTACTTGTGGATTCAAGAGGTGGCTCCCACTGTAGCACTTAGTTCCGTAGATTCTAGAGGTGGCTCCCAGTGTAGCACTTTGCTCCTTACCAGTAATACCGGGATTCAAGAGGTGGCTCCCACTGTAGCACTTAGCTCCGTAGATTCTAGAGGTGGCTCCCAGTGTAGCACTTTGCTCCATATCGGCAATACCGAGTGGCCATCACAACAGTAAACAGTAGTGGTTCCAAACTTGGGAACCGACAGAGATCTCTCTGTCACAGTATGTGGATTCAAGAGGTGGCTCCCACTGTAGCACTTAGCTCCGTAGATTCTAGAGGTGGCTCCCAGTGTAGCACTTTGCTCCAAATCAGTAAACAGTAGGTGCCAAGGATGCCATAGTACAGTTCCAAATATAACTCATACGTTCATTTAGTATACAGTATCAGTTCAGTGGACAGTTCGATTCAGTAAGCAGTGTCAATTCAGTAAACAGTTCAGTTCAGTGAACAGTATCAATTCAGTAAACGGTGTCAATTCAGTAACCAGTTCAGTTCAGTTCAGTAAACAGTTCGATAAGATAGACAGCTCAATAAGGTAAGCAGTTCAATAAAGTAAACAGTTCAGAAGATAATCATTTTTGGACATATCTTTACACAGTTGTTACTCACAGAGTTCTGGGCTACAGTATGCTAGAGCGTCTCCTCGGTAAGCCAACCCTACACAGTATACAGGATGAACACACACTAAGCTATACAGTTGGGGGAAGATCAATAACTTACCCTAATTTACCTCGGTGTGTTCTACATCTATATCCTCATTAAGATGTCTTAAACTAGGCCTAAGAATGCCTAGAATGGGATGAGGATGCAAAGATGCACTTAGAAAGTACTTTACAAAATTTGCTGAAAATAGGCGCTTCGCTCGAGCGAGCCTTCCTTCGCTCGAGCGAGCTTCCAAAATCAAAGGCTTCGCTCGAGCGAACAATCCTTCGCTCGAGCGGTCTGATGAACAGTAAAAGTACTGGTTGCTCGATTTTTACGCGCGATACCACGCTCGATTCTCGCTCGAGCGAGCTTGCAAAACCAAAGGGCTCGCTCGAGCGAGGAATCCTTCGCTCGAGCGAGGAAGCCAAATCTGGAATTTCCAGATTTGTCTCCCAAGTTCGAACCAAGCATTCAACAACCCAAAACTCAACCTCTTGGGCCCAAATTCTGGAAAAGCATTTCAAACTCATAGTACAACAAGTTTTAAAGCTCAATTTGTACATGCAAGGGCCAAAGGTGAGTCAATTAAAGCCAACATTCAAACCCATTTTCAAGAGCAATTTTTAAAACATGCAATGCATGAGTTTTTAACCAAATTCAAGCTTCAAATCTTGCTCTAATGAGCTCAATAGTTGGTAAACATTATGAAAACATGGACTTATACAAAAATGTGAACATGCATGCACCATTTTGCCATGAAATCAACTTCAAAATGCACCAATTCAAGCATGCATGCAACAATCCAAGCATAATTCATCCTCTTAACACTAAATCGTGGTTTAATCCTACAATGATGCAAAAACTCATGCAAGATTTAACTCAAAGACAACAATAAGGAGATGAATATCCTACCTTAGTCTTGTATTCAAAGCTTAAGAGTCCAATTTGACAATGCACACCTCAAATCCAAGTATTCCCACCAAATGAACTCAAACACTCTTACTCTCTCTATTTCTTCTCTAATTTCGGTGGAACCAAGGGAGAGGGCTGATGAAATGTTTTGATATGGTATAAACAAGGCCTCAACTATGAATAAACAAAACTCCACTCAATGGCAATAGTGTAAATAAGCCCAAGTTCGCAATAACTCATTTTTAATCTAATTTAATCACTCATAATCAATTTTCAGATAATTACATCATTAAATCACAAATATTTTACTGATTATGGAACACTAAACGGTTTTCAGTTCGGCCGCCGATAAGGCATTCAATTAGCAGTTTAAACACATGGATTCAAACAGATAATCAATCAATCAAACAGATGCAATATGCAATTCAATAAATAAACTTATTCAATTTTAGTTTCGATTTCAATCAGTCTATTCAGTACTTCAGTTAATTCAATTATCAGTCATTATCAATTCAATTTAGCAGTAATCAGTATATAATTCAGTGGTTATTCGGTAATCAGTAATCGGTAACGAGGGTTGTTACAATAAGTAAATATCTACACTGCTACAATTATCCGCGACGACTTTTCATTTTCTGATATCGCTGCATAAAGTTTGATTTTGTTTTATTTTTACCTACTGGGTCAATTTGTAAAAATTTAAAAATTAATTTATTTTATTTAGGTTCGCTAAGTTCAGTTATAAATACTTATAATTTTTTATATATATTTTATCAAAAATTTGAAAGTCAGTGGTGTCAATTGACACCACCATTTAAAGCATAGCTCCACCCAAAAAAGAAGGAGAGGTTGTTCTTCATTTTTTTTTTTGGTGTTGAAGTGAGTGAGTGTTGAATTTGTAGGGGTGCTTTGTAGGCAAGGGTTCTTCATTTTTTTTTTGGTGTTCAAGTGAGCGAGTGATGAGTTTGTAGGGGTGCTTTGTAGGCAAGGGTTGGTGAAAATGGTGATATTGTTGGAGTTTGTATAGGGAAGGGAAGGGAAATTTGAAGGGGTGCTTTGCAGGCAAGGGTTGGTGAAAATGGTGAGGGATTGTTGGGGTTTATATAGGGTAGGGTAGGGTAGGGTAGGGTAGAGATGGGGAGTCCGGATCCTCTCTAGCCAAAGACTCCCTCCGGTCCTCCGGTCAAGGGCCACGATTTGGCCACGTGGCTTAATGAAGATCTACGGCTCAGATAAAATAAAAAAAAAAAATTTTGAATTTTGTTCATTTCGACCCAGCACAAAGCTTCCCTCCATTCACGAGTCCGTTTTCCCTCCTCTTCGAAGCTCTTTTTCCCTCATTCTTCCAAGCTCTGGCGATTGGCGAAGTCGACGGCGAACATCGAGGACGATCGGCGGCGAACATCGACGGTGCACCAAGCTCCGGCGACCCCGCAAACCAGAGCTGCACTTCGTCATCAAACTGAAGGTAATATTTGTTTTCCTTAATTTTTTCCCATATAAGTTTTCCTTACCAGGAACAAAAGATTCAGTGCACAGGTTTGTCATGGCTGGGGAACATTGTTATTGTCTGCAACTACATTGATTTTTCTAACTAGTGAGTAATACATAGATGTTTTATTTGTTGTATTCCACGACCAATTTAAACTGTAAAAAGTGTTGGTGGTTGAAACTATGTATAGATATGGCAATACATTTACGACATATACTTAATGCTTATAATTTGCTTTTTAGCTATAACTGAGTGTCTCAAAAATTATTTAGTATCACACACACACACACACACACACACACACACACACATATATATATCTTTATCTTTGTTACGAGATGAGAATCTGGGACAACATATTGACTGGAATTTCTCAATCGGACACACTGGATTAAGATTCTTTTTCTCTAGCAAATGGCATTGATATAATGGAAATAGTAAAAGTATTTTGAGATTCTAAGCTTTTATTAGCTTCTATATTTGTCAGAATCTTCCAGTTCAGGTTCTATATTAGCTTCTATAAATATAGAGCTCAAATATTTTATCCTGCCATGTTCAAACCTGTACTAATTTTTTTAACTTGAAACAATTTACAAGTACACATATTCTTTCTTAAAGCATGTACATGATATTTAGAAAACAAGAGGAAATAGAACATTTTTACCCAAAAAAAAAATAAAAATTAATCACTTTATTATTGTGTATTGATACTTCTCCCATTTGATTGCCTCTACTTTTCAGTTGCGTTTTTATATGGATATGGAACCTAACAATGATTGTGGTTGGAAGCCAAAAGAAGGAATGAGCTTTGATTCAGAAGAAGGTGCGTACGATTTTTATAATGCATATGGAGGAAGAATGGGATTTAGCATAAGAAGGGAATATTGTATGAAGAACAAGTTAACAAAACAAATTATTTCTAGAAATTTGGTTTGCAACAAAGAGGGATTTCGGAAGGTTGACAAGCGAGACCCATTGACAAAAACCCCTAGAGCTGAAACTAGGACTGGTTGTGAGGCTCGACTTTTTGTTAAATTGGATGTCAATAGTGGGAAATTTGTTGTGATTGATTTCAAAGAAAAACACAACCATGAACTTGTATCTCTTGATTGTGCCCATATGTTGCCATCACAAAGAAAGATATCAGATACCCAAGCAATTGAGTTAGACTTAGCCTCAGAGTCTGGTTTTCGTTTAGGGCAATCTTTTGAACTGATGGGTAGGGAAGCTGGAGGGAGGTAGTCTCTTGGTTTTATGAAATTAGATCAAAAAAATTACTTGAGAACCAAAAGACAAAAAAGTTTAGCGTATGGGGAAGTAGGTAATGTGTTGCAATACTTTTAACAAAAATCTTTGGAGAATCCATCTTTTTTTTATGCTTTCCAATTAGACAATGAGGAGTAAATAACGAATGTGTTTTGGGCCAATGCACAAATGGTCATGAATGATGCCCAATTTGGCGATGTAGTTACATTTGATACTACCTACAAGTTAAATAAAGAGCATAGGCCATTTGCATCTTTTGTGGGATTTAATCATCATAGAGAAACAGTTATTTTTGGTGCTGCGTTGTTATATGATGAGACTGCCGAAACATTTGTATGGTTATTTCAAACTTTTTTAGAGGCTATGTCAAAAAAGGCACAAAAAACTTTGTTTACCGATCAAGATGCTGCAATAGCTAAGGCCATACCCATTGTCATGCCTGACACGAGTCACCGTTTGTGCACTTGGCACTTGATGCAAAATGCATTAAGGCATGGTAATTGTCTCTTTCAAGATAAGGGGGTGAAAGGTGTATTAAATAGATTCATGTTTGATATTGAGGATGAAAATGAATGGGAAATGAAGTGGGGGGAAATGCTTGATACATATGATGCTCATGACAATCATTGGTTGAAGTTGATTTTTGGGGTGAAGGAAAAATGGGGCTGGCCATATCTTAGATCAACATGGGCTGCGGGAATGAGTACAACACAACTTAGTGAATCTTTTAATGTGTTTTTGAAGGATTACATTCGTTCTGATTTTAATTTAAATGAATTCTTCATGCATTTTGAAAGGTACTTTGTGAGAAGCGGTACAAGGAGTTAGAAGCTGGATATGCTTTATGCCAAAGGTTGCCAAGGGTGAGAGCGCCATTTATAATGTTAAGTCAAATGGGTAATGTGTACACTAAAAATATTTTTGAGGAGTTTCAAGATGAGTATTTTCTTTCGGTTGAATCAGATATACAAGCAATTGAATACATTGATGGTTGTAGCCTATACACAGTTGTTGATGTTATTGGGAAAAATGCAAGGAAAGTGAAAATGGAGATGGATGGCTCTTTGGCTTGTAATTGTTCAAAGTTTGAAAGGAAAGGGATTTTGTGCAGTCACTGTTTGAAGGTTATGAGAGAAATATTGAAGTTGAAAGAGATTCATTTACAATACATTATAAAAAGGTGGACCAAACAAGCAAGATGAGAAGCTGTGACGGACAAGTTAGGGAATGAGATTCAAGTAGATGTCAAATTCAAACAAGCCTCACGGTATAAGACATTGATGACCGCATTTAGATCAATAGCATGTAGAGTTGCTGAAACTGAGGAAACTTATTATTTTTGTTGTTCACAAGTCGCTGCATTAGGTGCACATGTTGAAAGCAAGATAAGTGCACATTTTTGTCCCGAAAAAGAAGTAAGTATTAATGATCAACCTCAAACCTTGGAAGTGCCTTCTGAAGACAACAATCATGTTGTGCAAATTCCAATAAGATTGAAGAAAAAACATCCAACTAGTAAGGGCAAAAGAAAGATAAAAGGTCCATGTGAGCTGGCATTGCAAGCAAGCTTTAAAAAGAAGTCCCGTGCACAATTTGTGAGTTCTTCAAAACCTGTTGCTACTCCAACAGTGAGACCTTCTCCATTATCTATTGGAGGAGATGTAAGTATTCATGAAAATGTTACTCCTCTTCATCCTCCTCCTGCTCCCCCTTCTCTTGCTCCTTCTCCTCATTCCGTTGCCATGGGTGGTACAATTCCTCCTCCATTAATATATCCCACATATAATGTGAGTCAGATTTTTAGCCAACTAATTTGTGTTTTGTCAATTAATTTTTCATTTGCATCTTGTTATGAATCGTAATATAATATGAATGAATTGTAGGCAAACAATTTGGTATATTGTGGACAACTAACATTTATGACAATGCTTCAAGGTGGGTATGACATTGGGTTTCAAGATTCTCAAGGCTCACAGACAGGTTCTCGGCTAACAAATAATTTGCTGCTGTATACTGAGGTACTTTTGCTGCTGATTTGGTACTGTTTATGCTGATCTGGTACTGTTTATGCTGGTTTTTGTACTGCTGGAATGCTCTTTTTGGTGCTGAATTTGTGTTGTTGAGTTGCTGTATTTTGGTCATTTTTTGGGTGCTGAAATACTGTTATGTTGTGCTGCTGATTTTGTGCTGCTAAAATGTTGTCTTTGGTGCTGATTTTGTGCTGTGTAATGCTGGTTTTGGTGCTGATTTTGTGATGCTGAAATGCTCTTTTTGATGCTGAATTTGTGTTGTTGAGCTGCTGTATTTTGGTCATTTTTTGGTGCATAAATACTATCATGTTGTGTTGCTAAAGTATAGTTTTAGTGCTGATTTTTTTTTTCAGGGTTTGGATGGCCATGAAGAGGTGGAAGGCACTTCAAATTTCATGTATAGGAGATGCCTCTGAGCTGCTGTATTTAACATTGATGTTGATGTTGATGTTGAAGTTGAAGTATTTAATGGTGAAACTTGTTGAATGGTGAAACTTGTTGATGTTGATGTTGATGGTGAAACTTATTGAAACTTGTTAAGTATTTAATGTTGATGTTGATGTTGAATGGTGAAACTTGTTGATGTTGATGTTCATGGTGAAACTTGTTGAATGGTGAAACTTGTTGAAACTTGTTAATACTGATTCACAACATTTGTTGAAACTTGAATGAGTATTAACACTGATTCTTCAAAACAGTGTTAATACTCTGTATAAAATTTATTATTTATCTGTTTACAGCAATTACTACAGAAGAAATTAAGGTTGCTTGTTTGGTTGCTGTTATATGATCTTTATTTGTCATGATTACGGTCATATATTCGAAAGAAAATTGTCAAGAGGTAAAACTTGGAAGTTAAGTTTTCCTATAGATAGGAATGAATTTAAATTTAGGATTGTTCTTTAAAATCTTTTTAAAAATTTAAAAATTTCCCCAGTTCATCTTCTGTATATAACCAGCATCAATAGAAATTGTTGTAATGCTTATGAATTACCAAATATAATTTTGCATCACAACATCAATATAAATTGTTGTACTGATTGTCAATCCCCAAATAGAATTTCTCATCACATCATATCAGAATTTAAAGGAAAAAACAAAAGGTGCAAATATGGTTCCCATGAACCAACTTATTCGTGAAGAATAAGTTGCTGAAGAAGCCTCCAAGGCGAATCAGGCCAGTGAATGGGATCAGCAACCTGAACAGAAGATATGGTTCCCATGAAGCAACTTATCTGTGAAGAATCCTCATTCACAAGCAGGTCACAAGCCATTACATTTAACTCTTAAGCAAATAAATCATTGCCACTTCATCAAACAAAAAAAGCCATTACATTCATTACCGCTTGAACAAAATGGTAGTGGTCCACCATACATTACATACACATTCAACGTACATTACAAGTCATACTCATACTACCTTACATTACATACACATTCAACCTACAATACAAGTCATATTCATACTACCTTACATTACATACACTATTTCAAATACACTAGAATCACAACTACCACCAACAACAAAACAAAAAAAGCAAAGGCGTAATTCAATTTTTCACCAACTCTTTCAACCACCATTGCCAAGTCTCTATATTGTTTCCTACTCTTCATAGTCATGTCTTTGAGGTCCCCATTCACGATAATTACTTCTCTAAGAGTAGACAAGACTTCCATGCGTTCTTCAAGAATATCATTATCGACCACCTTCAAATTATGCTGCATATGTGGAGGGATCCACCACTGAAAGAAGTTACAACCATTCGGATAATTGGGGCATACAAAATAAAGGCAATTTGGATTATCCGTTGACTGAAAAATGTTAATCATAGCTTTTTTACCACATCGACAATTGCGGTTTTCGAATCTGACTTCATGCATGTTGTCCATACTTGCATTTGTGCTTGACATTGACATTGACCTACAAAAAATTATCAAAAGGATAAATGTTTTAGGTCATGAACTCTTATCAAAAGGATACTATTCTTTTTTAGTTAAAGTATAAATGTTCTGATGTAAGGTGAATATCTTCTAGTCTCTCTTGTTTACAAAATGAAATCATCATTTGTAAAAGGTTAAAAACAATGTATATATTATATTCTCAACTATTGTAATAGTTTCATTGGACTAAGAAGTTGGCATATAATACTAGATAGTCATCTCTCCTAATCTAATACTAGAAGTTGGTATATAAAATATCTCTCCTAATCTAATACTAGATAGTCATCAAGTGTCTCCTTAATATTCTTCAATAAAAAACAATGTCTTGGTGAGCCTGGAATATGATATGGAGGCATGTCCTTAACTTGTTCACTCATCATAATCAAGATGTAAATAATTAGTTTAGGAAACAAAATTAAACATATATTCTCTGTAACAATGAAACAAGAATAGTAAATGGTTGAAACTATGCCCAAAATAGGAAACATGAAGGCTACTTTGGAAACTAAAAAAACATTTTATAATTATTGATAAAATGCACAAATATATGAAGAACTACGCTTATGTTAGGAATTAGGAGAGAAGAAATAGTCTCAAAGTCCACTAAAAAGCACATTTGGGGCAAAATTTAGTCAATAGAAACAAAGTAAGAGAACTAGATAGATAACAGAGCATCCAATAGAAACAACCAAAAAACTGCTAGTTTTTAAGCACAGTTTTCACACCATCAAGCAAATCAAATACTCTTAGTTTTGAAGAGAGAATGAAACAAACTATTTAAGATGAGAATGAAACAAACTATTTTTTTTTACTTAAATTACTCTCTTGTTTTAATTCATTTATCATTTCATAACAAGATTGCTACATGATCTTTAATACACAGTTCAGTGGGAACATAATCCTCCAAGTCAAATATGCATTGCCATCTCCTTCACTAATTTGAAGATCAAATAAATCAACAATTATAAGGCAGTCCAAACAACTAAGAACTGGCCAATCTACAATCAAAGCAGACATTTAACCTAAAATGGTGGTTGAAGGACGGGAGATTTTTTATGGTGCTTCAGATTTTTTCAATCTAAACAGACATTTAACTAAAATGGTGCTTCAGATTTTTTCAATTTCACTAAACATTTCAACCTAAAATGGTGGTCTCTCCATCTCAGATTTCCTTCATCTCTGGTGCTTTAGATTTTTTCAATCTAAACAGACATCAACAAATTTTTGAGGTCATGGTGCTTCAAATTTTTTCAATCTAAACAGACATCAACAAAATTTTTTTTTTTTTAACTGTGGTTCGCAGCTCCAATCGCGGCTCAAATCGCAGTCCAAATGTTCGGAGTAAGACAGAGGGAGAGAGGGAGAGCCCACCGATGTTCGCCGCCGACTTCGATTCGTCGTCGTCGGTCACGATATGCCGTCGCCGTTCACCGAAGCTGAAGAAATTCAATTTTTTTTGTGAATGTGTTGAGGGAAGCTTTGTGCTGGGTCGAAATGAACGAAATTTAATTTTTTTTTTTTTTTATTTTATCTGAGCCGTAGATCTTCATTAAGCCACGTGGCCAAATCGTGACCCTTGACCGGAGGACTGGAGGGAGTCTTTGGCTGGAGAGGATCCGGACTCAGGAATGGGATGGGATGGGATTGAAGCAGTAATGATTAGTAGTTCTAATAGAGTTCTATTGAGTGGACACTATTATTAAAAAAAAATTAAATTAAATTAAGTCAAAATATCTTAGTAGATAAGACCCACAGCATTGTCATCTCATTAGTATAACTTTAGAACTGCTATTTTAATGGTCTGAAACATTATTTGAATTAGGGGGAGGTTTAGTTTCCCAATGGGA
Source organism: Camellia japonica (assembly GCA_030407325.1). Classification (NCBI taxonomy): domain Eukaryota; kingdom Viridiplantae; phylum Streptophyta; class Magnoliopsida; order Ericales; family Theaceae; genus Camellia; species Camellia japonica. The sequence continues at coordinate 8,342,894 of JAPPVO010000031.1, read as the reverse complement.
TTTGCTGGGATAAGTTTTTCCGTGAAAGTGAAATGTGTTTGGTGCCTAGGGAAATGAAAAAAATATCAAACTATATTGGTGTACGGGAAAGAAATACACCTTCTCGTATAATCCTGTTGACCAAGTCTGCGCTTCTCCGTACGACGTCGTTCAACCACCTGAAAATACACACGTGAGCTAGCCGGCGGGTGTGTGCCGGAAACCTCTCCGATGCCTAAGTCAGTAAGTTTGACAAATAGACAAAATCTCTGTGTATTCAGAAAACAAAGTTATGTTACCTCTCCAAAGGTGATATGGGTGAGCTTTTATAGGTTTCGTGTGGCGCAATCCTAGTAGGACTCTTATTCCTCCATGTAGAGTCCTCCTAGGATTCATACTCCTGGAAGATAACGTTTATCCTCCAACACCCCCCTCACTGCTTAAACCAAGTGAGATGGTTTTCTTATGACCGAACTACCATCGGGCCGAAATAAGCATGGCTATGCTTAACCGCAGTATAGGCCGAACTAACATTAGTTCGGCTCTTCCTCCAACTGCCCTTATTCCTTCGACCGAGCTAGCCATATCGGGTTATCACCGATCTAACTCGGAGACCGGTCTACACTCATTCGGACCGAACTATCTTCTGAACGCGACCAACCGGCGACCGAACTAGCCACCATCATCCGGTCCTGAGATGACGTCGAGACCTTGCTACCTTCTGGACTTCGGTCCATACCGGCCTATCAAGTAGCTCGGCCCAACTTATATGTACATATAAATTACCCTCTCAATTGCCCCTTAATTCCATCTGCACTTGCATGATAGGGATTACTGATCTACCAGCCGAGCTACAATCCTATAACTATTCCAACCGAGCTGAAAAAAACTTTTTTAGCTTCTCCGGCCAAACTAAAAAACTATTTAGCTTTTCCAGCCGAGCTAAACTTAAGCCGAGCTGTGCACATCCGGTCGAAACGTCGTTTCAATCACAGAAACTGAATCGATTGCCTTTCCAGTGACACGTGGCAGCCTCTGATTGGCCAACCCCAGCTGTCGCGCCGCTTTTCGTACCTCGTGAATTTGAACAGTTCCCGCCTTTTGCCCCTTCTCTTTCCACAAAACAAACAAACCCTCTCTCTGTGAATCATTCACTAAACTGTTCACTTCTCTCTCTTGGGCTGTGCTTTGCTGTTCTTCATCCTTGCATCTCTGAAGTTTGTGTTTTGACTTCGTTCGCTTCAATCTCATTCTTCTCCCTTTTTACTAGGTTAGCACCAGAAATCTGTTTTCTCTTCTCTTGTTTTTGTTCAATCCGTTTGTAGTGTGTTTTTGCAAAATACTTCTTGCTATTATTTTTGTACTTTTTCTGGAAAGAACTTGCCTGTAGAACGCTAGAACTTCATGAATCTTCAAGTAATAGCTAGTGGAACACTTTATTTGATCCAAAAAACCCGTCCAACCGAACTAGGAATCTGTTTTTGCTATATAAAGATATAGGAAAATTGGAACCGAACTAGCACTTGTGCACATCATAGTAGTTTCAATAGGCCACCAACTGATTCACATTAGCCGAAATAAAAGCACCGAACTAGAAAATTTTGGTCCTCGACCGAGCTAAGCCTAGGGGCTAAGCCAGCTTTCTCAGTTTCTAAACCAAACTCAGAAAGCTGCCCCTTGAAGCCCAACCGGAGTAACAAAACCCATAAGTGGAACCGAGATAACCAATCATACTGCGGAACCGAGATAACAAGCAATTTGTTAAAACCGAGGTAGATCCTGTAGCACCCTATTTAGCCGAAGTAAGGCTTCATTTTCTTGCTTTGTTCTTGTAGCACGGTCAATGATCTGTGCTTAACATCTTGTTTTTCCACTTTGCAGACTTAGGTTGCCCAGGCACTCCCTCTGCGCGCTCAACCGAGCTTCTGAGCACAACTTCTCAAACCGAAGTAACTTATTTATAACTTACACAATAAATGGGGAAATATAGGTTCCTAGTAGAAACCCCAGGAGGCCTAGCCGAATTCCGAAAGGATTACAACATTCCAGCCAATGTAAACCTTACCTTAGCCAATCAAGACATTGACCCATGGGGCAACGAAGGCTCTGTCCCCTTCACCCTTCAATCAATAATAGAAACCGGACTTAGATTCCCAGTCCAACCTTTAATATGCGAATTCCTAAGGCAAACCAGACTGTGCCCAACCCAGCTATCCACCAATACATACCGCATAATAATGGGAATAGCTGCACTGAACCACCAAACCGGTCTCAACCTCGGTTTAGCCGAAATACTCCATCAATACTCCATAGGATCCAAAAATGATGGCTGGTGTTATTATTTAAGAATACACCGCAGCCGAGAAAAAATAATAAAACATACATCGGACAAAGACCTAAATGATGACGACTTCTTCTGGGTGTCTGGCAACTTTGAAGACCACCAAGCCCAGATTCCTGGCCGAAGAATAAATTGGAAAAAAGGAGAACCCGGTATACATACTTCGGTTGTATTTCACTTTTTCCTTTATTTCGGCTTTTTCCTCTGAACCGAACTAACAGTTTGTCTTCTTTTGCAGATAAAGCCCATCTCCTATCAAATTACGGCTACCCCAACCTCGGTGTTCTACGCGCCGCACTACGAGTTAAGGAGAGAAGTTGGGCAAAACTTCTAAATTTCGAGCCGACCTACCGATACAACGGTCGCCGAAAAGCGAAGGTGACCGACTTTCTTCTTGAAGAGGCACCCATCCTTGCCCCAGATCAATCTTGTGCCCCTTACTGCCAAACAAGAAATGGCAAAGAGGAACAGGCTAAAGGCCCTTCTAACCGCTACAACTCCAGCCGACGTGCGACTAACCGGCCAAACCACTGAAACCGTGGTGGCCCTCCCATCCCAACAGCCATCCACCTCTCGCCGAAACAAGCGTGCTCGGACTAGCCAAACCGAGCCACGTCTTGCTGACGAGGACGAGACCGTCCTGCCATAAAGCCCTCCGCCAAGTCCTCCACAAAGCCTCCAACCGGAGCAAACCGACCGAACTGCCACTTCCTCCAAATTGGCTCCTATTCTCTCCTTCGACAACCGAGATATCACTGCTTCGGATTCGGTGGTTGCTGAGAATGACCACTTGTTGGCTTTCAACCTGGCCAAAAGTGTGTGCCTTCTCAAGGATATGGAGCATCATTACAAACAACTTAATACCGAGCTGAAGTCAATCCGGTCTTTCACTAAATCCATGATCCTGGTAAATAGCTTCTTCCTTCTATGTAATTTTTTCCAACTTTCAGTCCGACTAGATTTACTTCTCCTTTGCAGGCCATCCAGAAAAACCAAGTCACTCAAGGAGGGTCATGGAACTTCGGCGTAATACAAGGGAGGCAATGGCGGAGACCAAAGCAAAGTCGGCCGAGCTAGAAGAAGCCAAAAAACAGCTGGCCGAGCTTCGTGCTGAGAACGGTCGGCTGACCGAAGTGGTTAATTCGGCCGAGGCCGAGAAGCAAAAGATCGCCATTGAGACAAAGGACAAGTACCTGCGTCACTTGGCTTCGATTGAGAAGAAAAAAGATACCGAAATAAACGAACTGAAGGCCGGAATAAAGAAAGCCGAAAAACGAGGCTTCAAGAAGGCCGAAGAAGCATACACTCTACAATGTGACGCAGCAAAAGATCTATTTTTCAAATGTGGCTGGAGGACTGCGGTGGAGCAGCTCGGTTGTACGTCCGACACCGAGGTCTACCATGCTCCACCGTACTCCATTCTGGCTTCACTGTCGCAGTATGCTGCCGATCTTCAAAGGCAATTTCTGCAGGGGTCTGATGAAGATGATGATGATGATGATGATTCTGAAGAAGATGAGCTAACTCCTACCCCGGTCATTAATGAGCAACCCAACAACCAGTCAGTTCGGCTGGAGCCGGTCATTGAAGACCTTACTAATGAGCTGCTGACTGACAAAACGCAGCCAACTGAGACGGAGGTTCAAGCCGAAACCGAGCTCCCAACCCAAACCGTGCTCCCAGCTGACACCGGAGTTTGGACGAATGCCGATGATGAATTTGATGCCGAACTTGATGCACTTCTACGCTGATTTTTTCTTTCTCTTCTTTTGTATTTGAACTTTGTAACCGGGCTGTGGGCCCCCAATTATACTTGTTTTGCACTTTAATGAAAAAATCTTCTTCAACTCTTATTCCGGTTTGCTTTCTTGTTTGAGTATGCTCGCATTTGTAATGAAATTTCCATGAATTCATTTGCTCAACTGTGATTTCGGTTTTAGCTGTCTAACTCACTAGCCAACCACTCTTAGCCGATATAACTACTTCGGCTGAAGAGTACAAAGAGTTGGTTTAACCCAGCCAGCCATTCTTCGGCCGATATAACTTACTTCGGCTAAAGAGTACAAAGAGTTGGTTTAATCCAGCCAACCACTCTTAGCCGGTATAACTTACTTCGGCTGAAGAATACAAAGAGTTGGTTTAATCCAGCCAACCACTCTTCGGCCGATATAACTTACTTCGGCTAAAGAGTACAAAGAGTTGGTTTAATCTAGCCAACCACTCTTCAGCCGTACACTTACTTCGGCTGAAGAGTACAAAGAGTTGGTTTAATCCAGCCAACCACTCTTCGGCCGATATAACTTACTTCGGCTAAAGAGTACAAAGAGTTGGTTTAATCCAGCCAACCACTCTTCAGCCGTACACTTACTTCGGCTGAAGAGTAACAAGTGTTGGTTTAATCCAGACAACCTCTAAGTTGGTTTTTTCTAGCCAACTTAGAATATAATGTTTGGTTATTCCGACCAAACGTCCTGCAGCCTGGATCCTTATCCGGGGCTTAGGAGGGGTGTTGGTTTAATCCAGCCAACCTCGAAGTTGGTTTTTCCAGCCAACTTAGAATATAATGTTTGGTTATTCCGACCAAATGTCCTGCAGCCTGGATCCTTATCCTGGGCTTAGGAGGGTCATAGTTGGTTATTCCGGTCAACTATGTTTACAATGCTACTAACTTTACTAAGGCTACTTTCTACTGAAAACAATTATGCCAAAAAAGAATCGATTTGTTTTATTGAGAAAGTAAGAAATTACACATACTTAAAAAGAAAAAGCTAGAAATAAAATAACTTGAGATTTGCAGTGTTCCATGGCCTGGGAATTGCTTTGCCGTCCTCATCTTCCAAGTGGTATGCCCCTTTGCCTGCTAATCCAACCACTTTGTAAGGTCCTTCCCAATTAGGTCCCAACTTGCCATCTCCTGGAACCAAGGTGTTTCCCATCACTTTGCGCAGCACCCAATCTCCGATCTTGAATTGCCTTGGATGCACTGTTTTGTTATACTTTCTAGACAACTCTTGTTGGTAGGAGGCGATGTGAACCAATGCTCTGTCTCTTCTTTCTTCCGCAAGGTCAAGCTCAAATGTTATGGCTTCGCCATTTAAGTCTGGATCAAAGTTTTCGCTTCAGATTGTGGGGAGGCCAACTTCTAACGGAATGACTGCTTCCATGCCATAAGCTAAGGAGAATGGTGTTTCTCCTGTTGATCGTCGAGGCGTGGTGCGGTAAGCCCATAAAACATGGGGGAGTTCTTCTGCCCACTTGCCTTTTGCTCTCTCTAACCTTTTCTTCAATCCATCCAAGACTACCTTGTTTGACGCCTCTGCCTGTCCATTTGCTTGGGGATATGCCGGTGTGGAATTGTAAAACTCTATCTTGTATTCTTCACAAAAGCCTCTGAAAATTCTGCCGTCGAACTGAGTGCCGTTGTCTGAGATCAGTGCCTTTGGTATGCCAAATCGAGTGATGATATTCTGCTAGACAAACTTCTTCACATCTTTCTCCTTGATTGATGCCAAGGCTTCTGCTTCTACCCACTTTGTAAAGTAGTCGGTTGCGGCAAGAAAGAACTTCCTGTTGCCTGGAGCTGTTGGAAGTGGGCCTACTATGTCCAATCCCCACATTGCGAAAGGCCATGGACTGGTTAGAGGTAGAAGTTCTCTGGCTGGTTGGTGTATTTGGTGTGCGAATTTTTGACATTTTTCGCACTTTTTTACATACTTCTCTAAATCCGCTTGCATGTATGGCCACCAATATCCTTGTGAAATCGCTCTATATGCCAATGATCTTCCTCCTTGATGGCTGCCACATACACCCTCATGTATTTCAAATAGGAATGCTTCCACTTTGCTGGGGTGAACACACTTCAAGTAAGGTCCCGAGAACGACTTTTTGTATAATGCCAAGGATGGAGAGAGCCAAAATCGCTGCGACTTTGCTCTTATTCTGTTGGCTTCTTTCTTCTCTTCTGGTAAGGTGCCGTCTTTCAGGAACAATATGATGGGGTCCATCCAGGAGGGGCCTAACTCTGCACAACATACCTCTTCTGCTTCTGGGTCTTCAATGCTTGGTCTAGGTAGGTAGTCAATTAGTAGTGGGTGAGGGATGGAGGTATCTGCCATTGAGGCGAAGCCTGCGAGTTCGTCTGCTCTGCTGTTTTCCTCTCTGCCGATCTGTTCTATCCTCACCACTTCAAACTTCTTTATCTCTGTTCTGACCAATTCTTGGTACTTGGCCATTCTATCATCCTTTGCCTCGTAGTCGCCAGATATTTGGTTTACCACTAACTGTGAGTCGCTATAAACCATTAGCTCGGTGGCCTTCATGTAGAATGCTGACTTGAGACCTGCGAGGAGCGCTTCATACTCCGCTTCGTTGTTTGATGCTGGGAAGCCAAGGTTGATCGCCTGCTCCACTACTAGGCCGTCTGGAGAGATGAGGACTATGCCAAGTCCTGCTCCATGCCGGTTGGATGCTCCATCCACGAAGAGCTTCCACATCTCTCCAACGAACAATTTCCAGCAGGTGGAGGGATCAGATGATGCCTTGGGATCTTCCTTGCTGCAGGTGTCTTCTTCGGAGTCCATACTCGTTGTCTGCCCCTTGCTTTCTGTTTGCACCAAGTCTTTATTTGTTGGCGAGTCCTGACTTGGTGTAGCATGGTTTACTTCTTCCTTCCTTTCCTTACTCTGGTCTGCCATGGGGCCTGACTGAATAACCATTACTAGGGGTTGCGTTATTCCGACGTCAACTTCCGTCCCTAGTTCGGTTGTTTCAGTTAGGTCGACTGGGCAGATGTGATGACTTCCTGGTGTGAATTCTGCGAAAAAATCTGCCAATGCTTGTGCTTTTATTGCGGTCCTAGGTTGGAACTTGATGTCGTATTGTCCCAACTCTACTGCCCAGTTCAGAATTCGCCCAGAGAAGTTTGCTCTTTCAAATAAAGCCTTTAATGGGAAGGCTGTGAGAACAACTATGGTGTGGGCGTGAAAGTAGTGCGACAACTTTCTTGAGGCCATCATCAAGGCCAATGCCAGTTTCTCCAGTGGCAAGTACCTTGTTTCGGCTCCCAGCAATGTCTTGCTGACATAATAGATGGGCAGATGTTGGATTCCTTCTGCACGAACCAACACTGCGCTAATTGCGTGCTGTGAGACCGCCAGGTACAAGAATAGTTCTTCTCCAGGAATTGGGATTACAAGTAATGGTGGGGAAGACATGTATTCCTTCAGGCTTTCCAGAGCTTGGTCGCACTCGTCGTCCCATTCAAACTTGGCTTTCAGGGCGTGGAAGAACGGTCGTAGTCTGTCTGACGACCGGCTTATGAATCGATTGAGTGCAGCGGCCATGCCGGTGAGATGCTGCACTTCTTTGACTGAGTTTGGTCTCTCCAGATCTTGAATAGCCTTGATCTGAGAAGGGTCTGCTTCTATACCTCGGTTGGTCACCAAGAAGCCTAGGAATTTGCCAGATCCTACTCCGAACGCACACTTCGACGCGTTGAGGCGCAACTTATGCTTCTTCAGGATCTCAAACATCTCGCCTAGGTCTTTGAGATGGTCATTCTCATCTTTGCTCTTGACCACCATATCGTCGATGTACGCCTCCATTGTCTTGCCTAACAATGGTTCGAACATCTTTGTGACCATCCGTTGGAATGTTGCCCCTGCGTTCTTTAGGCCAAAGGGCATGACCTTGTAGCAGTATAGTCCTCTTGGCGTGGTGAAGGATGTGACCTCCTGGTCTGGTTCGTGCATGGCAATTTGGTGGTAGCCTCTGTATACGTCCAGAAAGCTAAGTCGGTTGTGCCCTGCCGTTAAGTCTGCTAGTTGATCTATCCTTGGTAGAGGAAAACTATCTTTTGGGCACGCCTTGTTGACCGTTTTGTAGTCGACGCAAAAGCGCCATTTGCCATTCTTCTTTGGCACTACGACGGTGTTGGAGATCCATCTTGGGTAGTGCATCTCTCTGATTGCCCCTGCCTCCAGCAGGTTTCCTACTTCTTCTGCCACTATTTCGGCATGGTGGAGTGCCGATCTCCGAGTGCGCTGAATGATTGGTCTGGCAGAAGGGTGGACGTTGAGTTGGTGACAGATGAAGTTGGGATCAATGCCTGGCATGTCGTATGGGGTCCAGGCGAACACTTCGATGTTGGAGGTCAAAAATTCCAAGACCTCCAATCTCTCAGTGCTGGACAACGACGAACCAAGCAAAAAGAACTTATCCGGGTTCTTTTCATCTATTCTGACCTCCACCAAGTTCTCCACTGCTTTCTGACTAGCCGCCTTGCCAACATCTGCGAATAGTTCATTACTCTCAGGTTCTTCCACCGAATGAACGTATCCTTTGGCAGCGCGGCTGCCGTTTACTGTGACAAAGCACTGCTTCGACATGATCTGATCTCCATAAACCTCCTCAATTACTCCGGCGTCGTTTGGGAACCGCATCACTTGGTGGTAGGAGGACGCCACCGAGCGCATGGCATGCAGCCATGTTCTGCCCAAGATAATGTTGTAGGTGGAGGGGACCTTCAACACCCAGAACTCCACTTGTTTCGTCACACTCCCTGCTCTGACTGGGAGGATAATTTTGCCGACGGGCCATTCTGGCATGGAGTTGAATCCGATAAGGGGAGATACGGCAGGCGCCAAGTCTTTATCTTGCAACTTTAGTTGTTTGAAGGTTTCATAGTACATGATTTCACACGAACTACCTTGGTCAATCAGAATCCGCTTGACGTCAAAATCCTTGACTCGGAGAGTGACGACCAAGGCATCGTGTGTGAGGGCAATAAATCCTTGCCAAGTCTTTATCCGAAAAAGACATGACATTTGTGGCCTCTGTCTTCCCCTTTTTGACGACTGGTTGGGCACTTAGCACCTCTCTGAAGTGCTCAGCCTTTTTGATTGAACCTCTGAGCTCGCATACACGCTCAGGTTCAAAGACTCCATGTATTACGTTGATGATGCCTTGGGGCGCGGCGTCAATCGGCATCCCATTGGGGTTGTTATGGTCCTGGGGGGCTGGCTGTGCCCCTCCTTCTATGTATTTGTCCAGGTGGCCTGCTGCCACCAACTCTTCCAGATGCTGCCTCAATGGCGTGCAATTCTCAGTGCGGTGCCCCTTTTCTTTGTGGAAGGTGCACCTCGATCTGTCATCGTAGTCCTTCTGTGCCTCGCCCAGTTTGGCTGGCCACTTGACGAAAGGCTCGTCTCGAATCTCACTGAGTATGCGGTAGATCGGTTTCTTGAAGACCGTGGTTATGGCAGTGCGGACTCTCAACCATCTTTTGTCCTGGTCTTCTCCGTTGTCTTTCCTGCCCCGTCCGTTTCGGTTCTGGCGATCTACAGTATTGACCTTTGCTGAGGTCTTCTTTTCTGGTGTTGTGGTCGCGCCAGATTTTGCTTTGGCACGAGCGCCATCCTCTTCTACCCTGATGTGCTGATGCACTCTCTCCATCAGGGCTTCCATGGTGAGGGGCGGTGTCATGGTGATAGAGTCCCTCAGTCTGTTCCTGACTGGAAGGCCTCTTTTGTATTGCGCAATGGCGAGATTGGTTGGGCAGTCCCCAATCTGGTTGAATGTCTCCCAGTAGCGACTGTTGTATGATCTTAGGGTCTCCTTGTCGCCCATGTCGATGGAGAGTAGCTGGTCGATCTCCACCGGAGTTTTAGTGTTTGTTCGGAACCTTGTCACGAACGCCTCCGCCAATTGCGCCCAGGAGGCTATGCTGCCTTCTGGAAGTTTCTCAAACCAAGTCAGGCCTAGGTCGCCAAGGCTTGAAGGGAATAGGATGCACATCAAGGCCTCATTCCGCCGGTATACAGCCATGACCTGGCGAAAGTGGCTCAAGTGTGAGTAGGGGTCCGTCTTCCCCTCATATGTAGTGAATTTCGGCTGGAGGAAGCCTGACGGTAGGGGCGCGTTCTCTATTGCTGGGACGAATGGTGAGGTCTGCAGCCTCGCCAATGCCTTGTCCGTTGGTTCGTAGGCCGGGCGCGGTATTGGCATTCCAACCTCGACGCTTCCATGCGTCCGAGGAGCCAACCGCTGTAAGGCAGAAACTCTGTGTGGATCTCGTGCCCTGGCGTCCTCCCTCCATCGTGCCTTTTCTTCTAGCACGGTTCGTAGGTCGGATGATCTGGGCAACTCTGTCTGCCTAGACCTTGTCTGGTGCGTATGCGAGGGCTAGTATGTGCTTCCCTCAGTGTATGATCTCTCAGACCTCGTCCTCTCAGACCTGGAGTGACGAGTTCTGGAAGATCTGGATTGCATGTCGCCTGTCCTGAGGCTCTTGTTCTCTGCTTGAGAGGGTGTAGTACTCTGACTACGACTTTCCGAGTGGTGAGGGGGTGTCTTGTTTGTGCGCCCCTCTCCTGTCGCCACTCCTTTTCCCTTCACCTGGCGCTTCAGAGATTCCATGTCCGCCGCCATCCGACGTATCAATTCGTCTTGTTCCCTGACGCGATCTTCCAAAGCATGAGGATCAATCCTCCGCCTTTGTCTTTCTGGGCTCTGCGAACGAGAGTGGCGAGGGCTGTTAGTCCGCCTTCTCCCTCTTGTATCCCTTCTGGAATTCTGCCTTTGTGATTCCAAGTTTGCCATAGGAGGGACAAGAGGTAGACCTTCACGCCTTGCACCTCCTTCTGGTGTTAGTCCGTCAACGGCGGACTGTGGCAACTCTTCGTTGTGCGCCATTGATTACTTGGGAGGAAAAGCTTGATCAAGAGGTTGTTCTTGTCTGAATTCCCACAGACGGCGCCAATTGTACGGGAAAGAAATACACCTTCTCGTATAATCCTGTTGACCAAGTCTGCGCTTCTCCGTACAACGTCGTTCAACCACCTGAAAATACACACGTGAGCTAACCGGCGGGTGTGTGCCGGAAACCTCTCCGATGCCTAAGTCAGTAAGCTTGACAAATAGACAAAAGCTCTGTGTATTCAGAAAACAAAGTTATGTTACCTCTCCAAAGGTGATATGGGTGAGCTTTTATAGGTTTCGTGTGGCGCAATCCTAGTAGGACTCTTACTCCTCCATGTAGAGTCCTCCTAGGATTCATACTCCTGGAAGATAACGTTTATCCTCCAACACCCCCCTCACTGCTTAAACCAAGTGAGATGGTTTTCTTATGACCGAACTACCATCGGGCCGAAATAAGCATGGCTATGCTTAACCGCAGTATAGGCCGAACTAACATTAGTTCGGCTCTTTCTCCAACTGCCCTTATTCCTTCGACCGAGCTAGCCATATCGGGTTATCACCGATCTAACTCGGAGACCGGTCTACACTCATTCGGACCGAACTATCTTCTGAACGCGACCAACCGGCGACTGAACTAGCCACCATCATCCGGTCCTGAGATGACGTCGAGACCTTGCTACCTTCTGGACTTCGGTCCATACCGGCCTATCAAGTAGCTCGGCCCAATTTATATGTACATATAAATTACCCTCTCAATTGGGATTTGCAAAAGTTTTTTTTGTCACTATCTATCTAGTTGACTGCATCAGTCAGCTTCATTTAAAAATAAATTATTTTAATAATTTTTTAATTTTTTATAAAAAATATGTAAAAAAATAAAAAAGATGATGTGATAATAATCAGTGTGTTTGGTTTAAATTTTTTGGATTAAATTTTTTAAAAATTAAATTTTTTGGTTTTCGTATTTTTTTGTTTTTAGTAAATATTTTTAAAATTTTAAACATTTTTTTTATATTTTTTTAGATGCACCTTACTTAAATGTAATTAAAATGTAAAAAATTTGTAAAAAAATATTTTAAAAAATTAATACATACATAAAAATATAAAAAATGTACTGAATTCTCGTATTTTTTTTTATATTTTTGATATTTAGTGAATTTTTTAAAAAAAAATTTCACAATTTTTTTATTTTTTAGGTATATTTATGTTAGGTATGTCTAAAAAGTAAAAAAAAAATTACTTAAAATATTAAAAAAATATAAAAAATAAGAAAGTAGAATTTTCTAAAAAATATTTTTAAAAAAAAAAAAACCAAACAAAGTGTGAATTTTTAATTTTTTTTTGACTAAAATATTAGTCCCCAATCAAGGCCCGCTTGGAGCATCTACGAGTGTAATATTTAGGGGGAAAATTATTAGAGAGAAATTGATTATAGAATTAGATATATAATATTTTTATATGTAATATATATATGAGAAGAGTTTTATTTTTTATGAATCCCAAATTCCTGTGATGGTAGTGTCTAATTTTATAATTAATTTTTGTACAATTAGAAGAATTAATATTTAGGTGTAACAGTGTCAAAATAGAGAAATTATTTAATATTCTTAGAGCAAATAAGAAAGTACATGCAATGTTAAAAATTGATAGCTATTCATTGAAAAATAGGACCCATCATTTTAGTACTGGTATTTTAAGAAACAATATAAAAAATGCCGATCAATAAGTGGAGTAGAGCATTATGAAAACAATGAATAATTTTTCATCAAAATAGGGTAGTGTAATGAAAACACTCATTTTAGTAGTGTAATATATTCAAAGTGATTATATATAATAAAAAAGACTCAAAAATAGTTTTCAAAAACTAAACTAAACAAAGTGACTATATTTTATAAAATTCAATTATACATGGTGTTAATCATTTATTTTATGTGCATATGTTTTTGTTGACTTATTTCTTCTCTCAAATGACAAAAAAAGTAATTTGAGCATAGTAGTAAAGATTTAATTCAAAACAAATAAAATAATTTAAAATTTTAGTTGGCTAGTTCATATGGCCATCCTTGTGTACATTTCATTGTGGAAATTGGGTGAGATTGAGTATAAATTTTCTCAACTTTGCTTAAAATAGATGATACTACAATGTTCATTAAGGTTAATTTTGATACATTAGATGAATGTTTGTTGAATGACTCAGTGAACAAAATTTCTAGCTACGCCACGAGATTCTGACACTTGCTTGAACTTATTATTGTTGAGTTCAACGAAAATCACAAAGTAATACATATGAAACTCCAAACCAAATCTAAAACAAGAACACAAAACAAGTACAAACAAACAAACCTAACAACACAGATTTAGCTGCAACTGAGCTCGGCAACTTACCCTTGTCCTTCCTCAAGAACAGAGCTTTGTACACTGGCAAATTGATCAAAACCAGAACACCACACAAAACAATCTGCATATCCATAATCCCAAACACCGATCTCTTCACCACCGAAACAACAAAAATTATCAAATTAAGCGTTGCGAGTGTTGCAAGTATGGAAAACATGGGTGCAGCACTGCCAAACTCCATCAACTCTTGCTCATATCTTAGTGACACGTCAGGGTCTGACACCTTGTTTGTGACTATGAATGTTGTCTCTGAAAACCCGGCCAGCAACAACATGGTGTCAAGGAAGGCGAAGAGGAAGGAGGTTGTTCTCCTGTAGAGCCAAATGCGTTGGTTGTTCCACCAACCTAGGACTGTGCCACTGCACTGCAAGAACTCGACTAGGCTGTGTGTGTACTGGGCGATTATTACATATGCGAATGGAAGAAACCAAGGGTTTGAGACCTGGATTTTTAGGACAAGGTTGGAATCATTTGAGAGAAACAGCCCATGCAATTGAGATTTTTAAGGAAATTGGAGAAAGGAGATGTGGATTGGTTTCTAATGTTTGTTCTTTGTTTCTTCAGTGTTGTTTATTTTCGGTTAACTCATTGTCGATCCCTAAAATATTTTCATTTTGATTTCTAATAATTCAGTTGTGTTGATTTAGTCCCCAAATTATCAAATTTGTGTTAAATGGTTCTGTTTTCATCTAAATTTTCGTTCAAATTTTGTCCAAACTTGCACGAAAATACATGTCCTTCCTTATAAAATTTGAACATAAGGACATTAGGGACCATTTAAATACAAATTAAATAAGTTGAGAACTATATTGAAATATTTAACCCCTTGTCTAGCCCTCTTGGGTTGTGAGGAGTGTGTTCCTCTATCCTCTCAGGTTATGAGAGGTATGGTTTGTCTTTCTTTAGCCAATTGGGTTGTGATTGGTTTCTCTACATTGGCTTGGTTTGTTATTAAGTAATGCTACCTACTTAGAAAAAATATTTTGGTTTGGCAACACCATAAATAAACTATTTATTAGCTTATTTAGGTCAAATCATCTCTTTATTTTTCAACACGTCTTTTCGTAATAAACAAAAAAGTCAACTTATAAGACATACCCAAAAGCCAACTTATAAGTAGTACGAGATACTCTATTAGGTGGTAATTATAAGTAGTATGAGATGCTTTGTCTCTTTGTCTCAATGTACTTTTAACCATTAAATTTTGTTTTGAGATTTTCGCATGATTATATTTTTTTGATAATCAAGTATCTAGTAAAACCCCAAATAATTCTCACATGATCATATTTATGACAGAAGATCCTTGGCCATTGTAAGTAAAAGTTTACAAAGGAAGGGAGAACATACCTGCGGAAACAAAGGTATACCTCTGAGGAGGTAAAGAGAAGGGACAAAAGAGTAATACAATGTTGCAAAGCAATTTGGAGCCCAAAGACAATAGGTAAGGTACCCCATTTGAAGACCAGGGCTAAGCTTTCCAAGTCCATACCATGCAGGACTGTACTTGGAGATCAAAATTTGAAGATCACCTTCAGACCATCTCTTGTGCTGCACAAGGGTTTGATCCAGTGAGGTTGGGGCAACACCCAAGAAGCCCTTTCTTGCTGGATTGTAATATATTGATTTCCATCCCTTGCATTGAATTGATAACCCTGTTATCACATCTTCCACTGGACAACCATATTTCAATCCCATCTGCAAACAAAAACACACACACACACACACACACCTATCAATCTCAATTCTCAAATATGTGTGTTCGAGTCATGAAAACAGTCTGTTTAGAAATTGGGTGAAACTGCTTGGTGCTTACACCTTGCCCTACCCATTTTTCTTTTTAAGCTGTGTTCGGATAAAAAAATTGAATGCAAGTTTGTGAAGGGGAAGAGAAAAGTGAAAATAAAATATTTAAACTTTTATTTCATTCACTTTTTCTTCACAAATTCTTGGTCCAAACACACCCATAACAAGATGTTCGTGCACTGGGAGACTCTTTTTATGTGTATGCATATGCGTACGTGCGTGTGTGAGAGAGAGAGAGAGAGAGAGAGAGAGAGAGACTATCTTTCCCTATTGAGTGTTATCCTCAAATTTCAGAAATTGAAACTGTCTCTCTATAAATTAAAATAAGACTCTGTACATCTTATTCTTATCACACCAGACTATAGGGAGAAACTCATGCATTAGGTAGCCTTTTTGTGTGTGTGTGTGTGTGTGTGTGTGTGAGAAAGAGAGAGAGAGAGAGAAACCTCCTTTCCCCATTGAGTGTTATCTTCAAATCCACAGCTTGCAAGACCTTTCACTCTTTCTTCCAATTCACTTACACTTTCTTCTACATTTCCAACATTCTCTCTCCTCCATTGAATCCTACTTTCCTTGCTGAACTTAGCACCACATAGGATATCTCTCCTGTGAAAGCAGCCAGTTCCAACATACAAAGGACCGCCATGACCATCCAAACCATGGAACTCCACCTGCATTTCTCAATGGTTCCAACCAAACAAACAAGTAAAATGAATAACTCATGAGATAGTTTACGACTTTCATGCGAAGATTAAGTCTACGAATACAGAAACAATCATAGAGCTGGACGCAAAATATATATATATATATATATGAATAGAACAGAAATATTACTCACGTCACTCATTACTCTGAATGAACTAGCGTATATTTCATTCTTTGTAACATTGTCAAAGTTCTGTGGAAACTGGACAAAGGCAATTTCATGGCCCTTTTCTTCATCCATGAAGAAGCAAAGTGCATCTCTCACTGAATGTGAATTGTTTGAGTACATGTCGCAATCCACATTTAGAATTATTTGCCCCTTGCTAATTTCTGATGACACCCTTATCTGCACAATTCAATTCAAAGAAGTTATATAAGGTGAATGTATGCTTTTACTAATAAAAATGGTAGTTTCAATGCCACTATACTGACCTGGGAAGGGTTAAATGTATACAGGCTTAAGACCATAAACCAGATGTATATTCTTATTTCTCAACCTAGCTACTTGTATGGTTGCAACTTTGCATGTGTGCATTAATTCATGAAAAGTGCTATATATATAAATGGATTATTTAACCAATTTTCTCACCACCAAATACAAATATTTGTACCCAATAATAAAAAA
Source organism: Camellia japonica (assembly GCA_030407325.1). Classification (NCBI taxonomy): domain Eukaryota; kingdom Viridiplantae; phylum Streptophyta; class Magnoliopsida; order Ericales; family Theaceae; genus Camellia; species Camellia japonica. The sequence continues at coordinate 8,326,347 of JAPPVO010000031.1, read as the reverse complement.
AATCAGAAAAAAAAATCTGATTACGTATAACATTGCTGGTAATTCAATGACATTACCAATGCATTCATGGCTCCAGCTTTGAAGTTATGGGGATGTTGTGGTCTTTTCTCCCTGGCCAAGTATACCAAAGTTGGCAATGTACACCCTTCTACATCCTTGGCTTCTATGTCTCTCCCATCAATTAGTATCTAGAAAAATAATCAAGAGCTAATAACTAACAAGTAAATAAAATTTCCATATAATTATAAGCTATGTTTTTGTTCCATGACAAGGTAAAATTTTTAAAAATTATTGCATTTTGAACATAATTGTGAAGGAAATGTGGAAGGCGAAGTACTTGGATGATGGTGTCATGGTCTTTTCGAGATGAAAATGAATTCCATTGAGAAAATCCTTTATGTTTTAAGCGGATATTTTCTGGGATTCGTCCAAGCTTGACTGCATTGGTTATCCGGTCCTCCATGTCTTCATATAATTTCTGCATCATAAAAATAAAAATAAAATCAAAAATCCCAAAAGAGTCTCTAGATACCGATACAAATTTAAATTTTGAAAAATAATAATTACTTATATAATTTTATTAAAAAATTAGTAAGAAAGAATAATAAATCCATATCAACCATTCTTTTAATATTTATGTCAACTATTCCATACATTTTTTGGGGTTATATAATTATGTCTTAGCACTACAGCATAGAAGAGTTTTAGAGATTAAATTTTTTGGTCTTTAAAAGTATAAATTTTGTTGCAAAAGATATTTAGGGATCAATTTCTATCGTCACGAGGATAGTCGTTAAAAGGTCGTCCTGAAAAGTCAAAAACAAGGTTTTTAGCGACAAATTTTTTAAAATGTTACTAATAAATAGACTTTTAGGGACAAAATGATTTGGTCTCAAAATGGTTTATTTTTTGAGACAAAAAATTTGGTCTCAAAATAATAATAATTCATCACTAATGTTCAATTTTTGTTGCTAAAAATATAATGACAACACTTTTCGCAACAAAAATATTTGGTCCCTAAAAAATAATTTTATCCCTAAATTTTAATCTCTAAAACCTTAATTTTTTGTAGTGTAATGTTTAATTTATAGGAGTATAATTTTAAATCATTTTATTGGTTAATATAATTTATTCTACGATTTTAATAATAAAAAGATAATAGACATTTACAAATCAATTATAAAAAAATGATACTATCATGAAATATATGAAATAAATAGATGGAATCAGTAGGTGAGTAGCCCAAATTATATACCAAATTAATAATACATTTTTACACAATCATTTGGGGAATTACATGCATTTTTTTCTTCATTTGACATGATTATATGTATTTTATTAGATGGTTGGTTCACCTGATCAATGTCCTCTTCTTTCCTATCCCTCATCAAGCCATCTTCCTATCTCCAAATTTTTTCAAAAAGCGGATATCTTGTTGATTATTTTTTTTTTAAGAATTTGAAAAAAAATTGAAATATTATATTTTGAGGTTCTACTCAACGGACAGAAAAATTAAAATTTAAAAAAACAGTTCAGAAAGAACAAAAAGAATAAAAAATAATTGGATTTTGATTTTTTATTTTAAAAAATTACTTTTTAGATTTCTCTACACAAAACGGATTGAAAAAATAAAAAATTTAATATAATTTTTTAAAAAATACCAGTAAAAACAAAAAAAATAAATATATGACTTTTTAACTGCACATGTTTTGAAAAGATAGCAAAAAGTTGACTTTTTAATTTTTTTTATCTTTTTTTAACTTTTTGAATAAAAATAAATAAGTAATATGACTCAAAAAAAAAAAAAAATTTAAAAAATTAAAAAAAGCTAAAACAAAATAATCTTCTCAAATTACCCCAAAGTGATCATTTGGTGATCTTACAGCAATACTCCGCACCATTCACCTTATCTCTCATAAACCCCTAACAAAAAGTAGCGAGTCTAACAAGCGACCTAAATGAAAATTATTTGATGACCCCAACGCACCGTGATCATATTTCTGACCAATTATTAATTACCATATTCTTACTATTCTCTAATCATCAACACAAAATCATAAATCTCATCTACTTCTTCAATCATAACATACTAGACACCAACTTGGCCAAAAGCACCAAATAATTACCCCCCAGTTGACTAGATATATTGCTCATTAATTATATAGCTTGTCATTCAATTTCAAAGTAGTAGGTGTGGTTCAACTTTTTCCATTTTTTCCAAATGTGGGTCAGATGATAACATCACCAACCTTGATAGAGGCCAAGTCTTGAGACTCATCAGACTGATGATGATGATGGGAGAGAAAATAAGCCGCCGGAGACCGAGGCTCCACCTTGAATTTCTTGCAATAAGGAATCCAATGCTTAGAGAAAAGAGAGGCTTCCAAGAGAGCATAGTATGTCAGATCTGAACCACCGTCGTCGGAGAGATACACACTCATCTTCTCCGGCGGGTACTCGTAAGCCATCACTGATAAGACTGTGTTGATCACCATCATCGGCGGCTCTATTGATGGGTCTGCGGTGCACACGAATATATCTACTTTTGGCAATTCATTCTCGTACCTGTTCATTTAATTTAGGAAAATGTTAGGTTTCATGAAAAAAGTTTCACGAAAACCATCATGAAACCATCTGCACCGTTAGATCATGAAAATCATATTTAATCTAACGGTGCAGATGGTTTCATGATGATTTTCATGAAACTTTTTCATGAAACCTAACATAACCCTTTAATTTAAGTAATGTTTGTTATATACATCAAGCAATTACTATAAATTGACTCTACTCCATTGTACATTTTTTTTTTTTTTTTGGGTAAGGAGTCCATTGTACATTTGTTTCCAATCATTAATAACATTTAGAAAAATGTTATAAAATTCAAATAAGCTATTAAATTTTTTATTAAATCTCTCACATGAGTGAGTGTGGATTCACACCAATTCATGTGTGAATCTCATGTTCATGTCAAAGGTTTGGTAAAAAATTTAATAAATTATTTGACGTCGCTAACATAACTCTAACATTTTTTATGTAATAAATTTGGAACACAAAATTAAATCATTATTTTTAAAAAAATTCAATCTCTCGTGTAATGAATTTAAAAAATAAAAAAATTAAATTTTTAAATTTTTAAAAAGAAGTCAAAATAAGCCCAAAAGTTCTTTTTTTTTTTTTGTTGCTTTTTTTGATTTTTTTAAATTAAAAAAATAATTGTATGGTAGTGTGTGGAGCCCATTACAAATTTCAATTATTAATTTTATGATTTCATGCATGAAAAAAAAAATTAATTATAATAATCGTAAACTTTTCATTCTATCTTCAAAATAATACATCATGTCCAATTTTTTTATAAATATTAATTTTTTTTATAAATAATATATATTAAAAATAATATAAAATAAATAAATTAAATCATCCAAATAAAATCATTTGAAATCGAAGACAATTCGAAAAGGAGGAAGATTTCCCCCGTTTGAACTGGAACAAGAGGGCATTGTTTAGGGTTGTAGAATTTATTATAAGTTTTGTATCAATATTTTAAATTATTTATTTTGTTGAATATTTTTTTTATATTTTATAATAAAATAATAGATTTAATAATTATAACTTACTTAATTTATTATATTTGTTAAAAAAATAAATAACAATTATATTTTTAAAAATAATTTTTTTCCGACAAATGTAATAAATAAATAGATTACTCTAATCAATTCAATTTTTAAATAAATAAAATACATAAAGCTGTCATTTGGCAAATGAATTGGGTTTAGGTTGAGAAGTAGTACAAAAATGGTCTCTTTGGCAAAGAGGTTAAAAGTAATTTTTTGACTTTTTAATTCTTTTTAGATCATATTATTTCTTTATTTTTTTATATATTTTTTTAAAAAAAATTTAAAAAGCCAAAAAAATTAACTTTTAACATATTTTTCAAAACAATCCAAAATAAGCTTAAATAAGATAATAAGACAATAGAGCAATTTGAGCACATGATAAAAAGTCGGGTTTTTAGCTTTTTATCAAGTTCTCTAAAAAAAAATCAGTTTTTTTTTTACCAACAAAGTTAAAAAGTCAAAAAAAACTAATTTTTTTATCAACTTGTCAAAGCATCCCAATATTACATTCAAATTATAATTATTTCATTTTTCTCTCTCAAAATTTTTTTTTAAAAAAAATCAAAAACTTTTTTGTAAAAGAAACTAAATTAGTCGAACTAAATTAATTAAAAATCTAAAAAATTTAAACTAAAAAAATTCTTCCTAGGAAAATCCAAAATATCCGACAAAATAAATCATTCAAATTATCAAAATAAAATCTATAATCCTTCGACCCAGATAATGTCCTCCCGTCCATAGGAATCTACCTCCATTCCAAAAGACCAAAAAAAAAAGGGCAAATTACAAACACCCCTCGAGGTTTGGTAAAAATACAGATTTTCCTGAGATTTGAGAAATTACTAATTGTTCCTGAGGGTCAAATTTTCATAACAAATTAGGGAAAATTAAGGGGAATCTGTATGAAAATAAAAAACTCAGGGGGCAATTTGTTATGAAAATATAAACCTCAGGGGCGGGATGTAACTTCTCAAACTTCAGGGAGAATCTGTATTTTTACTAAACCTCGAGGGGTGTTTGTAATTTGCCAAAAAAAAAAAAAAAAAAAAAAGTTAACCAGAAAAGAAAGAGATAAGAGACAGAGACACATACCTCTTTGAGAGCCTGTCCTTGAAGGTGAAACGAAAGGTTCGGTTCCACCGAAGCGATTGAGTGAGGATCCAATAGAGACCGAACCAGAGCTCAGCACCAAACATCCCAATCCAACCCAACCTCCCATCCTCCCCTGTTCTTGGTATGTGACTCCCTCTGTATACCCAAATCAAAGCTATACCCACAAACACTGTTGTTGCAAACACCCTGTATATCATCATCCTTCCTCTCTCTCTCCTTGTCTCAAACAGAGGAAGGTACCCATCATCACTTCTCATATTTTCTCTCTCCTCCTTCCCTCTCACCTCTACACACATATATACTAGATAGGGACACACATGACTCGTCTGCAATTTGTAACACGATGCCATAGTTATGACAATTATTTAAAGTTGTTGCAGAAAATTTAAATACTAATTTATAATAATTATTATATTTTGGGGATATTTTTTTAAAAAAAAAATTGAAAGAGGAGAGGATTCTCTCCACGATATTGTTTGGGCTCGTCACCCTTACCGCGTCCACGGTCTCAATTCAATAATTTTAATTGTTTATTTTGTGTGATACTTAAATTATTTATTTTTAAGGGATGTACTAATAAATCCTAAATTAATAACTTATACACTGTTTAGTTTTAAAAGTTTTTTTATAGACTGAAAGGTCTCATTACAATGTTTCAAACATCAGATTAATGTTTCGAATATTAGATTTCGAACATCAGATTAATGTTTCGAACATTAGATTGATGTGCAAATGGGACTAAATGGAGCATAAGAAAATTTTTATGACTAAATGGTTCAACTTTTCAGAAATTAGGACTTATGGGTAAATTTTTCTATTTTTAAAATATCAAACACGATAAATTAAATATGTTATGATTATTAGATATAATACACAAAATATTAAATAAAATGAAATGTTCAAATTATTAAAATGTGACTCATGATGAGCTCTACTAATCTAAGGGATGTTTTGAAAAGATAATTAAAAATTATTTTTTAATTTTTTATATTTTTTTGTAAAAGAGACTTTTAATTCGCTTTTCAAAATAATTCTAAATAATACTCTCCGATCCAGATTATGGATTAAATGGAATCTACCTCTTTCTTTTATAATTTATTTATTAATATAAATAAATAAACAGATGCAGATATATATGACTTTGTCCAGGGCATCTTGGACATTTTCCAGCTCTGACAGCGACGGCGGGCATCATTTGGAACTTGATCATGGGTTTGTTTTGTGTACTTTTTTTTTAAATTGAAAATTAATAATTATAATATAAAAATTAAAAGTAATATTATTTCAATTTTTAGATTATCAAATTATTTTAATTTATGTAAATTATTTTTATTTTATAAATTGTAAACAGAATCTATATCAAACAGATTGATATAAATTTCTAAAGTAGAAAAAATATAAGTAATTTTGGATTGTTTTAAAAAATTGTTTAAAAGTTAATTATTTAATTTTTTTATTTTTTAAAAAAATATAAAATAATAAAGAAATAATATAACTCAAAATAAGTTAAAAGTTAAAATTTAATTTTTTACCACGTTTCTAAATTAAACCCCTATAATTTGCATGAAAGAGCACCAATGAATATTATAAAGTTGGCCAAGGATTATCGAACATAATTTTAGTAAAGGAAGAGAAAATGAACTTGATTGGCCGCTATGGGCGCTCTTTGACTGTCTCCCCGTGTGCCGTCAAACCTATACGCCCTGTTTAATATGGAAAAAAAAAGTTAGGGTTAGGAATTTAAGATTTTAATAATGAAAATTGTTCAAAACCACTGTATGAATGATGTAGAGTCAACCTATAAGCCCTGTTTAATATGGAGAAAAAAAAGGTTAGGTTTAGGAATTTAAAATTTTAATAATGAAAGTTGTCAAAAACAACTGTATGAATGGTGTAGATGTAGACGTAATGTGTTGTGAGTCTTACTTTTAATAAATGTAATTCATACGTGTTAAATTTTAAATAATTTTTTTTCTTCTTCTGGTTTGATATGTTGAGGAATTGAAATCCTAAATAAATTTTTTTTTTCTTCTGGTTTAATATGTTGAGGGACTTGAAATGGAATTGAGATCGATAAAATTGTTGGTTTGATATGTCGAGGGGATTGGAGAGAAGTCGAGATCGGTAAAATTGTAGGGTCACATGGAATATGTCAACCCCCAAAAAAAAACCAAAGATAAATTTTTTTGAGAAGTGGGCTTCATTACTAATTTCTTTTAAAAATTATCTACTTATGTGTCTGATTTTACAACGAAATTGTTAATAGGCACGAAATATTATATGATATTATTATATGATACTCTTAATAAATAAGAAATTAAAACTCATACAGTGTGTCATTTTTTGTTTTTCAATTTTTTTAATAAAGATTTGTTTTATAAAAAAAAGCTTTTTAATAAAGATAAGTCAAATATTTTTTTACTTTGTGATTAATTTAAAATATCATGTTAATAAGTACATATAATGCTTGAAAATTATCAAATAATTACAAAATTTTGTGTGTCGCCTTCTTTCCTAATATTGGTTCAACCGTTTGATTACAAAATAAAATAAAAGCTATCATCATACTTTGCGTCACTCTTGCAACAGTACAAAACTTTGTGGTTGGGTTGGGTTTTATTTTTTTTATTTTTTTCGCTAAAAGATAAAGTTTTTGTAAAATAAAAAAAATAAATACAAATAAAATATCACATCTAATCCTATAATAATTTCACTTTTTTTTTTTTATAAATATCACATTCAACCACAAAAAATTCAACTATCTTTCTAAACGCTAAAATTTTTTTATCTAATATATCCTACAACTAAAAAAACCTATATAAAAATCCACTTTCCAAACACAAAAAAAAATCTAATTATGTGGTCCACCCATAAAAAAAAAGTGTGCTATACGCTCAAAATGGTCATAGTCATGAAATAAATAGTGTATCGTATACTTTACTCAAAATGATTACGACATATATAAGGTTATCAAAAATGATTCACACCTCTAAAGAAGGACCATTAAAACACTTTTAATTTGTCTTTTTTTGTCTTTTTTTTTTGTCTTTACTTCATTTTTTTTTTTTTTTATGCCCTGACAGGTCACTAGTGCTGTACGGCAGCACGTCTAATTAGAGGTCTGCATCACAGTCGATAAGGTTATTTTAAGAGTAGGTTTAAAATTAGTTTTTTTATTTTTTTTTTAAAAATGTGTAAAAAAATATAAATATAATGTGATTTAAAAAAGATTAAAAATCAAAAAGTTATTTTTAACTTCTTTGTCAAAAGAGGCCATAATGGCATCTTTTAGGAAGTAATTTAAAAATCACTTCCCAACTTTTAACTAATTTTGTGTCACATTATCTTTCACATTTTTTATATATTTTTTTCAAAAAAAGCCCAAAAAATAACTTTTAACCATTTTCTCAAAACACCCCAATGTAATATCACTTAAATGTTATAATGAATATTATAAATCTTGATTGAGAGACTCATATATTATGGCCTATTTTGACGATTGAGTTAAAAGTTAAAAGTTAAAAAGTTAATTTTTTAACCTTTTTTTAGTTATATCATCTCTCTATTTTTTTATACGATTTTTAAAAAAAGTCAAAAAAAGTTAAAAAATTGACTTTTAACATACTTTCTAAAATAAGTCTATATTGAATATGTTTGATGCAACTTATTATAAACTGAAAGTTGATACTAGAAAGTAAAAATCAAAAAAAAATATTTCTCAACTTTTGAATAATTAACTTATTTAAATTATTTTTACCTAATAAAATATAGGGTTGTTTTGAGAACTTGGTTAAAAATTAACTTAATTTTTTTTTTTTGACCTTTTTTAAAAAAATATTTAAAAAAATAAAGTAACAATATGACTCAAAATAAATTAAAAATTAAAATTCAATTTTTAACCAAAATTTCAAATTAGGCCATAATGGGCGATTTCTGTCTCAACTTTGCTCCCCTTCTTTTATGCCTGGCCTTCTTGTTTGATGATGTTCATGTTCTACAATGTTGTTGCCATGATTATTTGGAAGTGTCTTTGTTTCAACACACCAGGTTTTTCTTTCTTTTTTGTTTAACAACAATGATTCATCCCACTAAAAACACCACCACTAATAGCACTAATGCATTAAAAAAGTATAAAAAAAAAAAAAAAAATACAACTCCAAGACCAAAACATCACATCATTACTGACGAGACCTACTGCCACCTAATTAGTGGGAGCACTAATTAGTGCTCCCAAGCATTTTTCTTTGTTTAATTGGGAGGAGTAGCGAGTGTTTCGCCTCGTGGTTTGACTGAACAATCGTTGTGTTATTGTACTCGCATGTGCATGCTATGTTGACGTGGCAATCTGCTGGTTTATTTTGACAACTGTAAAAAATTTTAAAAATAGACTTTTTTTTTTTTTTTTTTCTTACTTTTCAAAATAGGCTAAATGTTTGACCAGTAATGATAGAGACCCCTTTGTGGAGGACCCCACAACCCCCTTTGTGATCCACACCATTCATGATGTGGACCTCACACATACATAAGTGGATCCCACACATCATGAATGGTGTAGAACAGTAAAGGAGTTGTGGGGGTCCTCCACAAAGGGGGTCTCACTCATTTTTCAATGTTTGACAACTGGACTTGAAGAGTCTTTGGACAAGTGGCACACATGCATGCAGAACATAAATATTTTTTTAAGAAAAATTTCAATTTATTGTAAGTTTTGAAATATAATTATAAATAAATGATAACTTTTACAAATATTAATAATTATAATTATATTTATTTTTCATGAATTTGTAACAACTTTCTAAAACTACCATTCAATGGTAATTTCTCCGAATGGCCAATATTGAGATTGAGACAGATTCACAAATAGAAATGAAATTAATTAAGAATGGAGCTGAAAGAACATTTCCCTACCAACAATGCTAGGTATCATGAAAAGTCTTTCATGAAAATGATCATGAAAGATTTGTGACCTTTAAATTACATTTAAAATAAAGCACCATACACTAATCAAGGTAATCTAAGGGTCACAAAATTTTCATGATCTTTTTCATGAAAAAATTTTCATGAAAAAATTTTCATGATCCCTAACATTTCTCTTTCCCTACAGAGTATTGACTGAGGATGCAAATTTCATGTTGAAAAGATGTAAATGCAGCATCCAACATGTTCCAAGAGAAGCAAATCAATGTACAGATACTCTAGTCTTCCTTGCGGATCCACCAAGTTCTGTCTTTTCTTTACTAATTGCAGATATGGTTTCTGCTAGATCGAGGAGGAACTTGGCCTCGTTTGGGAACCTTCCATTTTAATTAAAAAGTCAAAAAGTTACTAAATTAGTCAAAAAGTCAACAATCCATATCAAAAAGTCAAAGATTCTCTTTTCTCTCTACTTTTTGCACATCTTTCCGTAAAAAACCAAAAAGTCATCCAAAATATACTAGTTTTTTTTAGCTCATATTTTAGCCAAATAGCCAAAAAGTTACTAAATTAGACTGTTCCCAAACGGGGCCTAAGGCTAATTTAGTAACTTTTTGGCTATTTGGCTAAAATATGAGCTAAAAAAAACTAGTATGTTTGGGATGACTTTTTGACTTTTTACGAAAAGATGTGCAAAAAGTAGAGAGAAAAGAGAATCTTTGACTTTTTAGTATAGGTTGTTGGCTTTTTGACTAATTTAATAACTTTTTGACTTTTTAACTAAAAAAGAAGATTCCCAAACGAGACCTAAGTATCCCCTTCCTATCTTTGGTTTGTATAATAACTCATCTTTGGTTTGTATAATAACTCTTAAACTACTTGTCTTATTTTTCATTTGAATCAAAAAGAAAAGAAGAAGAAGGTAATTTCTCCCTTTTAACTAGTTTCTTAGTTTTTGGGTGATTTGTATTTACACAAGTTATATAAATTTTTTATATATAATCATGTGATTTAATGTGAATTTTTTTATGATAAAACAAAATATTTATGAAGATGATTTTTATGTAAAAAATTGGTATAAAAATATCATTCGATGTTTTCTATATATATATATATATATAATTTGTAAATGTTATTTGAAGACTTGTGACATGAAAATTTTATAAAATTTATTAATTAATGTAACATTACTCTATTCATAATTTAGATTTTTCAATTATGTAGTCCACTTCGGTGGAGTGATAATTATTAAAAACACAGAAATTATAAATGGATAAAAAAAATTGACCTCACTAATAATTTTTATAAAATTGAATCTATTAAGCCTACGTGGGTGTTCAGGAAGTGGCTATTTTAGAAGCTTTTTAATTTTTTTTTGACTATTTTAGACCTATTTTGGAAAGATGGTAAAAAGTGACTTTTTGACTTTTAACCAAGCTGTTAGCTTTTTTAGACAAATGATTTGGGAAGTTGGTAAAAAGTTGCTTTTGGCTTTTTTGATTAATATTTGTTTATGATGTCAAATCACAATAAAATGACCAAACTACCTCCATTAATTTAAAATATTTACAACTTCACTCATGTAGTACATTTTGACTTGTGAGGGGTAGAATTGTAATTTCACCAATAGCTAAAAACCAACTTCCCAAATGAAAAAAAATGCAAAAAAACCAACTTTTGACTTTTACTACAAACCAAAAAAAATAGCTAAAAGCCAACTTCCCAAAATAGCCAAGCTATTTTAGTTTTTGGGTTTGGAAAGATGGAATGAATTTTTATTTGAGTTGTTATATTGAAAAATGTGTTGAAATGATGTTTAACATTAAAATGACAAATTTATCCCTAATCTTACATTTTTCAAAATTGGTATGAAGGGGCAAAATCGTCATTTACTATCCTAGGCAATAGGCTGTCAACTACACTGCTACACTGTCAAACGTGACAGTGTAGCTGCCCCATGCCGAAATGATTTTTTTTTTTCTTCTTCTTCTTCTTCTATTGGTTTAAGATATTTGAGGCTTTTTTAAGCCTCAATATTGGTTTTCCAAACACCCCCTATTTCTATTCAGGTCCATGAGATCCCTTGAAGTGCTAATAATGGAATGGTCATCAAATATATTTGAAGGCTAACTATATAGCCTACCTGGGCCAAGCATGGCCCAGATACTAGAAGCTGGCCCAGGAAATCAAGTGAAACTGATCCAAGAGCCCATTGTGGGGCCTCGAGCTTGCCTGGTCAGACCTCTCGCTTTACCTAATTTAGGACTTTGAACGAGTCTGAGTCAAGGCTACGTTTGGTTTGGTTTGAGTTTTTAAAATTATTTTTTGAATTAAAAAAAAAGTAATTAACTTAATAAAAATAAATATTAAAAATATTCTTTAAATTTTTTTTAAAATTATTTATGTCCTTCAAAAAGATAAATTATATAAAAATGATAAGTGTTTTTTATTTTTTGATTTTTTTTAACAAAACTAATTTTTTATAAAATCTTTTTGGAACAAATTTTTGAAAATCAAACCAAACATGGCCTAAGTTATTTTGATTTAAAAACTTAACCAATTTAAAAATGTACTAAAAGTCGACTTGCTTACATTTTTTTTTTTTTTTGATCTTGGCATCCAACCCACTCAACCAATTAATCTAAGAAACTAATCCATCGTCCGCTAGTGGGAGGTCTAATTAAAGTTGAGATAGAACTTTGTATGGACTGGCCTCAACAAATTATTTGTACCTAAGAGATTTCAAATCTAAAACCTTAGAGATAGGTGTGTAAATTTGGCCCGTAGTCTGTGGGTGACCTGGGGTGAGCTCGGTCCTGAGTCCATCCCGGGATCCTGAACCTGGGCCATCATTTTAAAGCCTAACTCGGCCCATGGGCCCGACTCGCGTGGCCCTGCCCGACGGCTCCCTTAAGGCTCACTCAAAGTCCGGTCCACTTGAGACCCAGTGTCATTTTTTAGTGAAAAATAATAAAATTTTAATGAAAAAATAAAAAGGGAACTTACCAATAAGTTCCATATACAAAGTTCAAGACCCATCTAATCTTCAAACAAAACACTTGCACCAATTAGTCCTATACATTTTTAATTGTTACCAAAAAATTCTATTTTTTTTTTTTTTAATTTACAAACATTGTTACATCTTACTATCGTCGGACTTCCGTCAAACGATCACCGGAGATTCGTCGAAATGTTCAACATCACCGGGAAGTCGCCGGAGTATCGTCGGGAAGTCGCCGGAGTATCGCTGGAAGTTCACTGGAGTGTTAAGAACATTAATGGATGTCGCCGAAATGTTCAGAACATTCACTGGACATTAAGAACATCACTGGAGACTCACCGGAATGTCTAGAATATTACCAGAAAAAAAAAAAAGAATAAATGGAGAAATTAGATCGAAAAAACATAGCAAAATGAAAGAAAAAAAAATGAAACGACAAAAAATAGCAACAACGGAAAAAATATATGCTATTTTTCAATTTTTGTAAAGTTTAAGCAAATAATCTCCAATATTAATCAAACTGAAAAGTAAGTTTTGAAACTGTAAAATGTTATAGTTTCAAAGCAAAAATCTATTAAGCATTTATCCTTATTAATCAAACTGAAAAACATGTTATGAAATTGTAAAATTTTACAGTTCTAAAGAATGTTATGAAACTGTAAAATTTTACAGTTTTAAACCATGATTCATTCCAGCACCACAAAAATTTGAAACTGTAAAATTTTACAGTTTTAAACCATGATTCATTCCAGCACCAAAAGAATTTGAAATTGCAAAATTTTACAATTTTCACCGCCTGTAACTAAAATTCAAAAACAAATTGTTCAGAACTTGAAATTTTTTTCCATTAGAACAGAAAAAGAGAAGTGTATAGTAGAAAAAATGTAGAAAAAAATAAGAGATCGAAGCAGAAATGCGGATATAGAGAGAAGAGTGTACTCCAGCAACTATTTTTTGTTTAGATCTAGACAAATTTGATATAGATCTACTCAGATCTGATGTACTCATCTTCTTCGTCGGAAACATATCTTCTTTACTGTCGGTGAGGGTGAAGTAAGGAATCGGCAGTCGGTGGTTGCCGGTGAATCCCAATCGATGGTAGTCGTTGGTCGCTGGTAACTATATATCGAAAAGAGAAAGAGAAGAAGCAAGATATGGTTACCCGTCAACGATCGCCGAAAATTACAAAGAGCAAAAGAGGCAGAGAAGAAGAATAACATTATAGGACTTTTGGGTATCAACAAAAGGTTATGGGACTAAAGCCAAGTTTGGCATCCCAAAATAAGTCCATACTTTTTATCTTTTTATCTTTTTTGGATCACATCAATCAGCATCTCCTCTCTACTTTTTCTACACATAATTCAATAAAAGTAAAAAAATGCACTTATTTAGTCTTCCCAAACTTGGCCTAAATAGACTACACGTTTTTCAAAAAAGACTTCTTGGTAATTTTCCCAAAATAAGAAAAATGTTCAAACCTACCCAGGCCTTGGCCTGAGGCCCGACTACCTCCTGCGTTTGGGCTTAGGCTTGAACCTAATTTTTTTGGCTCGTGGCCTGATTTGGCCTGAATTTTGACATGAGTCCGGACAGACTGACATAGGTTGGCCCAAGCCGGGTTGGGCCAAATTTATACCCCTACTTAAAGGGAATACATGCCCAAGTCCTAGACCTTAATGATCAAATCAATCTATTGTAATTGATTTATTTATTTAATGAGTCAATCTCAAATAAATTTTAATCCACTTGAATTTTAATCCACTTGGAAATACATGCCCAAGTCCTTTATTTATTTTATTTTCATCTCAAATAACTTTTAAGCTTAAAGAAACAATAAAAAATAACCTTGTTTATTTAGATTTGACACATTCTGAATTTTGAAGATTCAACAATCCAATACACTTCTTATTTGAAGGTTCAACAATCCAATAAAAACCAACTTAAATTGAGACTTGAGCTCAAGTAATAATAAAAAATAACCTTATTTGTTTATATTTGACACACTCTAAATTTGTAGGTGCAACAACCCAACCCACACCGAATTTGAAAGTTAATCCAATAGTAATCTCCATAGATTCTCCTTTTGCTTTTCACCGCAATGCATTTGGCAGTGGCTTTGTCCAGTCTAAGAACAGACTGCACCGTGTTGTTGGGCCTGTGGGGGCCACCATGGGTCCCGTTTTGATAATCCGAATCGTTCAATGTGTAGAACTCGTCGAGTAGTATATGCCTATAAAAAATCACGTTGATCGGATATCGATAGCTATGTGAACAAAACAGTTTTTTATCAACCGTTAATTTTTTCACCGTTCATTTTTTTTTATACAAAACTAATTTGATCACATAGCTATTGATATCCGATTAACGTGATTTTTTTTAATTGTGTAGTACTCGACGAGTTCTACACATTGAACGGTTCGAATTATCAAAACGGACTCAAAAAATGAGCCCCATAGGCCGAACTGGATGGATCCAGTCTTGATCTCAACTTGAGACAAGCTAGACCCAATGCATTTACTGTTAGAATCCTATTTTTTTTGATATGCACGTATCTTGTCCATTAATTGGTGCACAAGACAAGAAGACCCCATCCCAATTCCCCACAAAACAATACTAGATAACCCATACACATACATACTGTGACAATAATTGATTCTTTACTAGGAAAAAGGTTTGAAACAAACAGCATTCAAACAAACGTACGACTTGGTGTGTAGTGTGTGTGCGTGCCAAAGACGATCAAAAAGTGAGAAAGATTGAAAAAAGCTGAACCAATTCAACAAAAGAAACATAAAACAAAACATCATATGTCCAGCAAAGTCCTCCCCACTCCTCTCTCTCTCTCTCTCTCTCTCTCTCTCTCTCTATCTATATATATATATAGTCTCTCTCTATTCTGCAAACTCTGTCTTTACCGTTCAATTCTCCAAGAAACTATTGTTTGAGTAAACTGATCTTAATTTTTGTGGGAATTTACAATACGGTTTTGGAGAATTTTGAGCCAGATTGTTTGGAGT
The DNA here is from genome assembly GCA_030407325.1 of Camellia japonica. Classification (NCBI taxonomy): domain Eukaryota; kingdom Viridiplantae; phylum Streptophyta; class Magnoliopsida; order Ericales; family Theaceae; genus Camellia; species Camellia japonica. The sequence goes on along the minus strand of JAPPVO010000031.1, from coordinate 8,310,688 downwards.
CTGTGTAACAGAGTCCAAAGACTGTTTTCTTGGTGGTGTTTTTGAGTTGGGTTTTGAGAGATACAAAATGGGTTTTTGAATTTTGGTAGAGAGTATGAAGATCGGTGAAGATGATCAAGAAATGTTTCCTTTCTCAGAGTCTGTGGCTGTAGAGACACTCTTTGGTGGGGGTTTTGAAGTTTGATGATTTCTGGGGTTTATGACTCTTGATTAGGGTTTTTGAGTGAGCCATCATTAGGTTTGTACTTCTTCCCTTTCCTACTTTTTTCAACCACCTTTTCTTTTCTTTTCTTTTCTTTTCTTTTCGTTTCTTTTCTTTTTTAGTAGTTCACTTGATTGCTTACTTTTTGAGGTCATGTGAAATTGAGAATTGCTGGTAGGTATTACCTAATCTGATGCTCTGATGTTTGTCTGATTCAAATTAGGATTCAAAATCGCATATTTGAATCTTGAAGAGTAACATTATTTGAAGAATCTCGTTGGATTGTATTTGGTCAATTTGGTTTAAGAAATTCACAGGATTAATCAGGTATATATGGCCCTGTTTTGGTTTCTTTCTCTGAAAAGATTTCATATTGGTTTATTCTGATGAAATTGAAATGCCTATCTATTTGTATTCTTGTTCATTATTTTGAAATGCGTTTTATAATTTTTTCAAGAAAGTTTTTTGCCTAATCTAAAAATGCACATGCAGTTCCAACTTCCATGTAATGGGTATCAGTTTGATTTATGTTATATGTGACATTGCAGCAGAGCTAACGTTATCCAATTAATGACTTTCTTCTCTTTTCCTCTGCGAAGAGAGTTTTCAAGTGGTTTCCATGAGAGAGAGAGAGAAGTAATGAGGGTCTATACCCACACGAAAGATGAACAATGACCTACTGCCTATTTTGGAAAGATGGTAAAAAGTGATTTTTTTGACTTTTAACCAAGTTTTTGGCTTTTTTTAGACAAATGATTTAGAAAGTTGGTAAAAAGTTACTTTTGGCTTTTTTGATTAATATTTGTTTATGATGTCAAATCACAATAAAATGACCAAACTATCCCCATTAATTTAAAATATTTACAACTTCGCTCATGTAGCGCATTTTGACTCATGAAGAGTAGAATTGTAATTTTACAAGTAGCTAAAAACCAACTTCGCAAATAAAAAAAAATGCAAAAAAGTCAACTTTTGACTTTTGTTACAAATCAAAAAAAAGTGGCTAAAAGCCAACTTCCTAAAATAGCCCTACATAAAATAATATATTTAGCTTATTATTTAAAATAATTAAACAAGCTGAGTGTTACTAGCGAAGCTAACTCAAGATCGTTTATTTACATAACGAATCGAGCCGAGCTTGCAAGCTCAATTTATTTGTAGCACTAGTTATAAATATGTAAAATTGCCAAAAAAAACCTAGACAGACTTTTTATCATTCAGGGAATTTTTCAAACGCCAATTCACAATTTGCTCCCACCCTAGATGATTTCATATTGACATGGGCTACACAACTTTATTTTGTAACTGAATAATATTACATCTACCGAATTTTTGCTCCCTCAAATCGCCCGAATTTGTGTATACCGGTTGTCCGACCGTTCATACAAGAATAAGAATGACAGTCGCGGTTGACAAGGGTTTCACCGGTCATCCGGGTGATTGTCTAGCCAGTCATCCAGTTTACAAAATTAGGGCAATTCAAGCGAACTCAAATTCGATATATCAATCATTTTTCTTCTGTAACTAGTTATAATGAAAATGCAAACCATGCCTTACCGGTAAATGTCAGTGTACTGATGGTGTCAGACAGACAGTCAGATTTACCAGCCTGAAGAAGATCTAACCAAGGCATCCACATCTACAAGAAACTTCTGATCTAGTTTCCTCTTCAGGTTTTACCCCATGAAACCTCAATCCCCTCAAAACAGCCTGTCTCCCTTTATTACTTCATCTTCATCCTTCATTGCACCTGAAGAAAACAGAGCCACTGTAAGTCACCAAATCTGGCCAAACAACAAGATAACGTTGAGCATGAAAATTCAATTCAGTGAGCGAAATCCATTTATCTTTGAGAAAGCATATGCATCGTGCATGACAGTTTCTCAAGTATGAACCTCTTTGGTTGTTCTTGAGCTTAACCCAGACTAAACCTCATTTGTTATGAAAGTATATTTTCTTGCTTGAATTCACTTCTTTTTCTTTTTTTTCATTTTTTGGGTTGAGCATTTGTATAAATGTTGTCATTTACTGCATAAGTATCTGCTATTTAAATTTCTTCGGATCATCCTTATCATATTTGGTTTGGCATATTTCGAGAGTTTGATGTATTGTTCAGTTAAAGTAACCATCCATGTTTTGGTAATCCTTTCTCTAAATTAGCTCTGTGTTCAAATGTTTCTGATTATTCTCGACAGTTGGGGAATAGAAAAAATAATAAATAAAGCACTATGGTAGCAAAAGACCGGTCAAATACTACAGACTCTCCTACAGTGGAGGTTGGAGAGATAGACACCAGGGCACCATTTCAGTCTGTTAAGGATGCTGTCAGTTTATTTGGTGAAGGCGCTTTTTCAGGAGAAAAACCCGCCGTCAAGAAGACAAAACCTCATTCCGCTGAGGTATTATTTCTCATACTAGTTTTGAAAATGTACTATATTTATATCAGTGACTTGATTTTTCTTCTTGTGTTGTGTGAATCATTTCAATAAAATTTTGCATGTTCTCGTTCTAGTTTCATTTAAAAATTCCCTCTTAAAGTTATTAGTGAAGTGATATTTCGGGTTATTACCACAAGTTTGTAGCATGCTTGTGGACGTATACAATTTTTTCACATTATTATTCAGATTTAGATGAACATGATTTTTTAAATCTAAAAGATAAGGCACTTGTGCATTTCCATTTTTACAAAAAATTCATACATCATAAAAGATCACCGAAATAGGTGATCTTTAAATTGAAAAGGAAACATATCTTTTCATGCAAGGACAATGATAGGCACCGCCAATTCTTTTTTTTACTTTTTTTTCCTTCTAAAATTGGTATATTTTTATTTGTGGGATTATGTTTTCAAAGATGTGTTATTGTTTTGAGTCTAAATTATTGAAAGACTATGCTGTGGCTTGGGAGAATGAATGAGGATTTATTGACTGACCTTCTGGTTGGTTCTGATCAGTTTACATATACTTTTATGTCTTACTGCAGAGAGTATTAGCAACAGAGACACAGCTTCACTTGGCCCAGAAAGAGTTAAATAAACTCAAGGAACAACTGAACAATGCTGAAACTACAAAAGCTGAAGCACTTTTAGAACTCGAAAAGGCTAAAAGGACAATTGAGGATCTAACCCAAAAGATCGAAACCGTGACTGACTCAAAGGAGACAGCAATCAAGGCAACAGATGCTGCAAAAGATCGGGCAAAGCAACTTGAAGAAACAAGTGGTGGCTATCCTGTGGTAAGTAATGGTGCTTGGAAACCGGACTTGGAAAGTAAAAGAGAACAGTATGTGACTGCAATTACTGAACTAGACGCTGCAAAACAATTGCTAAGGCAAATTCGTCAGGATTGTGATGTAACCCTAGAAGCAAAAGCCGATGCCTTTAAGCAAGCAAAAGAAGCTGAGTGTGCGGCCAAAGCAAACGCGGAGAAAGTTGGCGAGATTTCTAAAGAAATTACGGCAGTACAGGAGTCGATTGGGTTGGTGAAGCTTGCAACGATGCAAGCCAAGCAAGAACAAGCAAAGATATTTGCTTTGAAGGATGTTCAGAAGCAATCTTGTAAAGCTACCCTTGAAGAGTTGTCGAGGAAATTGCTTGTGTTGAAGAAAGATTTCGATCCTGGGCTCACGAAAGATCTCGAGGCCAAGCTGGCTGAAACGGTGACTGAGATTGGAGCCTTGCAAAAAGAGATGAGAAATGCGAAGGATTCGGATCTCGATTCCGTCAAAACTGTTGCTTCAGAGCTGAACGGTGCTAAGAGCTCACTTCGTAAAGTTGTGGAAGAGGAAAGCTCGCTCCAAAGCTCGGTGGAGTTGCTTAAGCTGGAGCTAGAGAATGTGAAGAGAAAGCATTCGGAAATGAAGGAAATGGAAGCGGAAACAGAATCTGTTGCCGGGAATCTGCATATCAAGCTCCGGAAAAGTAAGTCCGAGCTTGAATCAGCCATGGCAGAAGAATCCAAAGTAAGAGGTCATTCTGAAAAAATGATCTCAACCCTCAATGACCTATCGTCAGAAAGCGAAAATGCGAGACACGATGCAGAAGAGATGAAGAGGATACTTGAAGAATTGAAAAAGGATGCAGAAGCTTCTAGAATTGCTCTAGAAGAAGTCAAGAAGAAGCTAAAAGTTGCATTGGAGGAGGCGGAAGAAGCAAAAGCAGCCGAGGCAAGAGCTCTTGATCAGATCAAAATATTGTCTGAGAGAACTAATGTGGAACGGGCCTCGAGTTCCGAGTCCAAGGCCTGGATCACAATCTCAAGAGAAGAGTTTGAGGCACTGAGCCGGAAAGTTGAGGAATCGGACAAATTAGCGGAAATGAAAGTGGCTGCCGCAATGGCTCAGGTGGAGGCTGTTAAAGCGAGCGAAAATGAGAGTCTAAAGAAGTTGGAGGCGACTTGGAAAGAAATTGATGATATGAAAGTTGCGACTCGGGAGACACTGAAGAGGGCGGAGATGGCCGAGGCAGCCAAGAAGGCAGTGGAGGGAGAGCTACGAAGGTGGCGCGAAGACAAAAAGAAGGTAGCCGAAGCTGCTTCTCGGATTCTCGGGGAAACCGAGATGTCATCGAAATCGTCCCCCCGGATTCAAAAGCAGAATCCACCAGAGAAAGTCGTGGTTGCCCGGAAGTTGGAAAAAAAGAAAACTTCTGTTCTCGGCGGCGTCTTTCACAGGAAGAAGAATCAAATCGAGGGTGGATCACCGTCTTATCTGCCCGCTGAGAAGCCTCTGTGATATTGTTTGCCAAACTGTTTTGAGCAATTGAGAATGGTTGATAGGAACAATGTTTATGCTTTGGTTTTGTACATTTTTAGTGAAGTGGAGTTAAATTCTTGTTATTTTCTTGTTTGTTTTTGGGTAGGGATATTGAATGTGAAAGAGTTATGGAAGCAATTGTAAGAGGAATGGGAAGAGTGACTAGGATCTAGACAATTGCTTGGAGATTTCAGTATAAATGATTTACCTTTTTTTTTGGTTTTTTAGAAGATGGAAATGGGGTAGAATTAGGGCTGAGTAAGGAATCCGTAAAATTCGTAATCCGATCCAGTTCAGTCCAATCCAGTAGGTTTGGATTGGTTTTTTGAATCCGTGGTTCGGTTTCGGATTGAAAAATTAAAAATCCGTAGTTCACGGATTGGTTCCGGATTGAACCCCACGGTTCCGGATTGGAACCGATCCGGACTGTATACAAATAGTTTATATTTTTATTATACACCCTCCTGCATAGTATCTTCTCTTATTTCATATAAAACTTAAATCCAAACCTAAACTTGCATAGTATCTTCTTTTATTACTTTTGTTTACTAGTTTTTAGTGTTGATTTGTAATGGTCTAAATACTTATGGTGGAACTAGTTTTCTTATGGTTGTTTAAATTTTAGAACAGTTTGTCGCTATTACAAAAAAACATGTTGCTATTGTGAAACTAATATGGTGCTATATTTTTATAAAATTAAAGTGTTTTATATATATTTTTTGTTATTTAATTATGTAAATCCGTGGTCCTAAACCGATCCAATCCGTGTTTAAATGGATTGGTTCGGATTGGTTCCACGATTTAAACGAATTGGATTGGTTCCAATTTTTCAGGATCCGTAGATAACGGATTGGTCCTGGTTTTACTCTAATCCGGTCCAATCCGGACCATGCTCACCCCTAGATAGAATCCCTCCCAAGTGGGGCTGTTCAATATGTTCTTTCAAGTACTTGGATTATTTGTAAAGGCTCTTCTAAACTATTGAGAAGCATTATTTTGATTTGTTAAATTTTAAAAATGAATAGATGAATTTTTTAAATTAGTGAGAAGTTTCACTTTTTCTTTCATATAAACTATAAAAATATACAAATTGATATTTTAAATTATTGACGTATTTTGCTTTTGACTCTTTTCATTAACGGCCTAATTTGAATAATTTTATAACTTAAAGATATTTATATGCTTTTATTATTTAGAAGGTAACGTAATACTTTTTAATAATTTAGAGAATTTATTTTTATGCTTTTATAATTTAAGAGATTAAAGTGATACTTTTCAATAATTTAAAAATTTCTAGTGTAAATAACTTTAATTACTTATGGGAAGTGGCGACGCTACTGCACAGTCTGCGCAGCAGCGTCTGCTGTGCAGCGATTTAGGCCCATTTTGATAATCCGAACCGTTCACATTTTAGAATACGTCAAGTACAACATGCCTGCAAAAAATCAAGTTAATCGGATATCATTTACCTATTCATCCACTCACATTTGTATTCATTTTAATCAAGCTAAAATACATTTGTATTTATTTTTTAGATACAAATGTGAGGGGATGAATGCGTAAACGATATCCGATTAACTTGATTTTTTACAGGCATGTTCTACTTGACGTATTCTAAAATGTGAGCGGTTCGAATTATCAAAATGAGCCCCAAAATGCACTCAAATTGCCGCACAGCAGACGCTGTGCGCAAGTTGCGCAGTAGCGTCCCCATATCCTTACTTATGGACTTTAATATGGTGATGAGATCTTCAATCTTAAATCCAATCAGTGTGTTTGGTTTGAGTTTTCTGGATTAAGTTTTTTGAAAATTGATTTTTTTGGTTTTTGTGTTTTTTTGTTTTTAGTGAATATCTTTTAAATTTTAAACATTTTTTTTACTTTTTTAGATGCACCTTACTTAGATGTATCTAAAAAGTAAAAAATCAGTGAAAAATATTTTAAAAAATTAATAAATACATAAAAATATAAAAAATATACTGAATTCTTGTATTTTTTTTTGTATTTTTGGTATTTTGTGAATTTTTAAAAGATTTTTTTTACAATTTTTTTACTTTTTAGGTGCATTTATGTTAGGTGTGTCTAAAAAGTAAAAAAATTGCTTAAAATATTTAAAAAATTCAGTAAAAATAAAAAAATACAAAAAATAAGAAAGTAGAATTTTTTAAAAAATGTTTTGAAAAACTGAAAACCAAGCAAGGTGAATAATTTTTTTAAAGACCAGTTATTGAAACGATAGTATATATAATTGGTAAGAAATCTTTTACATTTGAGTTTAGAACTGACTCTAAGTTTTGTTTTACCATTATTTTTTCATGTCAAGTCAAAAAATTAATTAAAAGTAGTCAAATTTCAAAATAACCTTAAAGGCTCTGTTTAGGCTAAGCTTAGAAAGATTAAATAAATGTATTTTTTGATTTTTTTTATATTATGTATAGAAAAAATAGAGAGAAGATGTTGATTGATAGGACCTAAAAAAGATAAAAAGATAAAATAAGTGTAATTTTTTAGTTTAGCTAAACTTGGTAGAAATCACAATTTTTTCTTCTCTTTAAGTAGGAAAAAAATTAAATTTTAGACCCAAAAAAAAAAGTCCTTGATTGACACGTGTCAGGTCATCAGATTGATTGACCAAAGCCTCCCAACCAACACAAACCAGTCATAGTATGTCGCTTCAACTTCCAACATCTGTGGAAGTAATCTCTCTCTCTCTCTCTCTCTCGCTCGCTATAAAGTTGCCTTTCTTTCTCACATTCTTTTTATCAAACAGTTGAATGGCAGCAAGTAACAGAGACGAACCTCTGACATTCATAAACCCATCAAAATCTTCGTTCCCCATTCCTTCTCGACCCTAATTCCCAAATGGGAACCTCTTCTGGAAGCTTCCAGAAGGAGGGTTTTCTCGGCGGCCTCGATGACGCCGCCGAATTCCGGCAGAGCCCACTGGTTGGGACTGTAGAGAACTACGATCGACATGTCTTTCTCTGTTATAAGAACCCTCAAGACTGGCCTCCTCGAATCGAGGCTGCTGAGTTCGATCGATTGCCTAGGCTTCTCTCTGCTGCTCTCTTTCAAAGAAAGGGTGATTTGAAGAAACAGGTTTGTGGGTTTTGTTTTTTTTGCTTTAATTTTTATGTGGGTTTGGATTTTTTTGGAGTGATTTGAACTGGGTTTGTGTTGTTTCAGTGAATTGTTTATGTTTTATGGTGATTTTAGAATTTGGATTGTCGATATTTGTAAGGATTTTGGGTGAGTTTTTGATGTTATAAAGGTTCCTGTATTTCAGTCAGCATTGTCTCTGTGTGTGTGTTTGTGTGTGTGTGTGTGTGTGTGTGTGAAGTTGTGGTGCTTGTTTCATGTTCTGGTGGTTAGGGTTGTGTTATGATTATTCAGTTATATTTGTGTCCATTGGCATTGTAAGAATGATTTGGGTATTCTAAGCAACTGAAATTGGTTTGTTTATGCCAGATTATTCAAGTTGGTTTAGCTTGCTTAATTTCATATTCCTATCCTTATTCTTATTCTTATCTTTATTCTTAATTTCATATTCTTACCCTTTCCAATTCATTTGTCCAATTAAGTCCTCAGTTTGATATTAAATGTTCAATGTATAGGGGGTATGAGTGATAACTGTTTTTATGTTCTGTGATTTTTGGTAACCTAGTGAACTAAGAGTTAATCATTATTGGCACTTGGATAATATTTTCTGTGTTTCAAGAAATTCAAAGCTTATCAAGATTTAATTTTCGACTAGTCATATAAACTTCTATTAAAGGTTTTCATAATTTTTTTGGAACTTCTGAAGCACAAAGCTTTTGTGGCCATCAGAAAATTTTACTATTTGTACAACTGTCTAGCAACTATAATATTTTGGAGTGAGTTGCAGATTGTGGACCAATAATGTGGTAATCAATGATATAGTGGAATAGATGTTGATATTCATTAGTGCAATAATATGAGTCCAGTTTGACATTTTTATTAAAGCAATTTGAGGGAGAGAAAGATATTTTTTGAATATAAGAATCTTCCAAAGATGGTTTTCTTATTGGACACTTCAGATCATATTGTCTTAATATCAAGGAAATTTAATGTTATTCAAGATTGGAGTTATGCTGATGAAGTCAGGTGGAAACTGCTACTAGAAAATATATTTTCTCGAGCAAATGTGCCGATACCCATCCAAAAAAGCTTTTCTTATGATTATATGTTAAGTAGCATGGATCTCCTTATTTAGATTAACAGGGTTGATATGATAATAGTCCTTCCTTCCAAGTAAAGCACTTAGCCAAATTACATAATGGCATGCTAGTAGTTCGCTTTCAGCTTATATGGTCAATAATGCTGCTTTGACCTTGAAATTAACTAAGTTTATATTTATGTATGCTTTTCTGTGCAAGATCTTTATTTATTTCACACTGCACACAGTTTTCTAACCTTGTTTACCCTTTCCCCTCTAGACCCGCTTGACAATATGTGAGGGGCATGACGGAGCTGAGACGTCCAATGGTGATGTCTTAATCTTTCCTGATATGATCAGATACAGGTCGAATTGCACTGTCTTTTTCACTACGTTTTAGGCATTCTTCACAATCTTATTTTTGCTTCCCAATGTTGATTGTAATTTTTTGCATAAAAATGCAGGAGATTGACACACTTCGATGTTGACACATTCGTCGAAGAAGTGCTCGTGAAGGATGGCGAGTGGCTTCCAGGAACTCCTGAAGCACTAGGGGGTGTCTATATCTTTGTATGTGCTCATGGGACTAGAGATCGACGTTGTGGTGTTTGTGGACCTGCAGTGATTACCCGATTCAAAGAAGAGATAAAACTACATGGTCTTCAGTGTAAAGTGTCGGTTAGTCCGTGCTCACACATTGGGGGGCATAAGTATGCAGGAAATGTGATCATTTTTGCATCAAATATTAATGGAGAAGTTACTGGCCATTGGTAGGGATTGATCTCTTTCTTGAATTAAATATTTGCTAGAGTATTGCTTGCATTATGTTCTCTGATGTTTATTAAAGTATAAGAAAAGCTTTTCTTTCTTTGTAGATCACATCGTAAATATGAACAATTGTTAAGTGATTCTGTTTTATTTCCTTTAGGTATGGGTATGTTACCCCAGATGATGTACCTGTTTTGCTTGAACAGCATATTGGGAAAGGGGAAATTGTAGACTCGCTTTGGTGGTAATTTCCTTAATCTTTTTTTTTTCCCTTCTTTTTTTGTGACTTGGAAAAATGATCGATATTAGAGTGGTTCTTTCATGAACTTTATTGCATAATAGGATATTGGCAGAAGATTTGTTGGCACCACCATTTAGAATGACAGGGAATACAGCTCTATTATCATCGAACAAAAGAGAAATTTAAAATTTTGGGAGTAAAAGTCATGTAGTAGTATGATCACTCAAAATGTTACAAATTTTTAAGCCCATTTTTGGTTTTAAGGTGTGGGAGGTTTTAGAGGATTGCTCAAAAGTTATTGTTCAGTCATAAGTTTTCAAGCTTTTGAAGGATTTTCAAAATATTAAGGACGATCTTCAATTTATATATACATTTTTTTGTAGACACATAGTAGGTGTAGTTAGGAAATTTATGTTGAACAATGTATATTAAGTTATCCAATATTTTTCCTCATGTGCAACCCCATGTGTCTTGCACGTGGAGATGCAAATATCCATATATAGAGAAGAACAAAACGCAAATGGGAAACAAATACAAATGGAAAGACTTGAGCCCATGACCTTCCTCAACCCAAGCTTTGATACCAATTATTCCAAGAGCTTGAGTTGTTAGGAAGTCAGCCCAATAATGTGGGTTTTTATGTAGGTTTTTTTAGTTGTATGATATTATTAGAGAAATTTTTTTTGGTATTTGGGAAGATAGTTGGGTTTTTTTGTGGTTGAATGTGATGTTTGTGAGAGAAAAAATGAAATGATTATGGGGTTAGATGTGATATTTTGTTAGGATTTGTTTTTTTTTTGATTTTGCAAAAACTTTGTCTTTTAGTGAAAAAAAAAAAAAAAAAAAAAAACCCAAATTTTTTTTTCCCCAAACACCGCCAATGTATATTACGAAGCTCTCCAATAGTAGGAATAATGGGTAAGGAATGGGAAATCCCATTTCTTGGGATTCCATTACTATTAATAGGGATTCGTGTGCCAATGCCATTCAAGTGTTCAGATTAGTTAAAAGATATTAGACATTATTAGCTCGCCTTTCTTTCTAATACATAATGGTCCAGAAATATGAGATTCTCATAAGGGCATGTCAAAATGAGATTCCCAGGCAACCTCATTCCGATTTGGAAAGGTAATCCAAAATGACATCCCACGTGCGTTTGGTTGTCAAGAGTGAAAATTTAGGAATAGGTGCCGCATATCTAGATATGAGATGTTCAGGAATCCTAGGGAATTAAATATATCCATTTTAATACATGGAGTCATGGATGTGTACGGGAATGTGTATTGAAAAGGGGACTTCATTACTATTTTGATATTTTATCTAATTCTATTTATTGAAAGAATCGACTTAATTATTGACTTGATTGAATCCTGACTTCAGGGGACAGATGGGTTTATCCGAAGAAGACCAGAAGCGATCCCAGGAGTTAAGGCTTCAACTAAACGGCAAGACCAATATTGAACAAAGCACAAATGACCCGACACAAGAAAATGAGATAACCAGTGCTGTATGCAGATCTGAAGTTGAAGTTATGAGCTGTTGCTGGCAAAATGGAAGCTCACCTTGTTGTCGGAATCTGTCTGTACCAGAAAAGACCACTTGTCCTAAACTCAACGAGAGGGAGGCAAAGTTAACAGCTGAAAAGAAGAGCAAGAGACAACAAATTTTCAAGAACAATAGCAGTAAAGGGGCTTGTACTCAGAGGGTGTGTGCTATGCCAACGTGGTTTGAGAGCTGGGAGCGTGAGGATACATATGCAGCCATTGCTGTTATTGGTGCTGCGTTGTCGGTTGCTTTTGCATATAGCTGCTACAAACAGTTGAGGTAAAGGGTCTATTTGGTGCAGCTTATATGGGTTGTTTATAGCTTTTTTTTTTTAAAAAAAATTTATAAATATTTTGGGAACTTATGACAAATTGTTTAGTGCAGCTTTTGTTTATAACTTCTTAGGTATAAATAATTTAAATAAGCTGAATATCTAAAAGTTGGAAAACGGGTGCTTTTGACTTCTATTTTTTAAATTATTAGCTTTCAGCTAATCAAAAGTTGCACCAAACAAGCCTTATATGCTTAAGCATCCGACTATTGTCTCCTGAGTTTGAGATATCCATGTTATTGCTTTTGTAATGCATTGCCCGGAAAGACTTCACAGGGCTTTCAAGGGGGAAGGCTATGATGAACCATCACAAAAATAGAAGTTCAAAATTAGGGTTAAGATGCCGGGGTTCTATGGTTTTCAATGCATGCTTGATCTCTGAATGTGTATTTTGTAATGTATATGATTTTTTTTGTTCTTCAAAATGAGGTTCATTCTGGACACTAGATGTATGTTGCTGTAGGATACTTTACTTGTATTAAAAAATGCTATCCTTTCATAATTTTTATACATAATTATTTATCAGAATGAGGTGACAATTTTGATATTAGGAAGCATTTTGATGGGTTATTTATTTATTTTTCAAAAAATAAAATAAAATTGAAGTGATAGATGTACGAGTCTAAGAGTAGTGCCTAGTGCATTTAGCCACAAATCTCTACTTTTTATATTCATTCCACTTCTTTTTGTTGGGTAAACAAATTCAAACTTGAACACATTTTAAAATTCGCAAACTTTCAAGTTAAGTTTGAATGTTCAACCCACCCAACTCAATAAGTTTATATGCATTGTAAAAAATCAAATTATTAAAAGTCAACTTATGTTTAGTTCATTAAGCTCATTTAACTTGTTAAGGAATGATTTTGATCAATTTATGCAATTTTTAGTTAAGATATCTAAGAATGGTAATGGAAAATTAGATAAGAGAGATCTTCTAGCAAATGAAATTGGCTGTTAAGAACCTTTCAATTAGATTCGTGATTCCTACATTTTTTATTTATTTATTTTATAAATAATAATACAGTTAATACACACCTAGGTGGTTATTATGTGAAAGTGACAAGCAATTTGCTTGTATCGTATTGAAAGCTACATATATTAATACATATAGTAACTAAAAATGCTCATTTTCGTTTTCCTCGAGCTTTCAATCACCGTTAATCTTAACCCCGCGGAGTGAGTCGGAAAGGCCATTCTGACCCCCAAGCCTTTGAAACTCGGATTCTATAGTTTCAGCGATTTTGACATCTTTTGGGTCCGGTTCAGGATAATTGACATGGAATGAACCCTGTTTGATTGGTGCCGCCTTGTGCACAGCTTGCTGCTTGATGTAATTGTAGAGCTGTTGATGGAAGGGATGGTCCAATGAGAAACAATTCTGTGCGGTTCCATTTCTAGAATGGCGAGATGATCCGGAGCCTTCTCTTTTACAAAAATGAGGGAGAGACTCGTAATCCATTATCTACATTCAAGTATTGAATCAACAATGTCAAGAGTCTCATATATAACTAAAAACGAAAAAATAAGCAAGCGTAGTTTGGTGCAATCCATTCCACTGATATTAGGGTTTGTTGCTCTTAGTAGAGCAAGTCTAGCACAAATTTGGCATTGGCAAGCCCTCACTTTTGGGCCTCGAAATGGTGGGACCCATTGACAAGTTGTTTGAGTGTCTGTCCATAAGTGATGCGGAGCACCATGTGACATAGGTCATGGGGCGGCTCAAGAGAACCGGGTAACTTGTACCATTGATAACCTAAGGATTTTGCATGCACATCACATCGAGTTTTATAAATGTGGTTCTTGCCCTTTGTATTTGTAGGCATACCATTTTGGCAGACTTTAAACCTGTTTTTGCACAATTACCATGCCTAATGTATAGGTTGGGACGGAATTGAATGCTCACTACTATATGCTTAGCAATGACATCCACCCATAGCCTTTTGACATAGTAGAATAGCCAAAAGGGATTTATGTAGTCGATCTCACTTGAGTAGGATACGCGGCTTAGTTTGGTTTGGTAAACTCCACTGCCTAATTTATGGAAGACTCTTTCCCCTTTATCATTCTCTCCACATCCCGATGCATGCAACAATCAAACAAGAGAAACGAACTAGACATGTGCATTGTGAAGACAGAAGACAGTTCCAATGCAAATACGATGAACAATGCACTTGTGGAAAGCAAAAATTAAACAGAAAAAAGTTTTCATACCTTCAACAAGTCATCTTTCCCACTACCTGGCAGCAGCTGAATTTTCTTCCTTGTTCTTTCTTGCAGAAGAGGCCTCACAACCTGCCAAAAAGTCCAAGTTTAGGCTGCCAGGACAGATTTATTCTGAAAAAAGAGTTGACATCTTTCATTATAGATGACGATAAAAAACAAACCTTCCAGCATGCTGAAAATATGTATGGTGCATTAACAATGTAATATGTATCTGACTTCTCGGGATAGTTCAGGTCATCAATGGTGGCTATAGTAGTAAGTAGCTGAAAGCAAACATGAAGTATTAATATGGGTTCCCAAGAAATGAACTGTGTAAAATAAACCACCTTTCCACGGTTAACTAAAAAAAGTGATTTTATAATCTTACGAGTGATCATAGAATGAAAAGATACATAATTCAGAATAATTTTGAATGAATATCGAATGATAAAGCCTCCTGTCTAATGTGCCTAATATGCAATACAAAGGGATACCTTGATTTGGTTTAGTGCGGAAAGCTTTAGACCAGTCATATCCAGAACCTTCACACAGGTATTAATATGCCGTCCAAACTTCTCAGTAGCAGATGGCTACAACCAAACAACTAGTTAGGCAACAAGAGAAGCTATAACTAAGATATATGGTTAAGCAATTTCAAGTCTGCAGGGACCATACTCACCAATAGTACACGATCCCTATATTCATTCATCTGGATGTGTGACTGAATATAGTAGTGAACCTAAATTGAAAAAAAAGAATTAGACAAGTATCTTATTAAACAGGAAATTAAATTCATTATGGGCTGAAATACATAAATGAACCCACACATTTACGTAAAACTCTTATTCTAAATTCGTAACCCAAAATCCAGACAGCTGAAAAAAGCTTCCTTACAGATGCTTTGTCATATGTGCTGAGACCAAAAGTGATGACTGGGATACCCTGGAAAAGTTTATGAGGAAAAAAAATTAAAATAATGATTTGAAACACATCATTATAACCATGTAACAATTCTTGTTTGTTTAAAATCTTCCTTTTGCAATAAGAGAAACTTAACTATACTTGTAAAGGGGGAAAAAAAATCTGAGTCGCAAACTGATTTTGGGAAACATAGATTTCAGTGCAACAAATATTAAATGAGTACCTCTTTTGAGTAACCTGACATTCCTATTAACTGTGAATCGCGCACTGCTCTGTACAAATCAGTAGGGATTATTGGTTTCTGCATGAGAAGCAATTAAAATTAGTGATGAAGTAAATCATTAATGACCCAATGAGCAAGAGGTGGTCATATCCACATGGTTTAAACTATTGTGAACTTCCATGATGTTTCTAAAATCAATACCATTTTCAATCTTCTAACAATGAGTTAAATAATTTAAGTGTTAACAGTTTTTAACTTCAACACAACTTTCACGAATAATTAAAATGAATAAGAGTGGCCAAAAATCAAGGGAAATGAACTTTGATAGCCTTGCTAATAACTGAATATACACAAGATCTGGGTGCCAAACACCCTCATAAGAATTTGTTTTAGGAAAAGTAAAAATTGAACATGAATTTCATGGAAACTTCAAGTGATATGCCAGTGTAGACCACATTCTCCCATTTCAGTTACTAGATTTGTTGCAAGGTTTTCAAGCTAATATGTTAGATGCAACACAACAGATAATGTCATCTGAAGTGGTTCACTTAAAAGACTTTATCAAACTTCAAGATGCAAAAGCAGTGGTGACGATAATAAGCATGGCAGATAACACTGATATTTCTGATAAGTAATCTTAAATATGGGCTGACCACAGAGAATTCCATACTCTAAAGCAGAACATTTAGCATTATGCAACAATTGGATTATAAATCAACACACAACACTGCCTAGTCTGCTCAAACATTAATAGAATAATTAGGAACAGTGAAAAACACTTAGCTGGTTTTCAAGTAACAAATAAAAACTCACCGCTAATATATTGTCAATTTCATTTTGTGTCCTCCAGTTTAAACAGTCAACCAGCTGTGACAGTATAGCATAATCAGTGAGAAAATGGAGATAAACTCATAAATGAAGTTAGAAAGCACAGTTTGTTTCAAAATTTCAACTAAAATTAAATGCATCTAACCATTTTATGGGCTTTGGGAACATTCCAATCTCTTGCTTTGAGAAACCGCACCAGAGTTTCAGTTGGATATCCTTGATGTACATTCTGGATATAAAGACAAAACTCATAGTTAGTTTTCTGTACATGCAGTCACGTAACAGACAAATTTACAACCGAGTGAATGATGCATTCATTATAGCAATGAAAAGCATCACAGCTTAAGTGTGTAAAATAGCGGGACTAGTCTAGAATGTGTACTTTGTTCCTAACCACCTGAAACGACAATCAATTTTACATGCCTTAGATAACATTAAATTATGCACGAATCTACTTGTTCTTGCAAATTCCGACATAACAACATGCATACTCTACCCTCTTATAGCCCAGGATGCCATAGGAGACCCTATTTTCGACTTCTTTCTTTGCCTGAACATGTCAACTTAATTTTGAATCCTGAATCTATCAATTCCTGATGACTCACCATTTCAGTTTCTTTTTAATAATCTCAAAACCAATCACCTTTTCTTTCTTGAATGACTAAAAGGGAAAATGATAAGCTGTAAAATTAGATATCAGTCACACATCCAAGAATCAGACATAGTTTTTATTTTTATTTTTATTTTTATTTTTAACTGAGAACCAATCCTAGGTAGGGATATATGCGACCACCTACTAGCCTCACATATCAGACGAGTAGGACATCAGGAATTAATATAACTTGGTTGACTTACCATTCTAGCTGACCCTCAATGGTAAGAACTAGACATAGTTACTTCAAGTTACCTAAATTCTGGTGATCTAATTGACCCAAATCAAGAAAAAAGCTCAACAGTCCAACATTTCGATGAGCTAACAAAGATTTCCTTTCGCCGATCAAAAAAAATAAAGATTTCCTTTCCATCGTTGAAGGTAGTATTGCGAATACTGATCCACACAAAATTGAAATGGGTCTGGTTAATTCAGACTTGGAATGTAACATTAGACAATCCCGGGAAAATTATCCCTCGAAATTAATTTCAATATCAAATCCCTAGTACTTAATACTTCCACAACTGAACAACCATTCACAAAGATGAAGCATTTTGTAGCAGAAACGCAATCCAAATCTAGGAATTAAACTAACTTGAAATTCATAATTAAAAAAAAACTAAATTATAAGAGAAGGCAAAAAAATAAATAAATAAAACGGAATTAAATACACCCACACAAAGAAAGTTAAAGAATGATAAGACTGATCAGACCTAGGATCAAGTACAGATCAACACTTCACCAAATATTTAGATATTCAAAAACATATAAC
Source organism: Camellia japonica (assembly GCA_030407325.1). Classification (NCBI taxonomy): domain Eukaryota; kingdom Viridiplantae; phylum Streptophyta; class Magnoliopsida; order Ericales; family Theaceae; genus Camellia; species Camellia japonica. The sequence continues at coordinate 8,293,074 of JAPPVO010000031.1, read as the reverse complement.
AGATCCATCTACATAGCACACATATATGTAGAGAGAGAGAGATAGAGAGAGAACCTTGAAGGAAATCTTGAGTGGTTCATCAACTGCAACAAGGAAGAAAACAGAGAAAAATTTAGGAGGGTTTTGAAGATCAAAGAAAAAATAAAAAGATTAAAATCAAAGAATGTGAAGAAGCTGACTTTCTTTCATCAATGTTTGAAACTGCTTGATCAGATCTTCGGTTGCAATCACCATGTTTGGTCACAGCAAATTAGCAGTGAGTTCAAACCCCGAATTTGAATTTATAAATACTCCCTTCTTCCCCAAAAATGGAAGAGAGAGAGATAGAGAGAGAGAGGAGAGAGAAGGGCATGTATGTATGTCCTTCACTGAAACCAATGTGGAGCTAGTTTTTGCAGCACCTCTGTCCTTGTTCTTGTTGTTGCCTAGTCAAGTCTTTTATTAATGGCAAAAAAAAAAAATATATATATATATATTTTAATACTATTAAATTAGATGAAAAGTCTTTGTCAAGTGATATTGGTCGTTTTGGGTCCGTTTGGTAATTTTATTTTATTTTCTTAAAATAGTTAGAAATTAAAAAAAAATAATAATAAAATCAAACTTCACAATTTTCTATACAACTAAAAAAGATTATTCTTAAAAGCATTTAATTTTTTTTCAACTCATAATTTTTTTTTTTTTAAAAATCACTGAAAAAATTAATTTCTAAACAAGGCCTTAGTGCAGTTTGTGTTTGTTAATCATTAAAAAAAATTGTATTTAAAAAAAATGTTTTTAGATAATTTTTTTTAAATGTGTATCGACATTTTTACATTTGATCTAAAAATTAATTTTTTAATAAAAATATTATTGAAAAAAATATCAATTTGTTCACCTTTTTTCTAGTCATTAGTAGACTTTTGATTTTTTTTTATATTTTTTATTATAAACTTTTCATTTTTGTCTAATCCAGTAATACTATCCACACGGAGAATCAAACACAGAATAAAACACATAAATTGTTCATCTGAACGACCGGTTGGATGATTGAGCGGCCGACTGAATAACAAGATGATAGCCGCGATCGACAAACTCTGGCCAGTAGACCACCCAGTCATTCGGATGAACATTTTCTGAGTTTGGTTTTGTGTGCATAGCATTATTTTTGTTTTGTCTAGTAAGACTTAAAAATGAAGAATTTTTTTATATTTATTTTTGAAATAGTTAACTAAATACCAAAAAAAAAACAAAATCAACAAAAAAAGGCTAAAAAAATAATTTCCAAACCCAACCTAAAGTCATTTATAATTTTTTATTTTATTTTAAGAAATTTATTAGAGTATTTGGTGCAACTTTTGTTCGCAATTTATGAATAAAAAATAAATTTAAAAGACTGTGTAGAAGTTAAGAAATGAATACTTTTAATTTCGATTTATTGATTATCAATTTTTAATTTGTAAGAAGAATGCATATTTTGTTAATAATTTTCTGTTACTAGATTTACATATGTTAATGTAAATAACAGCTATCAATTTGAGGAAGATTAGTTGGTTGGAGAATTTTTGAAAACGTTCAATATTCCTAAGATAAAATAAATAGCAAAGTCAACATTTTCAAAGGTGTTAATTGAGAAAAATTACAATATGCTTTGCTTGACTTAATGAATAAAATCTTAATATAATAATAGATAAAGTGGATGATTGGAAATAACATATCTTCCAAAAAGTGAAGAGAAATCACTCCATTCCTTATTATTTTTTCTCTTATTCTCTAATTTTATTTCTTATCAATGGAGTAGTAAGCTTTAAAAAGACACATTTTAAATATATAAAAAAGTATAGAAGGTGTTAAAATATTTACAAAGGCATAAATAAGCTTAGGTAAAATATTTAAATTTAGACATCATTATTTTTTTCTCACAAAACAGAGGGAGTACATTCTCAAATCTCAAGTTGGATCCACTAAGATAATCTCTTGAGATTTATAAAGTTTATGTTGTAGAATATACTATTATAATTTTTGCAATATTTTGTGTGTGTGTGTTTAATGAACTTTGAGCAAATTTGTAATTAAAATCTAGATAAAAACATGTATTATTTATTTCTTTTTCATTTTTTTCCCACTCTCTCTCAATAGAAAAAATAAAAATTAATAAAAAATAAGGGACACTTTTTCATAAATCCATTTTTATCTATTTATGTTCCACTTAATCCATATTATTTTCTTATATTCAAATAAGTCCTATGGGTGAATAGTTACCAAAATACCCCTAATAATATTCACATTTATAGTGTGAATGTTTCATGATGTGAATGTTCACACCACCAATGTGAATGTTCACGTCTTCAATGTGAATGTTAACATGTCAATGTGAATATTCACATTATAAAATATAAATGTTCATATCACCAAATTGCTAACCGTTCAAAAGATATTTGTAAATGTAGAAATGTCCATAAAATACTTTAAATATAAGATTTAGGATTTGGTAGATCAAATGTGCAAATAATAAGACTTATTGGAATATAAAAATATCTTATGAACTAATTGAAATAAAAACAATTTAAAAAAATTCTAATAAATCTTCCAAAAAAACAAAGACACCACTCTACAAAAATAAAAATTAATAAAAAACAAAGACATCACTCTACCAAAGTAAGAAGAAAATTTTGTGTGATGTAAACGTATAAAATTAATAAATCATACGAATATTTTTTTTTTAACTTATTAGCTTGTCATTTAGTATACTACTATAATAGATTTGGTATCAAAAATTTATTCCTCAATAATTTAAAAAAAGAATTATGCACTTTATTAATTTATATAATAATATTTTTGAACTCAACTATAGCCGACATCATACATTTTCCTACCAAATTATGGACCATGATAAATGAAAAAAAATAATTAAAAAAAATACTAGTCGGTATGAGCTAATATCCCAAGAAAATTAATTAAAATTTTTCGTGTAAAAATTAAAATATAAAAAATAGGTCCTATTTTGCTATTCAAAGGGTTTGACGTGTTCAATAGTAACACATGAGGTAGATACTCATGTGATCCATTTTGTCTTCATACGCCGCCACACATGGTTTAGTGGACACCTAACCTCTAAAATTTCCCCATATGTATGGACACCATCCTTTGACACCAATTATACAGTAGTTTTAAAATTTTATCCATGTTATTTATGTGATATTTTAAATAATAAAAAAATTAAAATTATATAAATTTATTTTGAAAATTATTCTGAAAATAAGGTAAATAGTGTAGATTTATGGTTAGTGAAATGTAGGTTACATTTCAAATGATTTTGATCTATTCTAAATACTTTTCTCGGCAATTTTTTTAAGTATATAGTATTATTGTTTAAATAAAGGGTTAATTATACTAATAGTCCCTATAGTTTGAAACTTGTGTCACTTTAGTCCCTGACTTTTTAATTGTGACACATTCGATCCTGAATTTTGAATTTTATTCTAAATAAGGACAATTGAAAATATCATTAGATTTTTCAAGGGTAAAATCGTCAATTTGATAAAATATAAATTAATTTGACAAAAATAAATGTCAAAAAAATATTTTTAATTTTTTTAAAATTATTTTTATCCACCAATGATAAAATTATGTAAAATTAATAAAAATTACATGATTAATTTTTTAAAATTAATTTTACATGATCATCATCCAAATATATAATAAAATTAATTTGGTAAAAAAAAAATAAATGTCTAAAAGATTTATCAATTTTACATAATTTTATTTTTAGTAGGTAGAAATAATTTTTTAAAATTCATAAATATTTGTTTGACATTTATTTTTGTCAAATTAGTTTATATTTTATCAAATTGACAATTTTACCCTTGAAAAATCTAATTATATATTCAATTGTCCTTATTTGAAACAAGATTCAAAATTCAGGGTCAAATGTGTCACAATTGAAAAGTCAGGGACCAAAGTGACACAAGCCTCAAACTATAGGGACTATTTGTGTAATTTGCCCAACTTTTATTGAAACCTAAATAAATACTCCATGGCTTATAATATAGTTATAAACTTTGTCTAACTCATTTATAAATTATATGTTTCTAGATAGGCTTTCAAGATTTGCAAATAATTTCTAGGATAAATTACAAACACACTCCTGAGGTTTACTTAAATTACAAATTATTTTTCGTAGTTCTAGAAATTACATTATGCCCGCTAAGGTGTCTAATTTCATAACAAATAGGTCATTTTTTAATAAATCATCAAATTAATTAACAGTTTTTAATAATATTAAAATTTTATTTCAATTAATAATTCAGATAATTTTATTATTGTATAGGTGAACAATTAGAAATTTCACTTTTTCAATTAAGTCTGTTAAATAAAAAATTCTGACATAGAGGTATTTGTAATTTTTCATACCATAAGGAGCAATTCGTATTTTAAGTAAATTTCAGGAGGTATATTTGTAATTTATCCTAATTTCTAAGATGTCTCACTGAAAATTTTCCAATCCCTCCTCTTAAAATATCTTAAAACATTTTTAGAAGGACCCCCTTTTAAAAAAATATATATTTTCTACCCTAAAAACTTTACTAAATTTTCAAGTAGCTTTTGCAAAATTTCTTACAAGTTCTTCCTTTAGTTTTTGAGAGTTTCTATTCATCGTTTTTGAAAAATATCTAAAATGTTTCTCCAATTGCTCCGCAATTTTTAAAAGAGTGCTACCAAATTGAGTCCTTTTCTTTTTGAATTTTCAAAATCTATTTTTTTTAAATTTCAAAAATTAGTTTAGTGAAAAAATAAAAAATACTCGTTAATTTTTTATTTTTTTTTGGGCTGAAATAATTTTGAAATTTTCAAAATTATATTATTTAATGTTTTTTTGGCCAAACTAGCTTTTAATTTTTTAATTTTTCTCAAAACTCAAGCAAAGTTTCTTGATGACTATGATATTTAGTTGGCAGATCTTGTAATACTATTGAACAAACAAGTATCTTGCCAGCCCATTCCGGATATTACATATTTTTATCATCTTTTTTACGTGTCATATGTTATTATTAGGGTTAATTATACTAATAGTCCCTATAGTTTGAAACTTGTGTCACTTTAGTCCCTGACTTTTTAATTGTGACACATTCGACCCTGAATTTTGAATTTTGTTCCAAATAAGGACAATTGAAAATATCATTAGATTTTTCAAGGGTAAAATCGTCAATTTGATAAAATATAAATTAATTTGACAAAAATAAATGTCAAAAAAATATTTTTAATTTTTTTAAAATTATTTTTATCCACCAATGATAAAATTATGTAAAATTAATAAAAATTACATGATTAATTTTTTAAAATTAATTTTACATGATTATCATCCAAATACATAATAAAAATTAGTTTGGTAAAAAAAAAATAAATGTCTAAAAGATTTATCAATTTTACATAATTTTATTTTTAGTAGGTAGAAATAATTTTTTAAAATTCATAAATATTGTTTGACATTTATTTTTGTCAAATTAGTTTATATTTTATCAAATTGACAATTTTACCCTTGAAAAATCTAATTATATATTCAATTGTCCTTATTTGAAACAAGATTCAAAATTCAGGTCAAATGTGTCACAATTGAAAAGTCAGGGACCAAAGTGACACAAGCCTCAAACTATAGGGACTATTTGTGTAATTTGCCCATAAAAGTTTTAAAAGCCTTTTTTTTTTTTTTTTTAAACATAAATTTCAACTAAGATTCTTATTCGTTTCCATTAGATTCTTGCTTTGGCCTCCAATAGTTTTACCTTGTAATGTTTTTTTTTTTTTTTTGAACTGATTTTCCTTGTAATGTTAGAGCACTACAATCAAACACTGATCACCTTTGATATTTAAAAACAAAAAAAAATCTCAAAAAATTAATGTAATTAAATTGATTAGCGATTGAAATTAATAAAAATAGTGTGAAAATACAAGAATAAATAAAATTTAAATATTATTTTTATATCTACAAATTACTAATAAAAAGGAATAGAGTGTTACATGAATTAAATATTAAAATAATTCAATACAATTATATTAAATTTGTAAAATTCAATTTATTTTTTCTAAATTCTAAAAGAAATTGGTGTAATTAAATTTACCTTCAAATAAAGTTTTTTTCCAACTTGTGATTGCAACTTTCAAGGTTTATAAACCACTCTACAAGATTCTAAAGCAAATCATGATTAGCTTAGGTTATGAAAAGGGGGGTTAAAGAGGCTTCAAAAACTAGGAAGAACAAAAAGGTAATGCGTGGATGTCCAAAATGAATTTTTGAATTTTTGCTTATAATTATGGTAAATTACAAATGTACTTTTTTAGATTTGGTCAAAATATATATTATTTCATGTGGTTCTTGAAAATTATAAATATCTCCATATCAAATTTGTCATTTAAAGAATTGATATAAATAAATAAATTTTCTAAATATCTTCCTATATAATATGAAATTACTCAAACTGTTAATTGAAATATATTACTGATGTCATAAAAAGCTGTTAATTAACTTAGTGGTTGATAAGTGAAAGAAATCATTTGTTATACAATTAGAAATTTTAAAAGGCATAATGTAAGAGTAAAAGATAAAAAATTTAAAGAACACAAGATACTTTTCATTAAATTTAATATATTTTTATTGAAATTAAGACACTTTTTAATATTTTTACATATTTTTAAAGGCATAATGTGAGAGTAAAAGATAAAAAAAAATTGAAGAACACAAAATATTTTTCACTAAATTTAATGTACTTTTATTAAAATTAATACAATTTTTAATATTTTTATATATTTTCAAGATATTTTTTACATACTTACAACTATTAAAGAATAATACTATATGCACAAATTAATATACCAATTATTATACTAAATAATGGCCATTAAACACTTGTTAGCATTTGCCTTTAAGCAAGCCTCAATAAATATATTTGTAATTTACCCTTCGAATTAAGATCAAGTGGCAGTCAATCAACAACTTGGGCTAAATTAATCAACAATTAAAGACAGATCTAAACCTACCATCTTAAAAACAAAGGAAAAGACAAATATAAACCTACTTGACAAGGGAATCTCAACCAATGCTCATTTGAGTTTTTTACTCAACCCATGCTTTTAAAAAACTTATTTATTAAATCCATGCATTTTAAACTTATTTACCTCATTTAAAATATTTTTAAAATTGTGTTTTGAAAATATAATTTTAGTTTAAAGTCGGTGTTTTTAATACATGATTTTGAAAAACATGTAAAAAGTAAGAGTAAATTACACTTACACTCCATGAGATTTAAGTTTAATATCACCCCTAACGTTTGAGAAATTACATTAACCTTTCTATCATTGCAATTTTTTAGACAGAATTAACGTTGGTATAAAAAAAGACATTGCATTCATACACCATTTCTTTTCTTACTTTGCTTTACTTCTTTTTTTTTTTCTTTTTTTTCTTCTTCCTTTCCTTTCCTTTGTTTTTTTTTTTTAAATGTAATTTTTTCTATTTTTCTACCAAGAGATGTTACCTTTTATATAATCAGAGGTTTGTGAAATGAGATTATTAATCACAGGAATGTGAATGTAACTTCTATAACATCAAAGGATGAGATGTAATCAGACCAAATCTCAAGGGTGTCAATGTAATTTACCTAAAAAGTAATAAAGTAGTGTATTAATTCAACAACTCGATTTAAGTTCTCGACTCTATTTTCCTTGTACAAAAAAAGAGTTTTTTTTTTTTTTTTTTTTTTTTTTTTTTTTTTTGAGGGAAAGTTGGGCAACCGACCGAAATGAGTTGAGACAAAAATTTATTGAAGTCGTGTATTTATTACACCACTTCAAATCTTGAATTGTTTTTTTTTAATTCATGTTGTCAAGTCATGTTTTCGCACTTTAAGTCATATTTTTAAAATTTGACTTAAAAATAACTTTAATTTGAGAAATAAGCTTAAAATGTTTGGATTTTTAAAATAAGAATTTTCAAGATCGGAGTTTGATTTAAAAAAAAAAAACTCAAAATTTATTATAATAAGGTAGATTCATGCTAATGTTGTGCCATTTTAGTTAATTAATACTTTGATATTTGTTTATATCCTTGTTAAGCATGTGTTGCCTAGGTATGGCTTTTAATTAGTTTATAGAAAGTCAAGTCAAGAATATGAGATTTTTATTTTATTTTTGACTTCAAAATTTGACTAAATCACATTCAAAATTTGAAAGTAAATTAATTTCATCAATTTGTTTGAATATGACCATTTACTTACTACCTATGCAAAACAAAGGAATTCCACTATTTGTTCAAAAAAAATGACAAATTTAAGTGTGTTTACATATGCATATATTCAAAAGTCATCCCAGACATAGCAAGTGTCTTTGAGGGATGCATTTAAAAAATATATATATATACAATATGTTTTAATCAATTTTAAAAATATTTTTTATTGATTTTAAAACACTTTTCTTACACAAAATTAATTTTACCCTAATCATGACATTAAATAATGCCTAGGGGCACAAATTCACATTTGCCAATTGTAAAATTTCACTTACACTGTTTAGATTATGAATTTGAGAGACTTATGGAGAAAAGAAAAAAAAAGCATAAAGTAAGATAAATAAAATAAAATAAAAAATAGCCTCCATTTCATTCATTTTTCCTTCTTATTTATTTGTCTTTCACAATTTTCTTCTCAAATTCTTCGTCCAAATACAACTTTATAATAATTGAGAACATATTGAATTATTGAGAAAGATATATCTTTCACCACTAGAGTTCAAGAAAAAAAAATGTTAACAAAAAGAGGAATGAGGAAATTCATGGGTCAACTAAATAGTAAGTCATTCAAATTTTATATAGAAGGTTTTAAGTTTAAGGTCTTGTTTGGAGACTTAAAATTTTAGTTAAAAGGTTAAAAAGTCATTATAAGTTTTAACATTACTCTCTCTACTTTTTGACATATCTTTTCATAAAAAACAAAAAAATTAACTAAAATAGCCAATTCCCAAAGGAGCCCTAAATATTGATATCTTACTTCACCCAATATATAAGATTAAATTTTGCATTTTTGCAATATATTGAAAAAATCATAGCCTTGTTTGGTGGAGCTTTTTTTTAAGTTAAAAGTTAATAATCAGAAAACAGAAACTAAAAGCACCTCTACCTCGGCTTTCAAATAATCAATTTATTTAAGTTATTTTTGCCTGATAAGCTATATGCAGAAATTACACCAAACAGTCTGATACAGACTCTCAAATCAAAATAAGTTATAATCACTTCCAAAAACTGTAACAAACAATCCCATGTCTACAATCTGTTCTTGATTATTTAAAGAATTAAAAATTAAAAATAACATTAAAAAAGAAGTGGTCAGGTTATTTGTCATCACATATCATATGTAAGTGGCCAAATATTATTATATTGTCCAAGCATGGGAATATTTTCTCGGAAAATTACATAGAAAATTACACCATCGGGTTGTATACGCATGCGTCCTTAGCAAAGCTGATTTAATCAACGCATGCTTCTGAGTTTTTATTTATTTATTTATTTCTTCCTAATTTTGACCAAAGATTCGGAGTTGTTGTTAGCCCCCCAAAAAAAAAAAAAAAATAATGATGGAGAGTTTTAAAAGTAGAGCTCTAAAATGAGCTATATTAAGGTGGCAGTGAAAAAAACAAAAAAATTAGCAAACACATCACATCATAATAGGATCTAATTCATTAGAGTTCTTTTAAAGCTCATGTTTTAGAATTCTAAAATATTTTCTAAAAAAATTATAAAAAATAATAATTAAAGAGACGTAGCATTCAAGAATATTATGTTGTTTTTACCTTAGACATGTAGTGGTTGTTACTTATTAAGTTACTGCTAAGAGCATCTCTCTACTTAATAAAGACATTAAAAATATAGGTGTTAAAAATATTTATTAAAAAATAAATGGTCCAATGAAAATAATAAAATGTGTGTTAAGTAAAAATAAAATATGAATACAAATGTAAGTATTTAAATAATACAAAATAGCTCACTTTTTTTTCTTTTCTTTATCTTGTTTCTTCTCTATCTTATCCCCACCATCCTTTGTGTTCCTCGCCACAATTTAACATTGAGTTCAACATGTCACTTAACAAACAATTTAATATTTGATGCACAATCTAATAAGTTAAAGAAGTTGATAATCAAAAAAAAAAAAAAATTAAATACTTCCCCCCTTACTTCTCAATAATTAGTCTTCTTTCTAGTCTACTTAAGTTATTTTTGTCTTGACTTGTTTTGAAAAAAAAAAATATATATATATATATATATTTATTTATTATGAAAAGATATGTAAAAAAATAAAAAAAGTGATGTGATTTAAACAATTAAAAAACTAATAAACTGACTTTTAGACATAAAATATTTGACAGACTTAACACCGCTCATTTTTATTACTTTTTAATATGAGAAAAAAAAAATTAAAAATAAAATGATCGTCTTATTATCAAAGCCTCACAAACTCAATTTGATTATTCATTTTTATTCTTACTTTTATAATAGTAGAGAGAGAGGAAATAATATATATTATATTGAATGAATTGTCCTATACAATAGAAGGCCTGTATATATAGGCTGAAAAAAAATATTCTATTAGAATCTAACTATGAGAAAGAGTATTTTATAAGAGACTAACTATGACAATACCTAATATCTCTAGGAAATCAATATCTAATATTTACATTACCATCCCCTCAAACTGAAGAAGGATAAACATCTCGTCTTATACACACACATGCAATCATAGGAAAGGCACACATAGTTCATTGCTCAGTGAAGTCGAAGGAAATCCCCACTCTATTCTTCATCACTGAAAATGGATGAAAATTGGGATTTGTGGGCTGTGGTGAGAAGTTGCTACACTCTTGCCACCACATCCGCTTCTGCCACTGCCACCAAGTATGTTACCCTACCAGAATAACCCATACCTGTCTCAGCTTTTATGGTTTTTGAACAGAACAATTGTAACACTTTCGGGAGAAGAAACAATGGTTTTGAGGAACTAGATCAAGTTTACAGAACTTCCTTTGCACCCTCACAACCTATCATCAACCCTCTTCTTGGTGGATTGAATCACCTAAAACAACCACAACCCATCAATCCTAATGGCAATCCCACACCCTTTGGTTCTGTTCTTAGTGGATTCAATCACCAAAAACAAGAACCACCACCACCACATCCCCAACCCATGAACCCTAATATCATCCACACCACACCCTCCAGTTCTGTTTTTGGCAATTCTAGTAAACTAAAAACACACTCCATGACGAACCCTAATATCATTGATCCAGAAGAAGAGCAAAAACCACAACTCAACAACCCATCAACCCTAATATCATGGACAAAGAAGACGAAGCAGAACAAAACCCACAACTCATCAACACTCTCATGGAGCTCCTCCTTGTAGCTCGAGGTTTTTCAGAATCTGTTCTGATCTTTTCGGGTGTAGTTTCACTCTCATGGAGCTCCTCCTTGTAGCTCGAGGTTTTCCCTGCCAATTGTTGGTCATCCCCACTAATATAGCTAATGCCCTCATCAGAAATAACAAAAGCACCAGAATCTCCATTGCAGTGATTAAAATCACCAGATCCACTGAGCACCATAACGTCCTTGTCCAAGTGATTCCCAACTCGTTCCTCAAAAGTAGGAGACGAAGAACTACTGCACTTAGAATGAGACTTTCCCACATCTTTTGTCCTCGCACCATTTTGATTAAGAAAACCAGGTTTTGCAAATCCACTAATGACTTTATTAGGATTGTAAGAAGATGCACATTCAGCTAGTTCTAAAGGAGCTTTTGCTTTCCCACCTCTCTTTGGAGAATTGTTGCCAGAATGCTTTCTGAGAAAACCTGGAGGAAACAGAGGCTTCCACTTTCCTTCAGAAGAATTTCTTCTAGCCAACTTCCCTGTGGCATCCTTAGTACTGCTAGATGATGGCAAGCCCTTTCCAGTCTCCATTTTTGCCTGCTCACCGTTGCAATCAACAGGACTAATCTCATCAAGAAGTTCACCTGAGCTTAAATTACCAACAGGAGCATCATGAGAAATTTTTCCCTCCTCACAGACACCATTCTGTATTGGCTGAGCGCTTTCACTTGAAGATTCAGTCAACCTTTCGGCACTACTTCTCTCAGCTGTATTCTCATCAACAGCAGAATGAGGAAAGTCTGATTCAGAATTCTGAGAATAAGCTTCAGGCTTAACCATCTCACTTAGAGAAGAACCAACCGCAGAGACTAATCTATTAGCATGTACAACAGGAGAAGCGGTTTCTTCAATCGCATGAGAATACCCATTGCCATGTACTTCAATATCCTGTGGAACAGATGAACTTGACTCAGAATCTACCATTTCAATGTCCTCTCTCACATCTTCAGAATTAGTTCTCTCCTTTTCGCAAGTAGAAACTTTTTCTTGTGAGTCGCTATCAGATGACAAGGAACCAGAAGTACATATGCCATTAATTGACTCGGCTGTAGTGAGGAATTCAACTGATTGTTTGACATGGGGCTCCCCTTCTTGAACTGTTTGCTGCTTCCCCTTAGTTAAAGATTCAATTGGCTTCAGACATGATGGTCGGGCACAAACCCTGAAAGCAACAGCAAACAAGATCATTTATATATACATATTATTAGGTATTCAACAAAATTGATATTGCCCAAGATTAGTCTATATGCATAATTTTTGTGAGAGGCCTCATGCTTTTGTGGGCTTAAAATATGTTGTAACAATTTTCAATATCTTGGGGTCATTGCAATAACTTTTAGCTGGAGTGGAGGGTCCAGTGGTTGATCTCCTCCAGGCTCCAGCAGGAATTCATGGGCAGCCTTTGCAGTCCATTATCATAACTAGAATCCAATTACAGAAACAACCCCAATTTAATCGGCATATTAGCCCCCTAAGAGTGTGCTTAGTGTGCAAGTGTTAAATATAGGGTTTTGTTGTCAGAGTTTTCAAATAGATGCTATGAAGTGCCGAATCATTGAATGAATTTCACATATGATTCTCCCTAACCAGAAAAATCAACCAAGTCTTTTTAAGGCAACAAGCTTTGTAGTACTAATAACAGTCTATTTGTATGGGATGATTTGGAGAGAAAAGAAAAGATAATCCCTTATAACCTACTTTTTGAATCTCCCCAAAAGTGGAGAGATTTGAAGAAGCTTCAAAAGTCAAGCTACAGGAAAGGATCGCACATATAAATGGATAAAATAAAAAATGAGTATCGTGCTGTTTTCAAGAAGCCTTATTTATAATATTGCCTATAATTTAAATCAAATTTTGGCAAGTTTTGTTGTCAAAGAAGTCACTAAAAAAAGGTTGAATATGCAATGAATGTAATCTTTTTAAATGATATGTTTAAGATAATGATCAAGAAAAAAAAATCATATAGTAATACCAGGATGAGGGTCATATTAAATAGCATGTGAAGGGGTTTTAAGATATAAGAAAGTAGTTTACTTAACAGGAGAAAAAAGAAAGATATAAGAAAGTAATGACTAAATAAGAAAGTATTTTAACTTGTATTAGGATTAACACAATTTCATTAATGAATGAGAGAAGCCATAAGGCGCAAAGGAGAAAGCAATGAGCTGTCTTTCACCATTGGTGATAGGTCTGCTCCTCATCTACTTCTTCCTCATCAAGGAGATGTAGGGTTAGAGGTTGTTACAACTTAGCCTTTTCCTCAAAAGAGGGCTTGGCCATATGTTTCAAATCACATTTTAAGACATTATTCCACGTCAATCATGAACATGTGTATCCACTGAATTTTAGGTGATAGGCCATCCTTGAGTAACAAAATGTATGACAATTACTCTTATATTGAAATTGACAAGTCACTAATAGCAGGGAAAGTAAGAAGATCAGCTACCTGCTATACAACAGCATATAAGCCCCCTGCGAGAGCACCTCTTCCAAATCAACCCTCATGACCTGAAAAAAAAATTGTGAATCAAGTTAGATGAAACTACAAATTCAAGTAGACTAACAAAAACAATACACGTTTCAACAAGACCACATAAATATTGCATTTTCTACTGATGTTTGTCTTGACCAGAATCAATTATGTCCCATATTTTTGCATAATGAACAGAGATTTACAAACTAAATGCGCACTGACAATGAACCAGCAGTAAAATTCAAAGAGTATGATACAGACGAGAGAGGAAGCTTCCATGGAGGACATTCTCAAAATGCAATGGGATTTTTTTCGAAGAAGTGAGATCACCAAGTCTTACACTCGGTGTTATCAGATAGATGCCTTGGCGAATGGATGTCAACACACACACACACACACACATATATATATATATAGAGAGAGTTTAACATGGAATAGCTGGACAGAAATATATTCACATATGGGACACATGCTCATCTGTACATGTGGTACTGGTCCATTTTCCCCACTTTTTTTTTTTTCTTTTTTCTCTGAGTAGAGAGAGAGAGAGAGAGAGAGAGAGAGAGAGAGAGAGAGAGATAGCTATTTCTACCTTGCAGTCATCAATCCTGTACCATTTTCCACAAAAATCCTTTGTATAACAAATGTAATGGCCGAAAAACGATGCATTTAGCATGTCAACATGGACAACCACTGCATATAGCTTGTAAACATCGTTACCATCTCCTACTTCACTCATGTAAGGGCTAAGATCTAAAGTCTCAGGGAAAGTCACCCTCTTGTTAAGTTTCCCAAACCTCCCGCTCTGCAACAAATATGCGCATAAATTAGAACTTATCAGAGAGAATAATAAAAATTTCAAACTTCTTCAAGCATTTAATTCACAAAACCAAAACTAAAATTCTGCCATGGACTAATCACCAATTCAAGATGTAGTTCAAAATTTAATCAGATGGCAACTTAATGACTACTATGCTATGCTATTTCCACAGCCTAAGTATTGGCTGCTTCCACAGGAACCTCACTAGGTGGGCCCAACGTGTGAGTTGGTGCAGTGCCACCAAAAAGGTGTGGAAATAGTGGTTCTCCCTTGAAAATTGTTGAAGATATACCCCAAGGAGGGAGGAGGAAAAGAGGAAAGACTACTAATATATATATATATATACCAAAAGTGAAGGAAAGAAAAACTTATCACAAACCTGAAACCTCTTTAAAGCAATTGTAAGAATGTTTGGGGCCCTTCGAACAGTAAGACGCTTCCATGCCATGACATACTCATTGCATCTGCAAAGAGATTGGCATATTATGATCTTAATACCATTGATTCAGTGGTGTTTACAGCAGAACATTTGCGGCAATATGTTTACAAGTAATCATTTATATTAATAATTATTACTACATTAGTGGAAAAATCAAACCCCCACAATGGGATATCATTGAATTGGTCCTTCTTCACTAGGCAAAAGAGTTGGCATCAGTCAAGGTTCAAATTCAAAGACAAATAGAACTATTGTGTCCTGATGTACCATATATAAAAAATAAAATAAAATAAACAAATAAAAGGCCATGCTAACGAGAGCCCTATGAGCTGTCATTAAGGTGGAGATCATGCCGAAATAGTTATGGTTCCCAATATATTTTTCACATATCCCTACTAGAGTAAATATAGCATACCAGTGGTAGCCTACCAAAAAAAAAACATAACAAGGCAATGTATCTCTATGTTTGACATGAAAACAAGAACAACCCTTACCCATCACATTTATACATATTATCTCCGTGAAGCCGCTCTCTGACAGTGAATAGGTCCAAGCATTCCTCTAAAGATGTGGCATCCCCTTGAATTTCAACAGTTAGATCCATCATATTTTCATACTGATTTGAAACATTATTGCATTTTGAACAAATCACCTGGGAAATAAGAGAGAGAAAAAAAAGGAATTAACACATTCAGGACAGAATCAAAGAAAAATGGTTATAGCTAGATGCAAAAACTATTTTCATACTGATTTGAAACATTATTGCATTTTGAACAAATCACCTGGGAAATAAGAGAAAGAAAAAAAGGAATTAACACATTCAGGACAGAATCAAAGAAAAATGGTTATAGCTAGATGCAAAAACTATAGGGCACACAACGCTATGTGGGTGTTTGGGAAGTGGGTTTTTATGTAGGTTTTTTTAGTTGTAGGATATTATTGGATAAAATTTTTTTGGTGTTTGGGAAGATAGTTGGGTTTTTTTGTGGTTGGATGTGATGTTTGTGAGAGAAAAAGTGAAATGATTATGAGGTTGGATGTGATATTTTGTTTGGATTTGTTTTTTTTTGGTTTTGCAAAAATTTTGTCATTTAGTGGAAAAAATAAAAAAAAAAAAAACCCAAACCCAAAACTTGCCAAACACCACCTATAAAACAACAAATTCACCTCAAGTCTAAGTGTGACGGGTTATAACATTTGAGGCACAGCCACGAAGTGAACTGTCACTCCTCGAGGCTTGCCTTATGCCCAGTTATGATCTGAACAACTACACCAGCTTCCAATAAGCAATTAAAATTCTTTTCCCTCATAGTTTTATTGATTTATTTCAACTAACATTCTATTTATAACTATGCAGCACATTCAAAGTTTTTAAAGCCCATTCAGCTGTTATTTGACACCAGGAATTGCCAGATAAACTTTAATCAGTGATGCAGAAAATAATTCCTTACAAAGTCAAGGGACAACAAAGCCACATATGACTGAAAGAAAAAGGAAATGACATTATCATGATGGATATGCTGGAATCATAAAATAATTATGTTAAGAATCTACCACCTGCATGCTCAACCAGAGTAGAAACAAGAATGGGTAGATCCTAGATACTTGCAAGTCAACAGAATGTCAGAATCTATAACGGTGCATTTCACAGATTAATATCAAAACCTCAGTGTAATTGCAAGCTACCTGAGATTGGAGATGACCCCCAAATATATGTTGAATAAGGGTTGTTTCTTGAGTGCTAGGATGAAGGGCCTTCTCTCCCCCAAATTCATCTAGGCACACTGATTGCATAGTATCGATAGCAAACCTGCAAAATGAATGAACTTAAGGCTCCATTTGTTTTGACGTAAAATGTTTTTGTCTAAAAAATTTAACTCATTTTCCGTTGTTCAGTTAAATAAAAAACAAGTAAAATATTTTTGCATCATTTTCTCAAAAATGACTTACCTTTAAAAATTTCACAAGTCAAGTTTTACAAAGTTAACTCTCACTCACTACCTTTTCGACATGTTTAGCCTATTCAAATAAATATCTTAGCTCACTAAAAAATCATAAATGACACTTTATTGGATCAAAATTTCTCTTTTAGGCACTAAAATGTTTTTGTTTCAAGTGTCTACCAAACGGCGAAAACCAAAAAGAAAAATATTTTTTCTATGTAAAATCAATTTACAAGAAAAATATTTTTTTGTGAAAATATTTTACGTTGAAACAAATGGAGCCTAAATCAAAATGAAACGTCTAAAATTTGTTATTGAAATCAGTAAAACTTTATCATATTAAACCAACACTGGCCATCAAATACACGAGGGTTCATGATAAAGTTTTCTTTATAGATAGAGACAAACTACGTTAAACTAGGAGTAAAGCAAGTAATAGGACCTCATGAACTCATGTGCATCCTCTTGTTTTCCATAGCCAAGGTCACCACCAATATTAGGTAACCGCGAGAGAATATTAATTGGTGAAAAGGGATGCCGACTTTCACTGGATCTTTCGACATGGGTTTGAAATTCACAAAGGAAGCACCAATCATTCCGTCTGCCTGAGCAACAACAAACAACAAACAAAAGAATGAGAAATTGTTTGATCATCCATAAAATATAGGCCACAAAAAGTTCTGGTCTGCATTTACATTCTTTCCGATGGCCTTTCTCCAACAAATAGGCAACAAGGGGCCGAGTGTACACAAGACATTGTAGAACCACATTAGCAAAGCAGCTGCACAAATACAATAACAATATAGCACATTGTGAGTTAAAACTGGATACTTAAGCATGTGCACTTTATGCAATTGAAGCTCTCAAGCCAGTGAAACCATCTGAACAATAAGTTTAGAACAAATAATGGAATGGTAAACACAAACCTGTTTCCACAATTAAGAAGCCCACATGGAGGAAATCCTCGCTTGTCCCAATTAAATAGTTCCACAAAATCCTCATAGGGGAAAAGAATCTGAAATGTTACTGCACATTACTGGTGTCCTTCCCAACCAAAAGGCATACTAAAATATATGAATATAAAGATCAATAAAAAGGAAATTATTTACCTCTTTTGACTGTTTGGTAATATTAACGGTTCCACTGGAAGGAACCAGTGCAGCTGCACTAGAATCTCTCCGTCCATGCTGCATATATGCAGACTGCATTGATTTTACCTGCCCAGATAATTGAAAGTCCTTGCATTTTGTCTTATGCCCAGATTTCCAATGGGAAGTTTGGCAAGCTCCGGAGCTGGGATAAAGGAAGAAAGATTTAAAACATTAAAAACTCGTATGAAATATATAAAGGCAAACCTAGCAACAAGTCACGTGCAAGAAAGCAAGAAGACAAGATCAAACTCTTATGACAAAGAAGTGGGAATTAAGACGAAGCAGCAATACATAAATCCATAGGTTAATTACAAAAGATCCTGAGGTTAATGCCAAGAACAGAAAATAATACAGGAAACTTAAAGAGGAATAAATAAAAACAGAAAGTGCTGCCAAATAAGCTTATAGCAATTACCTCCTGAACAAAAAAACAAAAGCAAGACACACACTGAAATTTCTTCCGTGGGAGTCACTTCTCAGGGTGTGTTAACGAAGGAACAAAAAAAAGTCCACATAAAAAAGAAATGTCTACCCAGAAGGATCAAAATGATTAAGGTCCTTATTCAGACTAGTTGCAGATGATTGCTGACCTTTGATTTTGATTGAATCCCTTTACATCTTCCAAACCAGCAAGGTCCTCGTCTTCTACAGACACCATCTAAATGAGCCCCAAGAGCACATGAGAAACATAACATTAGAAATCCATCTTATTTCATGAGCAGTCAGGTGAAACATTTGTCCTGGACAGGACTCAGAGATGTTCACATCGAAGAACAACAATTTAAATTTTCACACGGGAATATTAACATAGTATAGAGCAGAATTCCACAACTACTACTGTTTTATTCCATAGCATGTCAGAAGTTGATGCAACTTCCAAAGTGAATGAAGTCTAACAGGCTCTGGTATCAAAGAAATTCAATTTGAAATAACAATTCACACGATGAATCATAGGTTATGTGCTTTAGAAATAATGAAACAAAAAAGAATGGGTGAGGATTGATAAATATGAAAGGAATGCAATGTGGATTAATTCTCCAATGATGATAAAGAATTATGCACAAAAGGGCTTAGAAGACAAACCCTCTATGCAAGCAAATTAAATTGATTACAAAAGCAATGTACCTTTTAAAATGATGTAAAATACCTGTTTACGGCTTCTATTCCCCTTGCCCATGGCGTTAAACTCTTCAAACTTCTGTACTTCATATCTGTCTTTCAACGACTCTTCCCAGTAGCTAGCTCTATCTGGGTTGTTGGTGGTAGTTTTATTTTCGGTTGATGCCTTTCGTGCTTCCTCTTCTGCTGCTGCTTCCACTTCATCAATGCACTCAAAATTTGCTACCTAAAGCATATGTGCAACTTTAGTTTCCTTAAAACCAAAAAGCATAAAATAAGACACGACAAAGATATCATAATAAGACAGGCCAGATACCCAGTTGAAAATGGAAAAACCAGGCTTTCACCATTTAAACACTATTTGAAATAAGGAGGGATAGGAGAACAACAGTTCACACAAATCATAGCTTTAAGATGATTCCCAAGTTGACCACCCTTTTAAAAATCCAAAGCTACAAAAGTACTAACCAACCAAGTGGAACTCTTTCATCAAGCATACAAAACTTACTTTGTCCCTTATCAGAAGTAACACTGCAATCCTACCAAGTACATCTTCTATCCTTAGTCCTTCAGGAACACCATCTGCAGCAAAATAATGAGTGAGAACAAAAAATTAATAGCAGACAAAAAAAAAAAAGAAGAGGAGAGAGAGAGAGAGAGAGAGAGAGAAATTAAGGTCATAAAAGATGTAGAAAGAGCAGCAGAAAAACTAATTATAAGGGACAAACTGATCAGTGGGTGCACTTACTGATCACTTGTGCTAACTGATTACTAGTTTGAGAATCAATATCCATGGAGCATGGGCTTGGTATATCAAGAACCTTGGCTTCAGTCTCCGGCTCTTCAATAGGAGTCTCATTTGCTTTTGTGTCACCCTACAATAACATCAAATAATAAAGAGAAACCATGTGAGTTAAGTATTGCTTCATTGCAGTTAACTAAGAATACAATTTATGCAGTCTATTTCGCTGGCAACTCTTTCATATAGAACCATATTCAGAGTTCGTAGCGATTAACTCACTTAGGAAGATGAAATAAACAAACCTTGATTAGCGAATCTTTGCAATAGCTAATGGCATTTTGAATCATTTCGCTATACCCTCCATCACCGCAGTTGGTTGTCTCCGACAAGTTACATGACATCTTCCCCTTGAATCTTTCTTTGCTTCCTGATGCTGACTCTGTCGGCTTGTAACAGGTGAAACACCTCTTGACCTTCCGGATCAATGACGTCCCGAACCTGAGAGAGAGAGAGATTGAAGTTGAGGGCTTCATGGAGAGAGAGAGAGAGAGAGAGAGAGAGAGAGAGAGAGAGAGAGATGTTATAATTTGTTAATGACTGTGTACTTGTTGCTGTGAGAATATATTGTATATATAGCATAATGGTTATATTAGGAATTAGTGTAAATAGGAATTTTTGTATATATGGCATAATTGGTTATATTAGGAATTAGCAAAAAAGGAAATGCAAAGATTCCTGTTTATACTAATTCCTAATATAACCAATTATGAGAAGTAATATTTACACTAATTTTTACACTAATTCCTAATTCCTAATATACAATATAATTCCTAAATCTATAACCAATTACTAATATTTACACTAATTCCTAATTCCTAATATACACTAATTCCTAATTCCTAAATCTATAACCAATTCCTAATATTTTCTAATATAATCCTTATTTTCCTCCTAAAAATCAGAGATTATTTCCTTGGTTTGAAAGTTAGCAATAATTATTTTCTGATATTTCCTTATTTTCCTGAAAATTAAAAAAGAGTATTTTCTAACTAATTGAGTTAAAAGGTTGCTATCTACTGAAAGATAGTTGAACAAAGACAACATGCTAGAATCTTACCTGACCAAAGAGCAGTTGCCTTCTTGCCCTCAATGCAGTTCTACCCGGCTACATCTCGGCACGTAATGCTAAGACTCATCCTTATCATTTCCTTAGTGTTATTTCAGACCAGAACTTCCATGGAAGTCATGTCATGCGCAAGTACAGAACCTTTAGACAAAGGGGATTGAACTTGATTAATGGATTCTTTAGGTGAACTGAGTTTGGCACGTCCTGTACTATTTTCAGCAAGCTTAAAGCCAAACGTCAATGGATCCAGTAGCAGGACATCCATGACGGACGTCTGAAGGGCAGCCTGTATGGCGTCCTCAATGTTTAATTCTCCAGAGCTGTTCCGTCCAGATTGCCACAATGCCATCTCACCTTAATTTTGGAAATCAAGTTCTTGATCGAAGCATTCAGTTCAGCCTTAGCATTCTTCTCCGAGAAACTTGAACTTCTACCAGGGGTCCCACTCTGGGTACGTTTCACAAAGAACGAACTGTCCAGAACAGGTAATTTAAAATGCTCTAGAGGTATTAGTACCCTTGCAGTGTTATCCCTATCGATAAACTCAGCTGCATCGCAGTCAACACTAGAATTATCCTCATTTCTAGATTTCTCTAGCTTGACAGAAACATTAATCTCAAACACAACATCAGTTGGATTAGACAACTCGAGTTCAAGAAAACGTAGCCCCCAACTTCCCATTTAAGGATCAATCGTCACTAATCTATCAGTCTTACTTTCAGAAGAATCAAAAATCGTAACTTCAGAAGAACCATTCTCCACATTAACCAACTTAGGAGGATTTTCACCGACGTGTGCAGGAATTTCCATTGAAAAAAAGGCAGCTTTCCGGTGATAGCCTAGAGTTCCAAAAAGACGATCTACTTCAACATACAATATTAGCCGGTCACTGGCATCAATCAAAGATTTCGCTCCATCAGCAGCAGCTGTCAACAACTCCACTACATCCTTGGCCAGCTCACGTCTATCAATAAACAAAATATTTTAAGTGAAAAACCAATTTTAGAAATCACAGTGATACAGAAATCCTTAGCTTATAACTGCATTTCAACCTTCTACATTGTTCCCTAACCCAAGGAATAAAGACACATCTATGGGGATCCTGACCCATAATTGAAGTGAAGACTGCGTAATTGACTGGTTTAGTGATGTCTAACAATTATAGAATAATGGCAATAGGAATTAATGAAAAGTCGATAACATACTGCAGAGATGAAATGAAAATTTTACAGAATGTGATCTGGCAAGTGTAGTCTGTTATATGGTACCTGAAATTTACTGGTACCAAGGTCCAATTTAAATCCAAACTTTCCATATTGCTGGTCATCTTTAACTCTAAAAATTTTTTAAATGCCAATGTGATCATTTGAGCTTCACCGAATTTTAGCTGAATTTTAAAATAATTAGTCCAAACTTCCAGCTAAAATTATTAAAATATTGAAATGACCTTGTTTACCGAAATGTGATCCAAAGTTTGACAAAAATCCAATCCAGAATTTGGGTCCAAAATTCACTTAATTTACGTAGATCTTAAAATATTAACTAAATTTACAAGCATTAAAATATGATGGCAGGTAGAAGTATTAAAATCTAATGTCTTTTTTCTATCTTTTTGCCAAAAAATTAACATCTGTACAATTCATACCTTGATAAAATGTAGAATAAAATGATGCAGACAGCATTGTATAAATAATATAGCCTCATTAATTTATACCTATATATTGATTGCACATTTCGATCAAGAGATTCTGGGATATCAACCCACTTCTATAGGCTAAATTCATTCAAGTACAATAGTATGTTGCAGTCATCACCATAGAAGATAGGTTAAACAAGCCTACCTGCAGAGAAATCTTGCCAACTTCAAAGTACCCTCGAGTTCAAAGCTTAGGGAGATACTCTGCATACCAAATAATTACAAAGATAACCATCAACAGGGTTACATATATTATGAAGTGAATAAATATGAAAAGACAATAAATAATAAGCATTAAATAAATCTCAAAAAATAATATTAAGCCACTGGAAGGTTTTGTTATCTGAATAATAGTATTCTTCAAACTTATATAGCTTAAATTACATAATTAACCAACATTTTTTGGATTGACAACCAAGAAAAATTTATTAATAACCAGAGAAAAATTACAAAATAACACAAAAAATGTAGAAGGGCACACGCTACACATTTCCAAAGAGCCCGCACTTTATCACTTGAACCAAAGCCTCTCCAATCAATACATATGAACACAAGAAGAAGGTGCAACCCAATCCAACTTCGCCAAACAAATCACCCTCCACCATAATTATAAAACTATGGGACAATGCATGAACAAATGATCAATACTCTCCTCGGCCCCATTTACACTTGACACACCATGGGTGTAACAAGTAATTCAGCCTTCTTTTCTAAACCATGTCATTCGTACTAAGTTTCTAGTGAGCCATGGTCCATACAAACACTTTAACCTTAAGGGAGAGGAGACCCACTGTAGACTCGACTTTCTTCGCGACCCCTTTCGGAGAGCTCGAATCGGTCCTAAAGTTCAAACTCCTGTCACGGTTCTGAATCTAATCTCACAAAGTGCAATGTGAGACTGATAAACATCAAAGAGTCCAATCCGGCAAATCATTTTGGAAAATCAGATTTTGAATCAAATAATGCCAAAACTGGACTACTTTGCCAGATTACAGAGTCGCCACCTAAATATTTTGTTTTTGAGAAATTTAGGAAACCCTGACTCGTGCCAAAGGCCACGTGTCCGTCATCACCAAAGTTGCCTTGGCTCGGGAACTTAGGTACGAGAGGGGAAGTTCCTGAAATGAGCACCCCCGCTCGCCCGACCAAAAGATCGGCCTCTACTAACCATGATATGTTGTTTTATAAACACACGTGTTCTTATTCTGGTTATTTAGCTAACATTGCTATGTGGCGCGCACGCATACAAGTATAGACTAAGTCGCGAGGCTTGGAACAACTTGACTCATGTTTATTTTCGAAAATGGTTTGAAAGTGCCACCCCTCAAGTGGGCTAAAGCGCAAATTTGCCATCAAACATGATGGGCTTAAAACATGATTTGCCACTTCGCAAAGTGGGGCTTAAAACTCACAATCATCGAATTGTTCCAATTCAAGCAACAAAGCCTTCACCCACAGGCATTCATGCAGTTAATCAAGTAAGCGCATAGCCTCATGGCAAGCATGCGAAACATGGCAATATGGCACTCATGCAATAGGCTAAAGCGTAAAACTTACAGTGTATTCCGAGCCAAAACAAAAACTAGTTAGAAAAATGCATGATTCCTAACTATACAACAAGATTACAAACTAGAAAAATCATTCAAAGATTAACCAAATTATGCTCTGTTTGGTTGCTAAGAAAATGTAACAAAGACACAGGAAAACAAATATATATTTTACCCCAATTGAGGTGAGCTTCAGTTTTCTAGCCAAACAAACATAAAAGCAGAATACTAAAAGTTTGAAATTATACAAACAAGAGGTTCAAAAACTAAAAGAAATTTAGCAAACAATCTAGAGAAATGTTCAAATCAAGTTTTAAAGCCAAAGCAAATCAAGATTTAATAATTTAAAAAGATAAAAAAATAAAATGAATCTTCGAATCAAAAAGATGTTTCGAAATAGAATCTACACTGCATTGATAAAAATAAAGATATAGGGATTACAGAGATAGAGAGTTGGATTCGTACATAGAAATTAGGCTTACCGATTATGAATCGATCCAAATCTTCATCAACAACAGATCTAAATCTTCAAATCTTCATCAACAATCGATCAAAATCTTCATATCTACATCGAAGTGAGAGTCAAGCGAGAGAGAGTGAGAGTGGAGTGTGGATAGTGACTTTTGATTAAGAAAACCAGGTTTTGCAAATCCACTAATGACTTTATTAGGATTGTAAGAAGATGCACATTCAGCTAGTTCTAAAGGAGCTTTTGCTTTCCCACCTCTCTTTGGAGAATTGTTGCCAGAATGCTTTCTGAGAAAACCTGGAGGAAACAGAGGCTTCCACTTTCCTTCAGAAGAATTTCTTCTAGCCAACTTCCCTGTGGCATCCTTAGTACTGCTAGATGATGGCAAGCCCTTTCCAGTCTCCATTTTTGCCTGCTCACCGTTGCAATCAACAGGACTAATCTCATCAAGAAGTTCACCTGAGCTTAAATTACCAACAGGAGCATCATGAGAAATTTTTCCCTCCTCACAGACACCATTCTGTATTGGCTGAGCGCTTTCACTTGAAGATTCAGTCAACCTTTCGGCACTACTTCTCTCAGCTGTATTCTCATCAACAGCAGAATGAGGAAAGTCTGATTCAGAATTCTGAGAATAAGCTTCAGGCTTAACCATCTCACTTAGAGAAGAACCAACCGCAGAGACTAATCTATTAGCATGTACAACAGGAGAAGCGGTTTCTTCAATCGCATGAGAATACCCATTGCCATGTACTTCAATATCCTGTGGAACAGATGAACTTGACTCAGAATCTACCGTTTCAATGTCCTCTCTCACATCTTCAGAATTAGTTCTCTCCTTTTCGCAAGTAGAAACTTTTTCTTGTGAGTCGCTATCAGATGACAAGGAACCAGAAGTACATATGCCATTAATTGACTCGGCTGTAGTGAGGAATTCAACTGATTGTTTGACATGGGGCTCCCCTTCTTGAACTGTTTGCTGCTTCCCCTTAGTTAAAGATTCAATTGGCTTCAGACATGATGGTCGGGCACAAACCCTGAAAGCAACAGCAAACAAGATCATTTATATATACATATTATTAGGTATTCAACAAAATTGATATTGCCCAAGATTAGTCTATATGCATAATTTTTGTGAGAGGCCTCATGCTTTTGTGGGCTTAACAATATGTTGTAACAATTTTCAATATCTTGGGGTCATTGCAATAACTTTTAGCTGGAGTGGAGGGTCCAGTGGTTGATCTCCTCCAGGCTCCAGTAGGAATTCATGGGCAGCCTTTGCAGTCCATTATCATAACTAGAATCCAATTACAGAAACAACCCCAATTTAATCGGCATATTAGCCCCTAAGAGTGTGCTTAGTGTGCAAGTGTTAAATATAGGGTTTTGTTGTCAGAGTTTTCAAATAGATGCTATGAAGTGCCGAATCATTGAATGAATTTCACATATGATTCTCCCTAACCAGAAAAATCAACCAAGTCTTTTTAAGGCAACAAGCTTTGTAGTACTAATAACAGTCTATTTGTATGGGATGATTTGGAGAGAAAAAAAAGATAATCCCTTATAACCTACTTTTTGAATCTCCCCAAAAGTGGAGAGATTTGAAGAAGCTTCAAAAGTCAAGCTACAGGAAAGGATCGCACATATAAATGGATAAAATAAAAAATGAGTATCGTGCTGTTTTCAAGAAGCCTTATTTATAATATTGCCTATAATTTAAATCAAATTTTGGCAAGTTTTGTTGTCAAAGAAGTCACTAAAAAAAGGTTGAATATGCAATGAATGTAATCTTTTTAAATGATATGTTTAAGATAATGATCAAGAAAAAAAAATCATATAGTAATACCAGGATGAGGGTCATATTAAATAGCATGTGAAGGGGTTTTAAGATATAAGAAAGTAGTTTACTTAACAGGAGAAAAAAGAAAGATATAAGAAAGTAATGACTAAATAAGAAAGTATTTTAACTTGTATTAGGATTAACACAATTTCATTAATGAATGAGAGAAGCCATAAGGCGCAAAGGAGAAAGCAATGAGCTGTCTTTCACCATTGGTGATAGGTCTGCTCCTCATCTACTTCTTCCTCATCAAGGAGATGTAGGGTTAGAGGTTGTTACAACTTAGCCTTTTCCTCAAAAGAGGGCTTGGCCATATGTTTCAAATCACATTTTAAGACATTATTCCACGTCAATCATGAACATGTGTATCCACTGAATTTTAGGTGATAGGCCATCCTTGAGTAACAAAATGTATGACAATTACTCTTATATTGAAATTGACAAGTCACTAATAGCAGGGAAAGTAAGAAGATCAGCTACCTGCTATACAACAGCATATAAGCCCCCTGCGAGAGCACCTCTTCCAAATCAACCCTCATGACCTGAAAAAAAAATTGTGAATCAAGTTAGATGAAACTACAAATTCAAGTAGACTAACAAAAACAATACACGTTTCAACAAGACCACATAAATATTGCATTTTCTACTGATGTTTGTCTTGACCAGAATCAATTATGTCCCATATTTTTGCATAATGAACAGAGATTTACAAACTAAATGCGCACTGACAATGAACCAGCAGTAAAATTCAAAGAGTATGATACAGACGAGAGAGGAAGCTTCCATGGAGGACATTCTCAAAATGCAATGGGATTTTTTTCGAAGAAGTGAGATCACCAAGTCTTACACTCGGTGTTATCAGATAGATGCCTTGGCGAATGGATGTCAACACACACACACACACACACACACACACACACACACATATATATATATAGAGAGAGAGTTTAACATGGAGTAGCTGGACAGAAATATATTCACATATGGGACACATGCTCATCTGTACATGTGGTACTGGTCCATTTTCCCCACTTTTTTTTTTCTTTTTGGGTCCCTGGGTACACAAAAGAGAGAGAGAGAGAGAGAGAGAGAGAGAGAGAGAGAGAGATATGCTATTTCTACCTTGCAGTCATCAATCCTGTACCATTTTCCACAAAAATCCTTTGTATAACAAATGTAATGGCCGAAAAACGATGCATTTAGCATGTCAACATGGACAACCACTGCATATAGCTTGTAAACATCGTTACCATCTCCTACTTCACTCATGTAAGGGCTAAGATCTAAAGTCTCAGGGAAAGTCACCCTCTTGTTAAGTTTCCCAAACCTCCCGCTCTGCAACAAATATGCGCATAAATTAGAACTTATCAGAGAGAATAATAAAAATTTCAAACTTCTTCAAGCATTTAATTCACAAAACCAAAACTAAAATTCTGCCATGGACTAATCACCAATTCAAGATGTAGTTCAAAATTTAATCAGATGGCAACTTAATGACTACTATGCTATGCTATTTCCACAGCCTAAGTATTGGCTGCTTCCACAGGAACCTCACTAGGTGGGCCCAACGTGTGAGTTGGTGCAGTGCCACCAAAAAGGTGTGGAAATAGTGGTTCTCCCTTGAAAATTGTTGAAGATATACCCCAAGGAGGGAGGAGGAAAAGAGGAAAGACTACTAATATATATATATATATATACCAAAAGTGAAGGAAAGAAAAACTTATCACAAACCTGAAACCTCTTTAAAGCAATTGTAAGAATGTTTGGGGCCCTTCGAACAGTAAGACGCTTCCATGC